>VRYO01002297.1:73423375-73441341 GCA_009812075.1 Sialia sialis | reverse complement strand
GCTTATAATTGTGAAATTACTGTACATGTTTTACAATTCTACTAGCTTTTGCATGTATCATACTTGTACTGTAGTGAGCCCTTGTTCATAAAACTCACTTGAGAAGTTGGTTTACCTCTCATTTCTGTAGCATCAGTGTTGCTAGCTATGTCTATCAAGTCTGGGCAGGCAGCCCTCCTGTGCCGTGGTTATGTCTCCCAAGATATACGACAGGGAGGTCTCCAAGTGAAAAACTTGTAATGTCATTTAAGCACTGCAGTAACATTCTGACTGTTTCCGAGTTTAAATCATCTGTTTTCTATCACTTTTCCCTAGTGCATGCAAGAAATGGGAAATACTAAAGCAAGACTACTCTATGAAGCTAATCTGCCAGAGAACTTCCGAAGACCTCAAACAGATCAGTATCCTTTTTGTTTTGGCTTTCACACTGAAATGACTTCTAATGCAATTGAGATGTTATGGCTGTTTCCGGGAGCTGCTACATTTGTCAGCTTATGTTATTTATTTCATTGATATTTTTGTATAAGAGATGACAGTGGAAGTTGAGAACAGTTCAGAAAAGATTTAAATTACTTCAGTCGTAGCAAATCTGCTTCATAATGAGATTTGGCAAGCACCGTTTATTTTAGCTTTCATAAGAGGTGACTTCATAAATTCCTTGCTTGCAGGAAGTTAGAGTGATATGGGAGAGCTCTTGAATATTTTCTTTACCTTGAGTAACTGCAATCTGAAGTTTAGAAGCATTTGATCAGGAAATAATGAGCCTGAATGGTGGAGTAAAATAAGTCATTGCATCTTAGTCCAGTGAAGTATGGATTTCTTTCTTTAGGTGACTAGCATGGGAATATGTAAGTAAACCCAAGCTCTCTGAGGGGTCACCAGGTGTGTTTGTGTGTGATTTTTCACTGTGTACCTGGACAGGAAGGGTTGGAAGGAAAACTGTCTGCTGACAATAAATAACTTCTCTCACAAAATACCTTTACTGAATCACTAGGATAATAAATAACAGCATTGATTTACATCTGGGTTTTTTTCTTGATTTATTGAAGTTACTCCATAGGAAGGATTTGCTTCACCTGATCTTACTGTAACTATTTAATTATAATGAGATCCTAAACACATACTCTTAAGTGAGCTGAGTGTCCCCAGCTAAAGGAGCTGATAAACAGACTAACTTGATCTAAATTTGCTATATACAAAGATGATTATGGCTCTTCTGTTTATTAGCTACTACACTCAATATGTTATGACAGAAGATTTTTTTTAAGGGTTAGACTCCTCATTATAAAATGCACTTGAGCAAAACAGATACTTTTTTCATATTCTATTAGCTTTTAAATTGAACATACATCCTCATAAGAAACAAGCAACTGGAACCAGCTACCCCCGTAGTATTCCAGCTGTAATATTCTAGAACTTTATTTTAGCTGTATGATCAAAATATTTTGTCTGACACTTACTCAAAAATGGATCTTGAAGATGTATATTTAGTTTTTGCTGCAGCTAACATAAATTCACTGGTGCTACTGCAGGAGAAGTAATACTGCTTTAAGCTTTTCTTGTCAGATCAGACCAAAAGGTTGATTTTTAGACTTTCAGAATAATTCTTTTTTTCACACTGTATGCCTTGAATTAATTACATACCCTTTTGAATAGTTGTTAGCTTCTAACTGGTGGAGTTACTCAACTGACTATATTTCATTGCCTTTGTTTTCTTAACACTGTACTGCCAAGAGAGGTGATTCCAGCATTTTCTGATTTTTTTTCTCAATTTTCCCATAACTTGGGCAGCTACTTACCAACTTGGCATTCATGACAAGCTGTTATGGATGTTTTCTGCCTTTTTTCTTTGTCCATTGTATCACTGCAAAATCAGCTTAGTATGTCATTAGTGTTCTGGCAGTGAATATTCTTATATTCTGAACATTCTTTTGGCTTAACAATGAAAATACTTTGCATGGGATGACCAATTTTGTATGTGTTCATCTATACTAGTGTTTAACTTCCTATACCACTATAATGTATTTCTATTTTTAAGGTAGTACAGTGGAGACATAGGAGAAATGTGTATGTGGGATCTGCTCAAAATCTGCTAAAGATCCCTCCTCATTTCTGCTTCTTAGTCACAAGACCGACCTTTGTAAATATTTTTTTCTTCTCTTGTACTTGGCAGGGATGCTATAGTGTAGAAGCTAATTTTTAGGATCATTGAGGGTTTTTTATTTTTATAGCAGCTTTAGTTTCCTGTTGAAAAAAATTTTTTTCATACAGTAAATAATTTTTTTGCACTATGAGTACTAACATAGTTGTGCCTTCGAAGTGCTCAGGATGCCCTTTACAACTTGTATATATTTGGTAAGAAGTAGAAAGCAGTGTTCTGATTTTTTTTAATGAAATTGTCTTCAGGTGACACTTGCATACAGTTTGAAATTGATTTTTGGCAGTATAATTTGATGCACAGAATGAAGGCACTGAGTACTTTGAATTCAGTATTTATCTTAGGACAGCATGTGGAGCTAAGTGGATCTTTCCATCAACTAAGAAAAATTGCTTTGGAAGTTTGAGGCAATGAGTCTGAGCTTCAACAGTTGCAGCATCAGTTTTTGAATGAATAATCACATTGCTGGAAAAAGTAGTTAAAATTTATTCTTCAGATCCTAGAGAGTCAGCTTTACTAAAATTAAAATTATTCACACTGCTTTGGATGAGCTGCTTTATGAAGCTGAGAGAATAATTGAGGGAAACAACTGGCTTTCCTTTTTCCATTTGAGCTACTGAGTTGTCAGTTCTGGTTTTCTACAGCAATATGCTCGCTGCTATTTCCATCTTTGCTTCAATATCTTTTTATACTAGTAGTTTTGGCTTCTTTTTCCCTTCCACAGGGATGTTTGTTTTAACAGACTCTCATGGAAGACTTAGTGATCTTGGAGAAGTGTTTATGATCAGCATTTGATAAATGGTATAATGTGCAAATCAGAACAGGTACATACATTTCACCTTTTTTATGAAGAGGAAGTTTTTTCCCCCAAGTTAAGATGGTAAACTATAATTATTTACCATAAATGAGTATCATTGTTCAAGTATTTTCAGTACTGCAGCCATGTAGATTATAAATACCTGTGAAAATGTCCTAATTGTGAAACACTGAATTACTTATACTCTATCTTGTATTCTTTTCTTCAGAGATTAAACTGATTAATTTTATATAGTACAAAGAAGCTCACTTTGGGCACTGCAGCAGCAGTTGTTCTGTGTAGAGTGGTTTGTTCTGTTTTAAAAACACACAGTGAGATAAATCAGGTGGCGTTTTTAAATTTGAATAACCAACGAGCTTTTAGGTTGATGTTACTATTTATATGAATGTGTATTTTCCTTAAACTAGCTACTTCCAGAGCTGTGGAATTTTTCATCAGGGATAAGTATGAAAAGAAGAAGTATTATGATAAAAATGCAGTTAATGCCTTCAATGTAAGTAAACGCTTTCACCAAGAATTTGGTCACTTTTTTTTTTTAAAGCTATGTAAGAGAAATGTAGCAAACATTATGCATGTTAAAATGTCTTGTATATTTGAAAACCTTTTGACTCAGAGCTAAGTGCTTTCTCCTGTATCTCTTGAAGGCTATGCCTATGTTCCATAAATTTTATGCATGTTGTCTATTACATTTACATCAGCAAAGCATTATGATCCATCAGATAGCTTGTTTATGAACCTTTACATTATGTTTTTCACTTATGGGTAGTTCTTTAATAGTATGGTTGGAATTTTTTTTATTTATCTTTTTCCACGTTACAGGGTGACATGGTCTTCCTTCATTCTCTGTAAACCTTGGTAAGAAATCCTAGGGTGTTTTGAGCCCTTCTTCTTCTGAATTCCAGAGTTTTCCTTGTGGTGAGGTGCGCCGTAGTAGCAAACACAGGCAGATGGATGATCCTGCTGTTAAATCCTGTATAGCTCTGTGTTCAGTGCAGTAAACACTTTTTCTTCTCTGTGCTTCTCTGACAAAGGAGTTCTTTACTGAAGTTCAGAGTCTAGTTAGATTTTGTTTGTTTGTTTTTTGATACATCTGTTTCTGGGATATTGTATTTATGCTTAAACATACACAGCTCTGTGCCTGCTTTAAGTGTGGCCTAGCATGTATCTTTACTCCTCTGCCTTAATAGGCAGTGAGTTCTAACAGGGACAAGTGCAAGTGTAGTTTTAAAGCATGAGAATTTATGCTGCATTTCCCATTTGAGAAAATGGATCTTTGAATGATGGTTTCATTTTAAAAGGGTAAAAAACAGCAAGCCTGGGAAGTACAGAGGGTATTTCATTAAGTACTTGTTGAAATGGGGGAAAACTGCTTCTCTTAAGATGGAAAATATAGTTGTGGTTTGAATTACGAATTGATTATTACCCTTCTTTACTTTTATTCCAAAATGGAAAGTAGGAAGAGAGTATAATGTTACACTTTTTAAAAAAGTTCTAAAGACACTCAAGATTTTTCTAAACAGACAACTTTGGTGTCTAATGTAGCAGTTCACTCCCGCCTTAATGTGTTTGAAGGAGTAATCAGATTTTGCTTTATCATATTGCAGAGCGAGAGCACTTAGCTTCCATAGCAGCAAGGATAGAATCCAGACAAGCTGAAGAGAAGCATGTTACTGCTGAGTACTTTCTTCCTCCTGAGGTTTTTCTTTAACTGAATGGTGTAACTGGCATAATCTTTCTTGGAACAAAATCTGGTTGTACAGTATTTTAGCAATTGATGAGTTGTGCACTGAAATTCAGAGTAACCTGCATTTCTTCAAGACCACAAGGCATCAGGTTTGAGGTGGACAACCTCTAGTCACAGTTATGGCAGAGTCTGTGGGAGGTTTGAGTAGCCTGTGAGAAAGGAGTGCATGTTTCCCCCTGTGCAGGGGGTTGGTGACAGCTTTTAAACCTTTTGTTTGGCCGTCCTAATGACATCTGAGCCACCTTCCCTCCTTCTACCCTGCTGCTGGATGAAATTCTCTGGGAATTGAGGGGCTGCTGTGGAGAAAGGGGGAGTTTCCTGCTTGTAACTTTCAGCCCCCACTAAATGTTTTGGTAGCATCAAAGCACTTGCTAATACAATACTTAGATGAATAATGGTGAATGAAAAACAGTTCTTGTGAACTGTTCCTATCGGGTGTCAGTGCTACACCATGACAAGCTCTTCTGGAAAATTTCTTTACCATACTTAGTTTTGCAAAGAGCACCTTGCACCTTCTTTTTAATCAGTATTAGCATTCTTGCTGACTGAAAGCAACTTGACTTTAAAAATCTTCTAAATTTGCTATAATGCATATTATATCAGAGTTTTCTGACATTTTTGGAAAAATGTGAGCTGCTTGTCCTATATTACTGTTCAGGACTGAATAAGTAGTACAATCTACTCAGCTGTTTTAGGTGGGTTATCAGTAAATAGTTACTCTCATTTTCTTGCATAGACCCAGTGCAGGCTTGTGGGTAATTTACAGAAAGACCTGAGGGGCTGATACCCTGGAATAATGTATGTGTGTTTGTCCTGTGAATAACACATGATGTGGTATTGTGTATTGGAAAGAACTGGTTTTGTTCTTTGAATAATCAGCTTAGGAGCTTAGGAGAAGCAATAGCTGTTAGTAAGTAAATGTATTTTAAATATCTTCAGCATAATACTGTTGTCCTGGATTTTTTTATCAGACTTCTTGCTTTCTAGGTGTACATAAACTATGAATGATGTTAAGTATAGCATAGGATCCAATAAATTGAACTTCACATAGCAGTGAAACAATTAGAGCGTCTTTGTAAGTTAAGATACAGGAGCAGTTTCCTGTGCAATATGCTGTGCTCATTGACTTTATTTATTCCTGAAAGCTTCTAAAATGCAAGTGGGAGCTTGCATTGCTTTTGTATTTAACAACAGACAACTGCCATAGGTCAAGTAGCAAGAGGTGATTTTGAATGGTAAAACTGTCCTTCAGGTAGTACAGACATGAAACTGGGAATATTTTTCTTCCACCTTAAAATTTCAAGGATACACAAATCCTTTTCTGTTTGTCATAGGGATTCTTTGTATGCAGCAATCTTAGAACTAAAGAGTAAAGCATGCAGAACAGTTTCATCTATCACCATCTTGGTCCTGAAGATTGTTATATCTTTTGTTTGGAGCTGCTTATGTTCCTTTAGTTTACTGTCTCCTGGAACACTCTTAAAAGAGCACAGCTTTCAATTATACAAACACCTGTCCCCAAGAATCTGAACTTGAATGCTGAAATAAACAACTTGATGGACTTTTTCAGAATGGTTGCAGTAAATGTAAGTGAGGCAAATATGAGCCATGGAGAAATGCTCTGGAGTGTGGGGTTTTATGAAAGTCTGAACAGAGTATTCATCTTGACTGACTTGTATTGAGTCCCAAATACTTATCAGAGCTATGCAACTGGTTGTGTGGAGGAACAGTTGTTAATGAGGCACATGATCTTAGAGCAGTGGCCAGGAAAAGTGGCAAATCCTACTTGCTTTAGGTTTTGTGGCATTAGTAGGAATCTTCCATAACCACTAGCCTAGAGGACTTCAGCATTGAAATGGATAATTATAGTTTATCAATAAGTAAAGAGGAAATGCATGATTTTTAGAACCAAGCTTCAAGAAATAGTGAATCTGTGTAGAATATGCTGTTCTAGAATATGCAGCAGAAACTGCTGAGGTTACTCCTAGAGACATGGGACCGTACTAAAAAAGTTTTTTCTGGTTCACAACCCTAATAATTGAATTTGACCCTATCTACATGCTGCTAAGATAAAAGTTTACTCAAATTGCACAGAGATTCAGGAAATCAGGTCTGAATAGTGATACTTTCCCATTAAAAAAAAAATCAGCACCTCCTCTTTCATGTAGAATAAAACCTGGAAAAAGACAATCTTTCTTTGGCTATTGTTTATTTTTTTTATTGAATGGAATCACCTTTATGCCATATGAGTAATGAGGAAAAACAGTGAAATTAGTGTGTTGGATGAGGATAAAAGTTGGCTATGTAGGCATCATCATAAACAATCTCTGCAGCTTTTAATAAAAATAAGTGTGTAGGAGAATGCATATAGGAATTGCCTTATTCAGTGTGGATGATGATTCAGCTGAAGTAGATTTCAAATACTTTCAATCTCAAAAATTATGAACTGGTACAGTATATTCCTCTACAGGGTGGGAATATATTATCACATCCTGACAATATTTAGAGAATAGGAAACAAAGTTTCTGTACTTAGGAAAGGGTGTGATCTTACATTCACTGAAGAAAAAGAATTATAGATCTACATTTTTCAGGTTTTCCTAAGACATTGTGTATAGTTTAAGAAGTATGAACCTAGGCAACTGCTAAAATGTGATGTGCATTTAGAGATTGTGATGGCACACTTTCCAGAAAGTTATCTTAAAGGAGACGAAATCTGTAATACATTTACTGCACAAAAATGTTAGATAGGCATCTTAACATTTACAAATCAGAGTATGAAAGGGCACACAAACATTTCAGTTTATAGTAACCAGCATTCAGGAGTGTTCAGTTGTTTTTTGTGGTCTATGAACAACTTCGGAATCAAGTGATGGGAAATGCTTTTAAAATACACTATTCAAGATAGGCATCAATAGGGAGCACTGAAATACCCTGCAAGAATTATGACTTGGAGGCAGAGATGGGGAAAGGATGGTTAACTATTTTCAAGATCATTTTTTTAGAATGGGTTAAAATATAGATTTCCAGAATAGCCAGAGTTGGCAGCTCCTTTGGACATCATCCTGCTCCAAGTAAGGATCATCTAAAACAGGTTGAGTCTCCTGTACAATTGAGTTTTGCATGTCTCCATCTGACATCTCTGGGCAACCTGTTCTAGTATTCAACCTCCTCCACAATAAAAGAAATAAAGAAATGGAGTTTCCTGTGTTTCAGATTATGTTCAGTGCCTCGTTGGTCCTGTTTCTGGTTGTCACAGGCAACAGTCTGCCTTAGTCTTTGCTCCCTGCTCATTCCCCAACTCCTGGTTTCTTTCCTCCAGATTAAGTAATCTGAACTCAGTAAGCCTTTCCTTGTCTAAAAGGTGCTCTAGTCCTTTAATCATCTTAGTGTGTCTTTGCTGGACTTGCTTCAGTGTGCCCTTATTTCTCTTGTGCTTGTGAGCCCGGAATTGGCCATGGTGCATGCTTGTGTCCAGCTTGTCCACCAGAATCTCCAGATCCTTTTCTGAAAATCTGCTTTCCATCCACTTGGTACTGAACCCATACTGGTGCATGAAGTTATTCCTCCCTGGGTGTGTGACCTGGCACTTTGCTTTGAACATCAGGTGAGTCCTGATGGCCCATCCTGTCGGGGGTGCTCTGAATGGCAGTACAGTGCATGAACCACTTTTCCTGTTTGCACCCTTTGCAAGCCTGTACTCTTCTCCACTGCATGGTTCATTCCTGAAGAATTTAAATAGTGTTTGCCCTAGTATCAGTGCCTGAGTGTACCACAAGTGACATCCCTTCAGCAGCACTTTCCCAAGCAGTGGAATAAATGAAGGAGTTAGGGAAGCCAGACTGGATTTTCGGTAAGCCAGCTACATTCTCAGTAGCTCCCACAGGCAGAGTCTTGTTTTTCTCACTTCCCTAATTAGTTTAAGGACTACTTCACACATAGGGCTTGGAGATAGATGATATCCAAGGAGCACATAGCTACAAGTTACTGTGTCTGAGTAAATAAAACTTTGTCAAAGTTGCAATCTCCAGTCACTACCTTGCCGGTTTAACGTGGATCATGAAAACGTAAATGGTCTTGCAAGCAACAGAACAGGCCACTTAGGGGAAAAGGAGGTGGTGTTCTGGAGTTCAGAGAAATTCTCACTAAAGACAATTTTGCATGGAACAGAAATGCAGAAAACACTGAGTAGGCTGGACAGGAGAAATGGAGGGCAATTCAATAAGAGATGAAAATCATCTATTTTGTTTATCCGGTGTCAGCATTTAACTAAGCCACACTGATTCTCTGCAATATCTCACAGAGGTGGTTGTTGAAAGGAGAAGATAAATAATCTAAAAAAAAGTGGACAACACTAGGTGTGGATGTTCTGGGTTAGAGCTGGGACAAAATATTTTGTTCTTAAGTCTGTTAAATATATTTGTATTTCCCAGAACAGTGTATGATTGCATCTATTTGATGTAAATATGACAAATGTCCATAGCTCTGCACATGTCCAGAACTACAGCTGGGCTTCTATATAAGCTTCATCTACTCCTGTAGATGTTAGGATGGTAACACTGAAGAGATGGAGGTGTGCTGAGTGTGTTCACAATATTGACAGAAGAGCAGTACTGGCTTCTTTCATAGCCAACCACTGCTCTGTTTTGTTAAAGACAGGACTCTGAATTTCTCTGAGTGTCTTGTGTTATAGCATAGAATAGGGGAGTGTTGTGGTTTCACCCCAGTCAGCAGTCAATTGCTATGCAGCTGCTTGCTCACTCTGCCTCCAGCAGGATTGGGAAGAGAATAGAAGAGGGTAAAAGCCAGAAAACTTGTGGGTCGAGATAAAGACAGCTGAATAGGGGATTAAAAAAAAAGCTATGTACACAAGCAAAGCAAAATAAGGAATTCATTCACTGCTTCCCAAGGGCAGGGAGTGTTCAGCCATCTCATGTGCAATGGTAACTTGGGAAGACATGGCATCACTCTAAGTATCCCCCTTCTTGCTCACACTTTACATACTGAGCATGATGTCACATGTTCTGGAGTATCCCTTTGGTCAGTTTGGGTCACCTGTCTGGGCTGTGTCTCTGCCCAGTCTCCCATGCACCTCAAACTTCCTCACCAGGCTGGTAGTGTGAAAAGCAGAAAAGGCCTTGGCCCTGTGAAAGCCCTGCTCAGCAATAACAAAAACATCTCTATAATTAATCAACCCTGCATTCAGCACAAATCCAAAACACAACCTCATGTCAGTCACTGTGAAGAAAATAAGCTCTACCCAAACCAGAAGCAGCACAGGGAGACGCTTCAGTGATTTCAAACGTGTCTTGCCAATTAGCTTTAAGCCAAAAATTCAGAAGTAAGTGTTAAATAGTACATTAGTATTCTTATGTTCCTTTCAGTATTTCATGAATAGACCTCTTTAAAAAATATCAAGTGGATGATTTGTGTGTTTATATCCATCTGCTAGCAGTCTATAATTGCTACTGCTTTAAGATAAAGTACTGATTTTAGTATTGTCAACAGTCGTTTGAGATACACAGTAATAAAGGCAAAAGTCTGCTGAAATAAGAAAAAATATATGTAGCAGCTAAACTTAAAACCTGTCAAATGAAAGCCGAATAGTCCTCTTCATTTATGCTATTTCCCTGCATACTGTGTGTGTATAAACTGGCCACTCGAGGGCACTTTTGTATTTGGTTCAGCTGTGGACTTCCTGAGTGGTTTGATAATGCTCTTATTCTTTAATGTCTTGAATCTTCTGTATAATAGCACCCTGCATTTCATATTAAAATAGAAGCTTAGTGTAGGCTTATAAAGCTTCAACTTGAATCCTTTTTAATAAAAGGCTAAATAACGACATCAACGTAGAATTTTGGAAAAATGACAAATAAAAGCAGGTGAAAACTTTATTAACTACTTACACCTTAATGACTGATAGTATTTGTATGACTTACATGGCATCAAAAACGTCTGTTCAAGCTAATCTAAAGTAAAATCATTCTTAGATTTTATATGTTATGTTTTCTGATAACTTCATTTAGTTCTTGTTTAAAGCTTGCTCTTTTTTTGCTTGGAACAATAGTCTGGTCGACAGACTACACCAAGGTGTTGGGCCAGCTACTGTTTGTATTGTTGCTTTTACATGAACTGTTAACTTAGCATATATTTTAGTAATGCCATCACTAAGTACAGAAATTTCACACTGATAAGCCGCACCTATTTCACTGAAGAATCGAGCCGATCCCAGAAGTGCAGCAAATCACCAGGTGCAGTTTATTTATGGACAAATTCCGGCAAAATGCCAACCCGGAAGTGTGAGCCAGCCAGGGAGAGAGCTGCTGCAGAGCTGCAACTGGCCCGGGAGGTGCCGCAGAGCTGCTGCCGGGCAGGGAGCTGCCGTGGAGCTACTGCTGGGTGGGCAGCGAGCCGGAGCCACTGGTGAGCGGGCGCCCAGCCGCTTGCTGGCTTCGCCGTGTTCGTGCAGGCATCCCGCTGAGCCGCTGCTTTTGAGTGGCACGGGGAGCCGCCGTCGCTGCCGAGCAGGCAGTGAGCCACAGCAGCCAGTGCTGGGGGCGGGAGTGCCGGGGCCCACGGCACAGGGAGGGCACCTGGGGCTGCATTTAAAGGCTTCACCAGTCTGTGAAGACTGTTTGCAAATTGAGCACCTGACACCAATCGCGATCCTGCTATTCTGTTACTAACTTATTACTTTGTTGCACATGGATTCTCACTTAAAAAAAAAAAAAAGAAAAAAAAAAAAGTGCGGCTTATCACCCAGCGTGGCTTATTTATGGACAAATTCCGTGGTTTTCCCGGCTACCCGGAAGTGCAACTTATAACCAGGTGCGTCTTGTGAGTGTGAAATTACTGTAATAACAGATGATACAGGAGTGTTTTATCTGTTAAGGATAATGGGGAGGAAAATGGGGACAGGTAACACATTTACATGTAAAAGGGGCTGGGAACTGACTCATACTGTAAATAAATCTGCAGATTCATTCTTTTCTGATTTCACGTGTTTTTAATGCACCAAAGGGTTTCTCACAGAGCGCAGGTGAAACTGGAATCTTACAGTACTGCTGTATATGTAATTTCTTGCTCAGCTATAAAGGTACCAGATGCTTTAAAGAGAGTGTTGAAATTCATTTTGCAAAATGGTTATTTTTTCTGTATCATCTTTCTAAAAAGAAATCCCAAAACAACAACAATGGAAGGAGATTCAAGAATTGCTAAAAATTAAATGACTGCAAGTCTTCTGGTCTGAAATGCGATCAAAATTTTGTGGAAAAATGGGAAACTGCTTCTTGCCATCATTCTTTGTTTTAGGCAATTTGTAATTAATTTCTTAATCAAAAGGTGTAACTACTCCTTAGTTAAAATTTAAAATTATGTATTCATATGCTAGTCATCATTTTGCAGTACATTGGTAATGCACACAATTACCTAACTTTATTATTTTTCTAGCGGTATGTATGATTAGTTACAGAGGTCACCACTGATTTTGTTTAATACTTTAAGGTACTAGTAATCATCAAAGGTGTCTGTAGTTGACTGCTTTTCAGAGCATAATGCAAACATGTTGTCAGAGTAGATGGGTGTATGCTTTTTCACTTGGATTCTGGAATAGGATTGGAAATTGTTTTCAGATTTTGATGGAGAAATTTAGGTCGTTGTCAGCCAGCATCGCCAGATCCTTTTCCGCCAGGGCTGTTTTCCAGTCACTCACCCCCAGGAGTCCCAAGTTCAAGACCTGGAACTTCACTGTATTGAACCTTGTAGTGTTGGCCTTGGGCCATTGATGGAGCTTGTCCACATCTCTCTGTGGAGCCTTCTCGTCCTTCAGCAGATCAACACTCCTGCCCAGCTTGGTAATATCTGCAAACTGAATGATGATGCACTCCATCCCCTCATCCAAATCCTGGATAAAGAAAGATATTAAAGATATATCCCGGCCCCAGTACTAAACCCTGGGGAACCTCACTAGTGACCAGCCACTCTTTGGTTATGACTCCATTCACCACTGCTCTCTGGGCCCAGCCACCCAGCCCTTGTGCACCTGCTTAAGCCATGAGAAGCAAGTCCCTTCAGGGGAATGCTCTGAAAAAT
Organism: Sialia sialis; assembly: GCA_009812075.1. Taxonomy (NCBI): domain Eukaryota; kingdom Metazoa; phylum Chordata; class Aves; order Passeriformes; family Turdidae; genus Sialia; species Sialia sialis. Next base: position 73,428,532 of record VRYO01002297.1, on the reverse strand, counting down.
GAAATCAAAGTCTTTGCAAAATTCTAGGTAGACAATATTTGCAAGTTTAGCTTTGTCTACCCAAAAATCTGATTTGATTTTTCCATTCAGCTTTCCTTATCTGGTGCAGCCTGATAGATAACAATTCAACACGATACAGTGATGATAAAACCGTTCAGCAGCTCAACCTTGTACTGTTGCTTTCAGTATATAACCTTAATCTATTCTTTATACATTGTAATGTGTTTTCTCTTAAAGATTAGCTTCAGTCATGTGTCTTTTGTTCTCTTGTTTGGTTGAATATTTGCATGTGTGAAGTGTGCTTTCAAGTGCTCTTCTGTAGTGCTGCTGGTTGTCTTTAAACATTATGCTTGAGCATTTCTCAACTTGTAAATCTTGTTCTATATCCAAGGCTAGACAGCAACTGCTTTTCACTCTGTCTCATGCTTATAGTTTGCATGACACTTCTTCATTGGTTCTATGATTCCATTACTTGATTGGCAAAACTATAATAATTGCTTTCAGGCCTTCATGGGATCACCTTCTTCTAGGTTAGAAATCCTTTATATTATGAAGAGGATTTGAAGATTGAGAGCTATTATGGGAGGATGGAAATTGACAAACACCTACAGTGCTGATTTTCTCCCTAACTCCCAAATGAAATTTTGCTTTCCTTGTTCTGTGTGGCAAGTAGCTGTTACCTGCTGTTCACCTGTGAGAGCTATCAAGTTTCAATTCTCCTGAAATCTGAAGTATACAAAAGAATGAAAAAAACCTCCAAATGCAAACCAAAAATCCCTCTTGTTAGCAGGTTGAAAGTATACTTAAGATGATTCATTATCAGAATTTTACACTTCTTTTTTAATAACTGAAAACTCAGTAACGATCATGATGTTCAGTATATTGTGTAGTTACCTAATAACTTTTCCGACACTTATTTGGTTACAATGTGGTGCAGTCGGAATAAACAGGATCCTAATGTTCCTATAGCAACAGAAAGCTACTGTTTGCAAAACTGCATTATTGCAGCAGGTGTATCCATAACCCTGCTAATAACCTGAGGATTTTAAAACAGTAAATTTAGAAATGAGAATTCTGTTTCATGTTTCTGCAGGTAAAATTTGGTTTTAAAATTAAACCTTATAAATACCTTTCTTCCAGCATAGACCTGGTTTCTGAATTCATAAAAATACTAAATATATAAATTCTATGATTATTCCAGCTGTATAAGTAAAGAAAGTGGTAGATTTTTCTGTAAGAAATATGAGGTATTTAGACATGAGATTTGATGAGGTTTTTTATCAGCTTTCAGTTTCCATTTAGTGCAAGCTATGTTTTTTCAAACTAGATAAAAATATGTCTTTTAAATTGTTTATTTTGGTCTGACATAATGACCTACTCTATTACAGCTTCATTTATTTCTAAATTTTCCTTCTATATAATGGAGGTGATACAAAACAATGTAGAAGTGTCAGCTTTATAGCTCTGAAGATCTTCTACATATTTGGAAAATGTATTTCAGTTGCATTTTTATAATAAGGGGGTAGAAAGATAATGTTTCCATTAAAGAGATCAGCTATGCATAAAAAATTGGATAGGAAGAGGTATGAAAATGCCTTTAGAGAAATGCTATTTTTTTGAGCAAACTGTATCTGTTGCATATTTAACTTACACCTTTTGGAGAATTCTGGAAGTCTGGTGGTGTTAATAGCAATTTTACATACAGTTCTTAGAAAAGAGTCACTTGTCTGAGATACTTCAACCTGCTGCTAAGATGTGGCTTTATATTAACCCTAAGTCTTTATGTACTTGGAAGTGCTCTTAGAGAAGAGTTACTTACAACTTTAATTAATTGTAACTTTCAGAGTTAGTTTGAATTCCTCTTAATAAAAATATTCTGCTACATTGAACAAGAACAAAGGCACTCTCTTCTCTCCCCGTTCCTCTGGGACAGTCTTCCTTCATGCTTCAGGACATTAATATTTCAGTAGTTACTCTGGATAAAAAGTGAACAATGGATGAAACCTAATTATTTTTCTTAGGGCTCTGATATGATCTTATCCAGGTTCATTTTCTTGTATTCTGTCCTAGTGAATTCTTACCTTTAAATATTGTGCTCAGAAAAAATACAACTCTTTGTCTCCTCTTTGTTTCTTCTATGTTGTGTAACCACTACCACCAAGATTATTGGGAAAAAAAAAGAATGAAAATCATGTCTCTCAGCGGCCTCTGCTGCCTCCCTTCCCAGCTGTTCTTGCTTACTTTCTTTCTCGTTTCTTTCCTCTGTTTTGTACAGATATCATCTGATGCTGCTCAGCCTTTGGCATCTTCTCCTTCTCTGCAAGCTGCTGCTGAGAAGAGCAAAGCAGAGGTATATTGGTTTTGGATGTAACTCTTATCAGGTTACTGCTTTGCACAAATGTTTACATCTCCACAGAGTAATTTCACTGAGGTCGCTTGAGAGTTTCAATTGCTGTTAATACTTCACACATTTGAAATATGTCTCTCCTTTTTTGTTGGACTAGCTAATGAAAAGAACCAATGCAATTGGAAAGTATATGTGTGATTGTTACTTCTTGGTGTTTATATGCCGATATTCTGGTTCTCGTGTGTTTTAGTGTCACAAAACTGTGGGAAACCCATTTAATTCCCAGCTAATGGTTGTGAGTGATACTGTCCTGTCTCATCAGGAATGATTTCTGATATATTTTTTGCATTACTTGTTCCAGACTCTAAATTACCAGTATTGTTCCAACCATTTAGTTCATTCTCCTTGGAGATAAATATAGAATTGATTTGGCTCATACTGGTTTTAATATCTCTCCTGGCTGGGATATGTGTGTATGCTAACACATTTACTGTTTAGATGGGTGTTTGGAAAACATAACGCAGAAGCAAGTAATAGATGAGGCGTCGTTTATGTCAACTTTCAGTAAATGTCAGAATTTGCAACAAGAATAAAATACATTTTTAGAATGTGAATGTCCAGTGTTAGGTTCTTTTGGATACTTCACTGTAAATTGAGACTCTACAGTATATTAAATAATTTATGATGTGAACATAAATCAAGCTTTTTCCTTCTAAATACAGAAAATTTGGATAGAAGTTATGAATTATTTTGGCTCAGCTATATTTAAACATTAATTAAAATTTAAATGACAGTGTCATGGACTAAGACTGCAGGCCTTGTTGAAGTGTTTTAAGTTGTACCAGGAGTAGATGCAGCTGCTAAGAATAAAACCTGCTTTACTTTCTTGTCCGTGTCTATTGGTGCATTCACATTTGAAAGCTCTTCTGTGTAACTAGTATGCCATGTTATAAGAAATTAAACTTGGAAAAAATTTTAATAATCTTTGCTTAGAATTTAAGACCAATGTAAAGTCAATTTAATTTTATTATCTTCATAGTGATTTACGACTGCTTTTGCAAGTAATGAAACACTTGAGTTGAAGTTCTGGCATGAATGCAACATCTGAGAATTGTTTTTATTTAGTCTGAATTCATTTTTATCTAATGGAGCTGAGGCAGAAAGCTTGAATATTGAAATCAGGAAGTGTGAAGATGAAGGACTTGTGGGTTTTCAAGTCCACAGTGAAAATTAAATGAATGAAAATAAAGTTGCTGGGAATCAAGACTGTTTCTATAGACTCTGTGAGGTGTGAAGGTAGAAACATAGAAGAACAGTTTCTTTTAAGTCTTAATACATTCACTGTTAAGCTTTCAGGGATTTGTTAAGGGCAACAAGAGGCATATATTTATATTTGGTCACCTTTATGGAGTGTTTGCTATATTAAACTTGCTGCAAAGCCTTGTTCTTGAAGTCTTGAAAAAGTTAAACGTTTCCAGGTGTACTCCAGAGGTAGGGGTTTCTTTGACAAAACATGCTTTAAAAAATGTTGAAGTCAAATTGGAAATCAGGACACACTGAAAAAAATGCAAGAACCTTAACTCTGCTTTCACTTAAACATATTCAAGGAAATTTAAGGTACTGTGATTGAAAGGTAAGAGTACTTACATGACACTTCAAACAGCCTTTCCCAGGAGGAGAGGAATCAAGTCATAGAGTTGTAGAGCCATAGAATGGTTTGAGTTGAAGGGCCCTTAAAGATCATGTCATTCCAGCCCCTTCTATGAACAGGGACACCATCCACTAGACCAGGTTGCTCAAAGCCCCATCCAAACTAGCCTTGAACACTTCAGGGATAGGGAATCCACAGCCTCCCTGAGCAATCTGTTTCAATGCCTTACCATCCTCACAGTAAAGAATTTCTTCCTAGTATCTAAATTTAGGCTTTCAGTTTAAAGCCATTTCCCCTTCTGTCACTGTCCTGATAGAGTCCTTGTCTATTGTTCCTGAAGCCCCCTTTAGGTGCTACTATAGGAAGACTGCTATCATGTGATCCTGGAGTCTTCTTTCTTCTCCAGACTCAGACAGCCCCAATTTTCTCAGTCTGTCTTCAGAGAGGTGCTCCAGCCCCCAGTCATTTTTGTGGCCCTTCTCTGTGCTGTACTGGGTCCATGTCCTTCTGATGTTGGGGGTTCCAGCTGGAGAGAGTGGGTCTGTGAGAGCAGAGAGAGGAGGATAATCAAATAATCATGTCCCTGGACCTGTTGATCACACTTCTTTTGATGCAGTTGTCTGAGTTTCCACTGGAGAAGAGATTATGTTTATTTAGATTTTTCAACTTGAGAAGGTTGGAGTAGGATGTAGGAGCAGAAAATGAACAAGTTTTCGGAAAGTTGTTGCTCTGACAGTGTAATTTGTATGTCTATTGGAATGCAGGTTGGTACTAGGGTCACTGAAACAGTAGTGGAAGAAAGGCTGAACTTCATTGAAAGGCATGGCTATGCGTTTGTAATCGTAGTTCAATAACACTGCAAGTCTCAGGTTATTATGTGCCCTTAAAGTACTGCTCTATACTTGTCCAGTCATACAGACATTTCTTGAACACCTTGCACTACCACAGTTGAGATAGAGTATTGGCAAGGCCGCTAGTTTGGACCACTTGTTCACATTTGTGTTCTTATAGTCACTGAAATCTAAGTTGTTCTCTGTTTCTTTTCATCAAAACAGGTGCTCCAAATTCCCCTATTGGTCTTTCATGACTGTGGTCATTACTTTCTGTTGCTTGTAAGCAGGTGCTTGCTGTGATAATCTGATTTTCCAGGAACTGAGTG
>VRYO01002297.1:73379761-73422375 GCA_009812075.1 Sialia sialis | reverse complement strand
AAAAAAAACAAAAAAAACCAAGAAAAAACCACAAACCACATTCCTTATTGACAAAAACTATTAAGTGTATTATTTTTAATACTGGAGCTGTGTGGGCAGATCTAGCTTCTCAACTTTCCTCCTAATATTGAGAAACTTGTAAACAGTAGTGTTTTCTGAAACAAGGCTGTTTTGAAGCTTTGAACAAACGGGTACAAGTCTAATGGCCGAAAGAACATTTAGGAGCTACTGTTTCATTGTCTTTATTACAGGTGGAAAACCTTTGCTTCATCCATTTAGTGTTCAGATAGACTCGCTAGTACTACACTGTAGTTGTAACAAGGTAAATGCAAGCAGGCACTTTGTCAAAGCAATTGCTGACCTAGAAAATCTGTATCTTCATGTTACTGCTTAAGGAATATTTTATGCTTTGCTTCAGTCAGACGGGTCAGTAATTTTGGCACATTCATTCATTAAAAACTAAAGTGAAGAAATTTCTGTGGTGTCATTAGGAAGCATTTCTATTTTCGCTTTCCGGAACAACATAATGTCTCATGACTCAGCTGGCCTATCAGATGGGCCAAGACAATTTTTTTATGTTCAGGAGTATTTTTTAAGACTTCTAGATTCTCTTTTAAAAATTAGTACCTTTCTGCAGAAAGCAGTGTGCAATTTGCCTTAGTCTAGTTCTTTGGTCAAAGCAGCTGACATCCACCCTCAATGACAGAGGCTATCAGAGTTAAAGGATATACTTATACTTGTAGCTGTTTTTTTCTCTTCAGCTCTGTTTAGCTTAGGACAAGCAATACTGGTTCTTTCTTCCTTCAGAAAAGCAATTGAACAGGTGAAAAAAGGAGTCTCTTTAATTTAATATAAAAGTCACAGTATTTTTAGTATTAGTATCTGAGCAAAATGAGTCTGTTCTGGAAGGAGAGTAGATAGAAGCATAAACTCTGATTTAAAAGGGAGTAACTGAAAATCTCTGTTTATAGTCTGTATGGCTGTAGGCATTCAATATGTTTGCAAATTGGTTACTAGCAAAATGCTTTTTCTTTTTGCAGAAGGAAAAAGAAAAAAAGAAAGAAGAGAAAAAGAAAGAGAGAGAATCAGAAAAACCATCAAAACAGTTGACAGCTGAAAAGGTAATAAGAGTTTCTCTTTTTTTCAATTATTTAAAAATGGCATATAGTATTAGATATGTTCAGAGATTTGGGGAATTAATTAGCCTGTGTATGTGTAAATATATATGTGTATATGAGTTGCAGTCTGGTTAATCTACATGAATTGTTTGCTTGTTACTAGCATACAAAGGCTGATTGACCATGTGATGAGGAATGTGTTTAGGAGAAGAGGGAAATGGGTTAAGCTTTATTAAATTTTAGGCTCAGACCATGAATCTCATTAAGGTTTTTAAGATCACAGAATAGTCTTGAGTTGGAAGGGGGGGACCCACAAGGATTACCAAATCCAGCTGTTAAGTACACAGCCCGTATGTGGATTGAACCCCCAATCTTGGTGTTGGTGGCATCATGCTCTGATCAGCTGAGCTAACATCAGGGTCATGGACCACTGCTATGCTTGCACAGAAAATTGTCAGTTTTATTGAATCCTGTATTATCATCTAATGCTTTGATAAATTAGTTTTAAACATGAATGTATAATTTGTAGAATTTGTTACTAACTCTAAGTAACTTGAAAATTGGCAACTAAGATCATGTCACAAAGCAGGACAAGCAAACAACTTAAGCAAACTTGCTTAAAAGAAGCAACTTGCTTCTTTCCACAGGTATGTCAAAGCATAATGAGCAGCCTTAGCAGTGTAGGTGCAATTAAAATTTCATATGCACTTCTGCAGAGAGTTAATATTAAACAAAAATGAAATGGATAATTTTAGTATTAAATATATTAATTTATTTTAGTATAGATGTTGTCTCTTCAATCTTGTGAATCCATTAATACGCTCAGGTAGTGTATTCTGCAGAATGCGTTGAAGACTCCATCTGTCAGTTTACTCTCCAATAGTGCTACGTTACAATTATGAAAAATGTTGTGTATTTACAGACTATGATTCTAATTCAGTTTTCAAACAGAGTATTTTTTCATTGTACATAATAAAAGAAGATACAAAAATATATACATGCATACTTGGAGGTGGAAAAAATGTCCCACTTCAATACAAATATAATTTCTCTTAAGTTAGAAAGCAAGTTTGGAGTGAGTTAGTGCAGAAGCAAATTTTGTTACGACAATTTGTGAAGCTTCACTGAGCTATTGTTATTGATATGGTATGAGGTTAAAGTAAATTTATGGAGGACAGTAAAAACATTAGAGTTGTTGATTACTGAAGCTTTATGAGGGTGTCCAGCCAAGTTAAATTTTTTATTTTGGTCCTTATAATAATATACTTCAGTTATAAAAGTTAAAAATGTTTCTGTGGTTTGGAAGTGTTAACTTTCTAGAGCCCAAAGATCTGCTTTTGGACTGGGAGAGAGGGTTTCCCTTTGAAAGGATGCATGAACCTTGTTATGTGGCTGGGAATATTTGATTAAGGGAGGGGAAGTGACAGCAGAATATAGTTATAGCTGAGGGATTATTCTACCACTTGCACTAAAAAACAATTCTAATGCCACTGATTAGATTTACATTTGAAAAGTCATTAGATTACCAGTTAATGATTAGGCAAATAGAAAGTAGTATTTTGATTTTAAATGCTTGTTCTACAAAATGTGGAATTTGGTAAATATATCTGTATTAGATAATCATGCTTTTGTACCAGCTGCAAAATGTTTGAAGTACTGCAGCATATTTTATTTCACTGTTAAGGTGTCAGCGTTGTCTGCTCAAATGGAACTCATCTGTGTGTCATCTTTTTAATTTAAGACATTCTTCAAGTTTGGACTTTTAAAGGATCATTAATTCAAAATAAACTGCTTTTAGACTGCAGACTTTATATATTTTAAAAGTCCAGTTGCCTCCTGTAATCCAAATGAAAGAGAGCTGTATCGTTTGTTTCTGCTGGACAGTGTTGGTGAGGTAGAAAATTAAAAGGTTTTATTTTCATACATGGAGTAATATATGAATGTTTTTGTGCTGTGATTCTGCTTTAGGGAGCTGGTAAACATTACTGTTTCAGTGATAAGGATACACTTCACATCCAGGTAGAGATCGGCTATAGGATCTTCTAAATATTACCTCCTGCATCAACAGGGGAGTGCAGGCATCTTGTCCATAGTATCTATCATGTTTTCAGCAACAGCATCAAGATTATTTTTCCCAGTTCTTGGAGGAGGAAGCGATATGAGAAGTCTACATGCTTCGTATGTAAAGTCACTGGTTGCCTTTACTACAGGCATGGTTTATCTCCAGTGTAGATATTCCAGGCTTGGGAAGTTAATAAGTTAAAATACATGAGCAAGCAGTTGGCAGTTCTGTCACAATTTTGAGACTTCTTTTAGATTAAGGTAATTCAAGCAGTGTTTTAGCTATCCTACAGAAGAATCAGTAAAAGTGGAAAAAATTAGAGGTCTTAACTAATTTGCTCCTACATCCATTTGAGAGTCTTTCTCTTATCACTAATTAGATCCTGTCACTAACTGATCTAAATCTTTAGCAAGCTGAATGTCTAGTATGATTTCTTTTGCATTTTCAAATATTACTGAAAGCTTCTAGCCCTGATTTCGTAAGCTTATAATCCCAATATTACATTAATGTGTCAGGTAATTATGGCATAGAAATTGCTTTGTTGATTATCATGCTTTGATAAACAAAGAACATAATCTTTTAATTGATTTAATAATAGTGAGTTTTCTTACCGAAATTGCTTTTCAGTAAAGAACCATCATGTGTTTGAAGTGGGTTTCAAGGGAAATATTTTTTGTGAGCATTCACATTGGATAGTTCAGATGCAGTGTAGAATTTCCTAAAGAGCAGAGACATCTGCTGCAGATAGTAAGTAGCAAGGATAGTTGTTTTACTCTATTTTTCTGGGCTGTTCACTTTTTCTGATGAAATTACTGGGTAATTTGTAATGTAACCAGATCATACCATGTCAGCTACTGGTTGAGTCTAGTCCGGTGGTTGGCATTTTGTTGGAAGCAGCCAGCAACAAGATGCTCCACATTAGATCTGCAGAACTCTTAATAGAACATGCAACACTGCCAAGCTACTGGACAGCTGCCAGGTTTTTTTCAGTCTAACTGAAGTAAGAAACTTGTGTAAGTTGCCTAGGGTCTTTCCTCCCTTTCTCCCTATGCTATTTCCACAGTTGAAGATCTGAAGTTTCCCTAGTGCTTGCACCTAAAAAGGCCCTTAACCTTACAGTTACAGTAATTTCACGGCTATAAGGTGCACTTCCAGGTCGTCACAAACTTCCCCGTACTTTGTCCATATATAAGGTGCACCAGCGTATAAGGCGCACTTCCGGGTTCAGATCAAAATTTTGGTCAAAAAAGGTACGCCTTATATGTGTGAAATTACTGTACTATGGAGAAACAGGGAAAATTCTGCAAGAAAACTGGTGTAACAATTATTATGTAGTTTTTCATGACATGAAAACTGAGGCTGGGCTATTTGAAGCTGACATGTTCACTTAAAGGCCAGCTTGTTTGCAAGCAACAGAAGTGCAAATTTTAGCAGTATGAAAAATGTGCTGAATTGCAGGATTAAATAATGAAACTGAGCTAATTGTGGGCTTTGAAATGTTTCCTATGTGCCAACAACAGGATAATGAGGCAGACTGTCATGAAGTGAAGGCAACTTTTGCATGTTCTATACGGACAATTAAGATGAAGAGATTTTAAACTGACTAAAAAAGTACAGTAATTTCACAATTATAAGCCACACATCCAAGTAGCCAGGTAGACCACAGGATTTGTCCATATATAAGCCGCACTCGAATATAAGCCTCTTTTTTTTTTTTTTTTTTTTTTTTTTTTTAAAGCGAGGATCCATGTGCCACAAAGTAACGAATTAGTAACAGAATCGCACCAGTGCGGGGTTTGGTGTCAGGTGCTCAAGTTGCAAACAGTTTTCATAGACCAGCGAAGCCTTTAAAGGCAGCCCCAGGCGCCCTCCCCGGCCAGCTCTCACTTCTGGGTTGGCATTTCGCTGGGATTTGTCCATAAATAAGCCGCATCTGATGATTAGCCGCACTACTGGGGTAGGCTGGATTCTTCAATGAAAAAGGTGCAGCTTATAATCGTGAAATTACTGTAAGTCTCATGTTGTAAGAGTGCATTTTATTAGTGGGGAGGGGAAGAAAGTCTGTAGTTTGGCTGCCAATATTACATTTTGTTGGTAGTTGCACAAGAAAATCTTTAATTTGTAGGCAGGAAAAAACAGCTAAACTTTTGCTAGCCATTCTTAAACTTCATCATCCTGCCTGCCCTTTCATCAGCTGCTGAGGAGCTTTCCCTTCTTATAATTACTCTTATGCACAGCTGAAGGTAGTGAAATTTCCCAAATCAGCCATGATATTATTTCTTTTTGCTTTCTTTTCTGCTTAAGCTGCCTGAATGAGTTCTCTGTTCAAGAAGAGAGTAAACCACTGAACTGCTTTTTTATTTCTAGCATAAGTAGGATTTTTGTTCATCCTTGATTAATTGAATATGTTCAATTTAGAATTATGTGGTGATTTTAAAAAGAATATGTAGCATAAGTATTCTACTTGTGTGTGAGAGAGCTCTCAAAGCCTCATAGTAGTTTTCTGAAATAAAATTTAACCTGTGTAGATAGTTCAGGTAAAGTTTCTTCAGAGGACAGAGGAACACTTTAGGTAAGCTCCATGCTATTCTTCATGCAGCAGGTTGAAGTGGGCTCTGTGTGCACTCCATCTGCCTTGTACCTGCTTTCCACTGTAAGGAAGCACAGAAAAGGAGGAGATGAGGTGCATTGAGGTCATTCAGGCTGAGCAATCAGGGGTGTGGCTGGGACATGGCCAGTGTGTGAACAGGGGAGACTGTGTGCCCCAAGGATAACCAAGAGCTGCAGAGTGAACTGAGGAGTATTGTTCACAAGCAATCAAAGAGTATAAGGAATAATACTTCATTTAGTACAGGCATTTACTTTGCACTATTTAGAACAGAGCAGTTGGACTGAGCTATATGACTTCTTGAATTTCAGAGCAACTGGGACTGTTTAGTTTTTTTCAAGACATGTCTGTTTATATATTTCTGCAGTACAAATTCAAATAAAAAAGGTACCACTAGATAGGATGCCATGAGGCTCCCAGAGTAGAAGAAAATTGGCATGTCTAAAGATTCAGATTTTTGAAGGGTTCGACTTTTTATGTAGTCTAATTTTTAAATAAAGAAAATGTGGTGTGCATCAGTGCTAACAACTCAGAAGTTATTTGGAAAACTGTCCATAGAAAACTTGGTAAGTATTTCTAATATCCAAAATTAGAAAGTCCAGCTAAGTGCGTGACACTGAATGCTTTGGAAGTGTTTGGGTTCAGTGCTTTGTAGCTTTCTCCACTGTTTAGTTTAGAGATTTCACGCAAATTGAGTACTGTCATGAAAATATTGTGATGTTTTCACTGTAAAATACCACATGTTGAGAACCATCTAAGTTATGGAAGTAAACCCCTTTAAGACAAAATTGTGTTCTTCTGGGACACAAAAGTTACAGTAATTTCACAATTATAAGCCACACCTGATTGTAAGCCGCACATCCGGGTAGCCGGGTAGACCACGGGATTTGTCCATGTATAAGCCGCACCCCCAAATATAAGCTGCATTTTTATTTTATTTTTTTTTTTTTTTTTTGAAGCAAGGATCCGTATGGGACAAAGTAACGAGTTAGTAACAGAATTGTGCCAGTGCAGGGTTTGGTGTCAGGTGCTCAAGTTGCAAACAGTTTTCACAGACCAGCGAAGCCTTTAAAGGCAGCCCCAGGCACCCTCCCCAGCCGGCTCTCACTTCCAGGTTGGCATTTCACTGGGATTTGTCCATAAATAAGCCGCACCTGATGATTAGCCGCACTTCTGGGGTAGGCTGTATTCTTCAAGGAAAAAGGTGCGGCTTATAATCGTGAAATTACTGTAAATGGTTAGGATCTAAAGAACAAATTTTTTTTTTTCACTAAATACTTGTGCGTTTGTGAACTAATATCAACACTCAAAAGTTAAACATCTTTCCATTCTGCTGAACATATCATGATGATGAATGGTTCTGCAGGACTGCAGTAGTTACACTTGGTTAACTGAACTTCAATATGACACTGTTGAGTTAGTTTGTTTTATTGTATTAAATTTTGAATTTGAAACTGAATCTTGTTTATGTATAAAGTTATTTCAAGTGACAGGAATGGGTCAGTTGGAGGTTATTTTTCAATGGTAGTATATCAAAAGCTGTTTTTCTTCCCCAAAATGAAGACTAAATTGGCAGATTGAAGTTGGCAGTAACAGTGAGCTGCTGCCTCTTAGTCAGCTGGTACCAGGCAGCACCAGATGGCCTGTGTTACAGAGGTACAGACATCAGTTTATTTGTGTTTAAAACATACTGGAGAACCCCTCAAAAGTGGGGGCAAGTCATACTAGCAGCTTTTCTCCTTCATATAGGAAAAACATTATGTCAAATATTCATTTAACCAAATAGGAAGAACTTAACATAGGTTGTTAGGATAGTGTGGTTTTTTCCCCCAAAGACACTTAAAACTCACAAAAATCAACCTGCCTGGACAATTGAGGCAAGAGGAACTATCAGTCCCCCTTCTTTCTCTGGGATGTAATTTGCTTATCCAAAATATTACAAGTTATCATCCTAATAGTTTTTTACAAGGAGAACTTAGTTGGAGCAAATAGTGCTTTAGTGTTCTTCACTTCTTTAAAACTGGGCAACACTGTAAGAATGCATGGAAGAAATTAAAGCCTGCAGAATATTTAGTGTCCACCTAAACACCAGTTTGGTGAAAGTGATCTGTGTAAGTTGTTGCTTTTAACTTGTAGGACTATGTGGATTCACAAATATTGATCAGTATGATAATTTAAAATCGGAATCCCGTTATCAATATTCTAAATACTTTTTTTGTTTCAATACTGTGTTGTTGATAATTTGCTAAATCACTTGAACAGTTGATAATAACATTTCCCTAGAAGACTTAGCATTGTTCACCTGAATGATTTCTTTTTAAAATATCTATTCCTTTTGATTTTTATATAAAATGAAATATTACTTGCATTTAACAACCAGTCTTGTATCATTGGAACAGAAAAATAGAAACCTGTTTTGCTCTTAGTCCTTTATACTCTTAGTCCTTGTGTTCATAAACTCAGACTAAGATAAGAATTAAAGCTCAGGATTTAGGAGTATGTGATAAGACATAGGGCAGCCTGTTTCCCTGCTTCCTACCTCCCACAAAAAGGGTGAAGAGTTTTAAGGCTTCTCTCAGTTTTCATTTTACAGTCTATGGACCTCTCCCAGCCTAGTTTTGCATTTCTAATCATACCTTCTCAGTCTTACGGAAGAGATCAGATTATTTTCTGTTCTTTGGTTGTTTTTAATGCTAACCTTGAGGAAAGAAAATCAAATTAGATTCTTTCCAAAACGGTGCTATTCATTCTTTTTGCTGGTAACAAAGGACTTCTGTTAGAGGATTGCCATGAAAAATAGTCTTACTTAATGAAATTAATCTGTCATGGCTCTTATTACGGATTTGCAGTAGTAGACAAAGAAATTAAGAAATAGATATTGCAGGTAGAAGCAATGAAAGAAACCTCTTTTTTGTCAGGAAAAAAAAGTTGTCATTTCTTTAATGTTGGGAAAGGAGTCCCTGTTCAGGAAGGGTATCGCTTTTTTTTCTTCAACCCAATGTATGTTAGCTGTATCAGCTTGATCTTCTCAGCTCTGGTCTGCAGCAGAACAGTATTTTAATGCAATTTTTAAAAATTCTATATGAGTAGAACCTAAAAAAATGAGGAAAAGGTTGAATAGGAGCTGCTTTGGTTAAATTTGCCCTTGTTTAACTTGCGAAACTTTTCTTAACTGAAAGCTGGTTTAGGTTTGCTTAGTTTTAATTGATCCTTTGTTACACTTTTGCTCCATGCAGGTTCAAAACATAATACTGCCTCGGGTTTCAGTTGATAATACTTATTATCAAATGGCATTTTCAACTTGTGATAAGCTTTATCTTTTTTCCAGGTGACTTGGAGATATACATATGCTTATTTGTATATTGAACAAAATTAAATGGACGCATTTAAACCAGCATGTAGTAAAACAGCCTTACTCATGGGTGGATGCTGTCTTTAGAAAAAAGACATTCTGAGACATTTGAAACCACAAGACCATGCATGATTAAAACTGCAAATATACAGTCTCATCTAAAAAGTTCTATAAAAATTACACTACTAGTTAGGAGATTGTGTACAATGAATCAAATGTGCAGGAACAAAATGCATGATGCATTTACCTAAGTGTTACTGAAACATGGAACTGAATGTAAAGGAGGATAAGGATTGGATAAGATGAAGCTGATAAGAGGAAAAAGACTTTAATTTAAATTATGTCACTCAGAATAATAATCTTATCTTGTTTTGAATAAGGCTTCATTTGTTTTGCTAAAATAATGCAAGTACTGGAGCATGGGCAAAGCAATCAAGTGCTTTTGTGTGTTCTGTTTCACTTTACCATGCTTAAGCTAGAACGTGCTTAATCTCATTCCAGTGTGTGACCATCAAGACAGGGCAATAGCATGGTGGGAAATCCTGTCAGAAGTGCAAATCTCATTGAAAAGACACTGACTTCTTTTTCATGAAAACTTATTTTAGATTTCACTGGCAAAATTAAATCTCCAACATGAGCTTAAACTTTAAGTGGATTATAAGAATGATGATAATAATAGTAATAATAATAATAAGCCATAAGATGTTTCAGCAATCTTCCGGTGTCATGCAACTTTGTCTGTCTTCCAGTTTAAGTTTGTAGTTGCCATAGGTATTATGTGCCTTTTTGCTAAAAAGAATATTTCTTTGGACTGTTGAATTTATTGCATTTTGATAGTTGCTTTTGATGCTAGAGCAGTTTTGTGGAACCTTTTATGACTCTGGCATTCATATTGTTGTGTAATTACGCCTTCACAAAGTTAAACTCAAAGGTAGTTGGAAAATAGCACTGTAGCTATGTAGCTATGTACTGTGGTAGACGTAGAAGCAAGAGAAAGAAGCAGGGTCTTTCAACACAACTTGAAGAAAATGGACAAGTTTCTCACTCTAGCTAATTTTTTCAGATGATAATTATGATGCAGAATTAAGTTACCAGTTGCCTAGTTGTTCAAGTAACTGGCAGCTCTTTAATGCTCATTTCCTCACATTTATCAGTCAGAAATGTTAACCTATCTGCAATAAATTGCCTCTTGGCTTTGCTGAAAAAAGAATTGCAACTGGATGAGCTTGTGTTCCAATTTTGATTGAAATTTTTCCTCTATAAAATTAGTACCTGCAGTTAGAAGAAAAGGGGGCAGTTCTGAGGTTGGTCCCCAGGCATGCCACTGTACTGTTGCAAAATAAATCTGTCCTGGTTCTCTGCTAAGTATTATCTCTCAACTTGACAATATTGTACTTCATGTCAGAGTAAGGTCAGTGCAGGCTTGTCTCTAGGCAGAAAGTGTATTTTGCACTGTGTAGTAACAAGGATGACTTCTTCACAAGAGAACATACACATTTTTTTATCTATTTTATTTTGTCCTATTTAACCCTCAGTTTACACTCTAAGGAGATACCAGTGTATTCTTTCCCTTGGTTTAAAAACTAGTTTATTTTAGTGTAAATGAAACAAGTTGGGCTGAATCTTAGCATGAATGTTGAAATGGATGTCTGAACAAACAAATCAGAGGCCTTGTAATATCTGTCTGAAGGGCCAGTTTTAAAACTTTGGAATTTTTGAAGCTGTGAAGATAAAAGTTGTAAAAGGTTTTTACATATTGTAAGGATGGTTTAAATATTCTATTTCAGAATACACAGAAATTTCATACAAGTTCACATTTATTTAAAGTGGAGGATTAGAAGCAAAAAGAAGCTTGGCTTATTTCCAACTGAGATGGAGGCTGCAGTGCTTATTGATAGTTCATGTTAAAGATTATGATGGTATGAAGGATGGAAGAGAGAAAATGGAGCTTGCCCAAGTAAAGCAAAATCCATTTTGGTATTGCATGTGTTAGGTTAAAATTACCTAGCTTTTAAAGTAATTGTTTCAAAGTGATTAACTTTGAAATGAGAACAAAACTGAGGAAAAAATATCCTGAGTGGTAGAAGAAACTAATGATGCATAAGTATTTATTAAACATTTCTCCCTCTCACTAAGTTCTGCATTTGTGAAAAAGCATTATGTATATGCACGTGAGGATGATAAAGTACTCGTCAGCTCTCTCCTAACTTCTGTGGTAGTTAAAGAAAGCAACAAGCTGATACAGAAGTAAGAAAAATTAACCTGTGAGGCTATTTCTGTCTAATTAGCTGTCACTGAGAGGATTGAATTTCTGTGGAGCTAATTGAGAGGCTTTTTCAAATGCATCTCTGGAGAAACACTATGCTTAGACTTAAAGTGTTTACAGTATAGTGTTAGTGATAGTACAATACCAGCACAGAGTATGAATCCAATACTGAGTAAAATGTTGTAACTCAGAGATTGTTTATATGAAACACTGTTCAGTGTGGTGCTCTAAGACTGACTAAAATATAAAGACTATAAGAGTCAGATGAACAGCAACAGGGAGGCAAAGTGGAGTAATCTAATCAGTAAAAAGAGAGCCAATGATCTGCTTCTAGTACATCAAAGGAAAGTAGTGAGGTGGATCAAGGAAAAAGATTCTCTTCCAGGAATACCAGCCAAGTAAGGGGTGATTGCTTAATTGGATATAGGACTTGTGGGATGCAAAGAGAAAAGAATTTGGGGATGGGACAGAGAATATTGTACACAGCTTATTGTGGGATCTTTAGGTGACAGAGACCAGGCCAGGGGAATACAGAAATCAAGGTGGATTGGGGTGTAACAAGCATGACGAAACAGAGGAAAAGTGGATAAAAAAGAGCAATCACATACGTGCTGGTAGTTGGGCAAGTTGCTGGGCTGTAGGATTGTCTGAGCCTTCACTTGATCTCTGCAGGCTATCATATTTTCTTGCCAAACGCTATCAGAAACTACTGAGCATGAGTGCATTGTCTCTTCCTTGCCTCTGTGTGAACGAACAATTGCAAACTTCAAGTTCACCTGCAGGACAGGTGGGGTAAGAGGCTGGTGCTGGCCACTTGAAAGAGACTGCAGGCCTGAGGAAGTTGAGGCTCAGCACCTGCAGAGACCAATATCTAGAAGCCAGCTATTTGCAAAGGCAGCATGTAGACAAACATACTGTGATCACTCTCATTTGTGTTAACAGGTAGTACGTTTCACAGTGAGCTAACCAGTAAGTAAGATACAAGCACCTGGAAAGGTTTAAGGGTGCTGGCTAAGGGTGTAGGATCTTGATATTGAATGAAGTTTCATATAAAAGAATTTTTCAGAGAAAAAAAAGCCCTTTTGTTGTAGTTAAGGAAAAAACTTAGAAGCATACCTTCATGAATAGGGATGGAAGGCATTTCTTTCATTATTTTTTCACTTTGAGCTCAGTCAATTGCCATGCCTGAAACAGTTTGTTCTTGTCTGAAAATATATGAAAAAGAAATTACAAATAAATGCCCCTTAGTTCTGAGTGAGTACAGTGATGCTGTATTATGTATTACTTGAAAAGTTTTTGAAAGGAAAGTTATAAAAGAAAATAGTTTAATGAGAATCTGGAACTAATATTGGAACTAATCTGGAACTATTATTGTAATCTTGCTGAGGCTAATGAGCTCGATAGAAATCAAGTAGAAATGTGTAAGCTGAGTTCATATAACCATAATATGGGATTTGAAAACTGAAGGTGTATTTAAAACAGCTTACAAAAATACAAACCATGTTTATTGCATTTCACAGCTTGCAAACTGAGATGCATTGAAACACTTTGACCCTAACCCGATTTATAGATCTCATAACGGGACACTGGATTAGCTGTAAGATGGATTTGTCTAGGATTTCTGCTTCAAAGTGAGTTCTATAAGATGCAAGCCCCAGGTTTTATTGGATTAAAAGCAGAATTCTTCCATTTTATCTAAATCAAGTTCCATGACAAGTTAATACAAAATAGGAAAGGGTTGATAAGAAGCTTTTTCTCTGCCTTTTGTGTCCTTGTAAACAGGTCCTTGCTTTTGGCCTCAAATGCAATAGTTTCAAAGATTTACAGCTGCAGGAAACTCTGCTTAAGTCTTTGCCCCCAGAATCTCTGGAAAACTTGAATACCTCTGCACTCAGACTGTGTGCCTCTCCTGTTCTGCAGTCTTCCCATCCCTAGTTCAGCTTCAAGTTACTACATCTCATGGTGTCCATTACCTAGCAATCATCCTGCTATCTTTTGATGCTTTTTCCAAGTATCAAATTTAGGAAAAAGCTATTTTCCTCTTTTTTTCAGACCTTATTCTGAACTCTTCCACTTTAAGAACCTAATATATTTGAATCTAAATGTGGTTGTTATTATATAGATTTAATGCAGGAATATAAGAATAAGGATTTATCTCTGATATGTTGCTGTAGTCTCAGCAGTAAGTATAAAAACAAAGCCAACTTAATTTTAGGAAATTGTATTTCTACATGGTTTGTGCTTCATTTTGAGCAATGTACAGCTGAGTACAAGACATAAAAGGTTTTAAGCCTTCTTGGAATACATTGGCTAAAGTAAATGAGATCTGAGCCAACATTTTAAATTCAGTTAAAATACAATGTTAGTACTGCTTGGTCAATAAGTAAGAACAAAGGAATAGTCTTAATCCATTTTCACAGAAATGATTAGTGTATTAGCCTAGGCCCAGATAAAATCATATTAATGGAATAAGATTATGGTGTAGGGTCTGTTATTTCTGCCATGAAGTTTTTAATTCAAATGACTAAAGATATAATGCATTTTACATAATCTTGCTCAGGTATCTTGCTCTAACTGTGAAATGTAATGAAATCCACACACATAGGTTTTAAAGTGGAGATGTAGGTCAAGGACCATTTTAAAAAGTTTTCTTTTGGATATGTGTTTTGACTGAAGAACTTTCATGTGTACAGAATCATATTTAGCAGCAGCACAGGGCAGTTTGGGTTTTTTGGTTTGCTTAGCATGGATGCCTTAAATAGGCTTACCCAGCTGAGTGTGAGTAGTTCAGTGTCTATGAATGATTCACTGAAATAATCACAATAGACTCTTAAATAATAAATTTACATTTTCCCCTTGGCTTGGCTATTTGGTTCAAGGTAATTCTAGTTTGATAAATAAGAATGGTGGCTTTTTTGTTGTTGTTGACATGCAGGACTTTTTTCTCTTGATTAGAAATGCATCAGAGTTTGATTGTGGAGTTACTGTAGTCTATACAATTTCACATAGTTTTACTTTTGTTTCGGTATAGTACATCGGTATTCTGCCTTTTTGCTAGTTAAGCAAGACAGGAGTTCCTCACTTGCTAAAAGTATCTTCAGTTCTGAAGAGTTAGTCGGATTTCTAAATTTCTTCATCTTTAGTTGCAAGTTTTAATAAACAAGTGCTGGTATTTTATAGGATGGTAAACAAAATAATACATTTTATATTTAATGCCATTTAAATTAAATATTATGAAAATGCTAGTTTTTGCTTATTTTCAGGTCAGGTATGAAAGCTATAAAAATATTCTTTAAAATTTCCAGGATATGGCTACATGAGTAATGCCGTAAATGGATACAGACGGAACTTTTTAGAGCGTAAGTGTCAGGAAAAATCATATCTACAAACCTATTGCAAGATACAGTAAATTAGTAACATTATTTTCTCATCTGGCAATTCTCAAATGTTTATGCTCTCCAAGTTTTATTGCAAGCAGGTAGTGAAGAGGGAAGGAAACCAATTGCTTTATGCACAAGGCATAGAATTCCTATGTATTAAGAGCAAAGGAAAGCTTTTGTTAACTAACTGTAGAGGCGTATATGAACTCTGAAAATGGCTTTTAAGTAACTTAGAAGTGCTTTTCGCAAAATTATTTGATGTATCTTCAGCTTTCATAAGGCTTCTTGTAGTTAAGGTAGGGAATATGAATTAGATATACATTGGTAATCAGATGTGTTTTAAACAGATTGAGTTCTAGATTCATACGAATTTTTCATTAAAGTGGAAAATTGAGGAAAAAATGTGAAGGAAATGGGAGCAGGTAAGTGGACTGGCCAGCTGATGAATCAAATTTTTGACAGTGTCTGGTATCTTGCTTGAGAGCAGGAGAGATTTTTAGATTAGTAACTTCTGATTTCTTTGACTGTAGTATTTTTCTACTTTAGAGCAATTAATCATGTGGCTTATGTCCTGCGCTACCTATGCTGCCCCTTTAAATGCTCTCACTGTGTGAATGAGAATAAGGTCAATGATAATCCTAAATGCTGGGTTGCAATCTGCTACTTTATTATGTTATCATCTTGCAGCAAGGAATTTGGCAAAACTTGGCTTGTTTTTAAAGTATTTGGTGTGGTTTACATTTTTGCTGGGTGTCATATCATTTAGAACTGTTAAACCCTCAAAATCTGTGCACATGGTGGTAACATGCATAAGGTTACAGAAGCAGAAGAAGAAAACTTGAATCTCTCATTTATAAGGAAAAATAATCACAGTATTTTCACTGTGTGCTGGCACATGTGAACCAGGCCTTACCAAAAAGGTTTGTTCACAGCTGTCAATTCCAGTGCAAAATGCCCTGAGCTGTCTGTTAGAGGAGAGCATTTTGGGGAACAGGGATGTGCAGAAGAGCAGCCTATAAATTTAGACCATAGACCCTGAAATGTATGATCATATTAAACAATGTTCTGAAAGGATACCAGTGTCTTTTCTCATTTAACAAACTTGTGCCCCTTTCCTATTTTACTGCAATAGTAATTTAAAAAAGGCAATGGGTTTGACTGCAGAGCAATGTATTTGATGCTAGATCTGAATATTGGTACTGTTTTATCATTCAAAGTGTAGCATTTATCAGAAGCCCTCATGTATGTTGTCCGTTCTGTCAACCAAGCAAGCCAGTCTAATGCTTCCTACCTCCCTCTTGTCTTTCCCTGCCCATCCTGTGCACCTAATAGCCATATGTGTTTGGGCACAGTGCTGAAAGTTGGGAAAGGACAAGCTTGTTTTGCAGAAAGGGGGTATCAGTTGCAGCACCTATAGGATCCTCTTACACATATGAATTTAATTGATGTGTGACAATCAGTCACGGTGGTACTGATCCTCCTTTTTGTCTTGCCCTATAGGCAATGTCCTATGTGCTGTACTATAATCTTTGTACAGAGGAAGGAGGAGAATTGACTTGGCAATGCTCTCATTTTTTTTCTTTTTTTTTCTGAGGCAGAATGAATCACTCATTTAATGGTTATCTCCAAAATAGCTGACTGAAGAAAATTTGATGAAATACCCCACTGACACACTGGACTTCTACAGTATGGTACTTATGCTTCAGGTGTTACTCAGTTTTCTTCACAATGCCATCTCCTGCAGAATTGCAGTCCAAGTTTCTGAGAGAAAGCATTCTGCCTATTTCAGGGACTTGCTGTTTATCTTTGGATGAGTCAACTGCAAAACTATAATACTCAGATTCAGATCTTCGAAGCTTGTGTATGCTGAGCTTCAGTGGTAAAACTGAATTTGGGAATTCACTGTAGTTTGTTGGATAAGGTTTGTGTACATATTGATACACTTGGCTCATGTGCTTTTTGCATCTGTTTGACAAAGTCTACAGAGTGCCTGAAAAAGGGAAGAGAAGGTGGTTGTGAAGAAAATCTGCCAATAGAGTAGTACTGCTGACTCTTATGTATGTCTGTGTGTATGTGAACATACTTAACAAGGTGCTTGGAGATTGGCTCACTTAAATTAGCAAAACAAGAAATATAATTGTGCAAGGCTAGCAAAACTAAAATGATGCAGTTATCAAAGTATCACCACTCAGCAATAGCCAAAACACTGGTGTGTTATCCAAAGTCTAGCATTGTATCGACTGCTGTGAAGATTGTGAACTCCATCCCAGCCAGACCCTTACAGGAAATTAGTTTGAAAAATATACAGTATAAAGTGCCTATCAGTTCCCTTGGCTATTGCAAAGAAACATCTTTATTCACTAATAATTTGCTTTAGAGTAACATATAAGAGAGAGAATCAGTCTGTAAAATCAACTCTAGAACTTGAGGTGTGGATAGAATAGTTAAGACTGTTACTTGCTGATGTATTTGGTTTCATTTAAGTCAAGAAAAGTATATTACATAAATTAGATTGAACTAGAATGGTGTAAGTAGTAGTATATTGAGGGCAATACATTGTTGAGAGCTCAATAAAGGCCAATATTGATTTTTGTAAAATGGAACTTTCTTTTTTAATTTGAGATCTAGCAGAGACTTTTTTTTTTGTTGCCTGGCCTGGCCTGGTGTTCTTACTCATTTATTAAAAATTAAACCTCAGATAAGGTATGTTGTTGCACAAAATTAGTGAAGAAAGAATAAAGGTAGCACAGTAATGCAACATTAAATGCAGGATGCTGAGTTAAAAGATGCTTATTCATGATGGAATGGAAAACTTTCTCATTCTGTGTAAATTTAGAAGTTTTTTTAAAATAGTGTTCTTTTCATCTTTAAGGATATAGCCAAAATTGCAGCAGAACAAACCTCAAAACTTTGGCAGAAATTTTCGTAGCTTTTCCATCAAAAGCTAATAGACCAGAAATCACCTTAACATCTAAGGGCTGATACTGGATAAATGAACAAGACTGACAATGACTAACCCTGCTATTTTCTAATGGTGGGAAAATGAGCAAGATTAATTAAATCATAGACAGTATCTCTATGAATTTCAAGAGGACTGGTTGATGTAGCTTCTGCTAATGAAGGCATCATCTCAGGATGAGATTAAAGTGGGCTTGAGCACTTGGTTGCATTAAAAACAAATAAGTTAGAGGTGACTTGGTCTTCTGCACTGTTGCCTGGTTTTGGATTTCGTTTGTAATGGTTTCTTAGCACAGAACTTTACAGTTGGCCAAGGTGCACTGTGAAGGTATATGGAGATTACCAGATATAAATTTCTATCCAGTAATTTCAAGGCAGTTGATTTACAGTGACAGTGTGTGGGAAATTAAGTGAAGGTCCAAATACTCATTTCTGCATTTCCATTTTAATGAAGTAGGAAAGAGATGCTGCTTCTTATATGTAGACATAATTTCTCGATTCATTTTGGTAAAGTTACGAGGACTTCATAAATATTTTTAAATATTTACTTTTTAGTTGCTGAAAGATTATTAATCTTGTTGTGTAAGGACTACAGATGTGGTATTAGCACCATACTGTCACAATATTATTTTGTTTATGTACAGCAGACAGTATTAAGATATCACTTCATTTCGGTATAAAACTGGGAGTCATTCATCACTGGATACTAAGAATTAAATGAGAGCAGGAGCTTGAGGAGGGAATTGTTTCCATGATGGCACCTTTATCAGTTATCAACTCCATCAAAAAACCTCACTGAAGTAAAGGAAGACATCCTGTGATGCTCTACCCTTGTCTGCCAAGCCTGTCATGACTGTTAAAAGTTGTTAGTTTGGTAAAGCATGGCTTCCTCTTGATGAAGTCATGCTGATTCCTCCCATTAACATTCTTGTCCTTCATGTGCCTGGAGCTGGCTTCCAGGTTAGTTGTTGAATTGAGGTACTGAGGTGAGACTGAGCAGCCAATTGTTCCCTGGGCCTTGCTTCTTGACCCTGAAGAAAGGACTGATAGAAGAGCGTAAAAAGACTGGAAGGTTAAAAGGACAGCAATGGAAAATAAAACAATTAAGGATTATTGTATCTCAATTACCTGTCATCTAAGGATTGCAAAAATGTATAGTGCCCGTACTAGATCTGAGTAATGAGTGTGTCCCTGCTCCTGTACTGAAAAGATGTGCTTTATATGAAACTATTTTTAAGAGGTTGCAAGGTTAATTCTTTATTTGCCTCCTCCATTTGGCCAAAGTATCTGACACCTGCTGAATGAGGGGTAATTTAAATTAGATTTTGCGGCTCTTTTCATAACAAGGACTCAAGGGTTTTTTAGGTTAAAAATTCAAAATTATGCTAGGAAATAAGCTGATCATGTGGAGGATGTAAAAGAATCAACTCCCTGAAAGCTTCTTCTGGCTTCACTTTTTTTCAGCGATATTTGCAAATAAACTGTTTTCAATAATCTCAGAATAATTGAAGGCAGCAGACATTGCTTGCTTTCAGCAGGTCTCAACATGAGAACCCTGAAGGATAATGTAATGGCCATTAGTGACAACTGTGAAAAATGGCCTTGTAAGCCCTGCATATCAAAGATGTCTTGATGTTCTGCTGTTTGCAAGGACAGTATTTCAGAAGAATGTACTAGCAGCATAAAAATGATTTTGAATGAGAAGCTGTTAATGCATTACCTGAAGTAAATATATCTAGAAATTGCTATAACCATGTACTTAGTTCACTAAATTCACATATATTACTAAGACAATCTTGAATGTCATAAAAAATAGTAGCCCCAGGAACCTTGAAGGCTCCACTTGCAAATAAATGCACAGAATTGTGTACCTGTTCCTTCTACTTGATTTTTTCATGTCATATTCTTAATGCTGTTTTTAGTTTACTTAATGCTGCTTAGTCTGCTGTTTTTAATGCGGTCATATTGCAAAGGACATAACAAGGAATAGGTTATCTAGTACTGCTGCCAATACTTAAAAATAACTGCTGTGGGAGTCAAGGAGACTAGTGTTAGAAACTGAGATGAATCTTAGTGCAGCAAGACTCCCAATCATTTGTCATGCTACCTTGGATCTCTACAAAATGTGGTATTTTTTAGATAAAGCACAACACTAAGTTAAACAATGAGTTTAAGAAATGTCACTGCCTTGTTATACAGGCTTTTTTCCTGTTGCACACTTCTGTGTTCACTGAGTGCAGTACTTAACATCTTGAAAGGCCACTCTCTACATAAAGCTTAGTCATGAGTGAGTCCTGTTGCGGCAAAACTGCAAAAAATGAATTAAACATCACATTTGTCTTTATGATTTGAAATAAAATTGTCTCATGACTCCAGTGTGGCTTCGTTTTTTGCTCTTGTCCAAAAGTTTCGATACCTTGTTTATGCCAGAATTATATGGGCTGGAAGAGACCTCTTGAAGTTCTCTCCTTGACTCAGAAATACAGCATAATCTCTGCTCCAGAACACTAAAGTAAGCCATTGCTTTTCCTTGTATCTACTTCAGTTGGACCACAGTGCAGAATCCATGGGACTGGACAGAGAGCTCTCTCAAGAAGCAGCATGGTAGTGAGGTCATTTAGGTGTTCTTCAGGGTACAGTAATTTCACGATTATAAGACGCACCTGATTATAAGCCACACATTCGTGTAGCCGGGTAGACCACAGGATTTTTCCATATATAAGCCACACCTGAATATAAGCCACACTTTTTTTTTTTTTTTTTAAGCTAGAATCCATGTGCAACAAAGTAACGAGTTAGTAACAGAATCACTGCCAGCACGGGGTTTGGTGTCAGATGCTCAAGTTGCAAACAGTTTTCATAGACCAGCCAAGCCTTTAAAGGCAGCCCCAGGCACCCTCCCCAGCCGGCTCTCACTTCTGGGTTGGCATTTCACTGGGATTTGTCCATAAATAAGCCGCATCTGATGATTAGCCGCACTACTGGGGTAGGCTGGATTCTTCAATGAAAAAGGTGCGGCTTATAATCGTGAAATTATTGTAATTGTGTGTGTGCAAGTTTCTTGCTCTAACTCATCCCAGTGGTGCCAGCCTTACCTGATTTATGCGTAAGTGCAGGTGACTTTAGAGAAGTCCCTATCTGTGAATCTTGGCAGACCCAAAGCACCAAACATCTTTTGAATTTTTTACAAAAGCCTTCTTATGTGCAACTAAACATCTTAAACAGAAATAAAGGCATACCAAATTACAGAATTAATTGAAATCTCAGGAGGATAGGAAATTCAAGGAAATGGTGAGAGAATGGGGGCAACTAAATAATTTTACAGATAAAATTAAAGAGGGAGATCTTTTTTTCCAGATAGCTGCTGAATATTGCTTTGGGTGTCTGCTGTTATACAGATGAATTATTGGTAAATGTTAGGTGACTAACATGGTTTTTCATTTTTCAGACTGAAGGTTAGAATGTTGGTGAAAACTGTGTAGCTGTAAAGATGTTGAATAGTGCTTTAAGGAGAAAATCTTCAGCAAGGAAACAAATGCAGTATTAATGACTAGAAATATTTTATGCACCAATGAGCTCAAAAATAATTTTGGAGCATTTCTTAAAAGTAATTACCTATGAAGTAACTTTAAAATCTAGTAGTTTACATACTGTCAAGGGGAGAAAAATTGGACAGAAACTTTTGATCAAGAAGTAATGGTTACAGTACTGGAAAAGAGCATCTTGAGGAATCATATTTTTATAGAAATTTATATTTTTTTTCTTGTATCTTCATTGCCTTTCTTATTTAGAGAGTGATGAAACAGAAATGTTCATTTCACATTTATCAAAAATGTTTATTTGCCAAAGCAGAGGACCTAAGTAGATTATTCCTCCCATATTTTTAAATTTTTAGTTTAGATAATGAGATTAATTTTCCACAGCAATAAGTACCAAATAAAAGAATGTGCTATTTGAACACTTCCTCTTTAGTTCTTGTTAATGTATGCAGAAATGTTTGACTTCTGTGAAAACTTTGCATTCAAAACTAACCTGTTGAGCTTTAAATTATTTCAAACTTGTAGTTTTAGGTAGCTATCAGAAATCTAATACTGTGAAATGAAAATTTGCACATTTCATATAATTCTAATGTTTTTTCTTTTCAATTGAAAGAAATCATTCTATATTCAGAATTTTTAAGCTCTTTAAGCAAAAGGAAAAAAAGCCAGTTTCATGAAATAAAGGAGCATGTCAGAAATGCTTCTTTTCACAGCTTCTGTGACCCATAGTGTTTCTAACTGAGATGGAGAAAACTCAGATGTTCAAGGTTTTATGGCAGAGTCTATTCTGAAGTACTCACTGTTAATTCTAATTAGTAAAAATAATAATAATTGTAATAATGTTGGTTTATGAGATATGGTCAATTGTAGAAAACTTAATTTTGAATTTTCACGTTTAGGAAAATCTCGATAGGCTGTCATGGTTTACTTTCAAAAATGATATTTTGAGTACTTGGAATTGATGTGCTGTGTTCCAGATTGTAAACACGGTGTTGAAGTTTATAATACAGTATAGAATCAGGGATTTGTAGACTCTTTTTTCATCAAGCTCTTTCCTAAACAGATGGAATTCGAGCAAGAAATGTAAAGGCTACCTAAGGATTTTTGGCAAGAGGGAGTAGGTGTTTCTTGGAGAGATAAGCAAGGATCAGATTATGTGTGATGATACCTGTTCAGGGTAGCTGCAGGAATGGAGTTTGGTTGTTGGAGCTCTTTGCTGAAGGTTTTCAGTGGGGATTTGCTCATGCAAGAGGAGTATCTGTAGTGCAACATGCTTCTGTTTACTTGGGCTGTCTTGGAATACTCTTGAGTTCCCTCACTACTCTTTGCAAACAGCAAGCTCCTTACTCTTTATCCCCCTTTTGCAGGAGAGGAGGAAAGTAAAGGATTACCTAAAACAGATCTTTTATACAATTGTGTTGAAGTTTCAAGCTCTCCTAATGCTAAATACTAAGATTCAAGGACTTCAGCAATCTCAGGAGCCTCAGTGACCTGTGAAAGCCACGTTATGTATTTGATAAAGGTGTGAGTGAAGCAGGTTCTGTCGGTGTCAGCCCAGTGCCCAGCCTGACAGTGTCTTGCCACTGTTGTTGTTAAAGGCTGTACTCATTGATCAGCCATTCCACTTTGGGGTTTTGTGATAAGTGTGGAGCAAATGCATTTTTCCTGTCACTGTTATTAACCAGTTGGTCTTCATTTTAGAAATTGATGTTTTGATGGATTCAAGGGATCAGCTTGATACTAATGTGTGAAGAACTATAAACAGATTTATGGAGTAATTCTCATAATCAGATTTCACATAAATGCCATCATATATTTTTGAAGTCTCTAGGCAAGAAAACATTCAGAGTTCCCTTTTCAGAAGAAGAATGCTGTTATTAGTATTCTGGTTTATAAAGGAAAAGGTCATGAATTCAAGTTGTGTGCATCTGTGTCAGCATCTCTAAATTCTGCATGTTCTGCAGATGTTCTTTGCAGAAAGGCAACTTGATGGCATTAGTATGCTTCTAATTTTTGAAGTTAAGCTTTTAAAAACTTCATTTTTTCTTTAATGCTGCAGAACTGTGTACTTTGGTTGCTGAAATGAGTTGATAAATTATAGACTGCTTTTTGCCTATTGCATGATATGCAGTGGTTCAATTTAGGACTACAGTTTATTTTAAGCTATACTCAAACTTAGATTGATTTTAAAATTTACTACATACCAGGGAAAGTACAACAATATTTTTTTACAGTCATGTGCCATGTTCCTTTTGGCTAGAACTGCTATATATTACAAATCAAATTTATTGTGATAAACAAATATGGAAAAGGACTTTTATTTCTGATACTGAAGCAGCATCTTTATGAGAATTTTTAAAGCACTGTGTGTTTTCAGACATGTTTACTTGTGATTTTTTTTTCCCCTTACAAGCCACAGAAGAAAGAGGATCAGCAGTCAGAAGCTAAAGCAAGTCCAAAAAAGTCATCAGAACCCACTATTGACCTTTTAGGGCTTGGTAAGCAATACATAATTACTTGGTTTTAAATCACACATAGATATGTAATTTTATATTATTAACAGATTATATACTAATTATAAAAATATATATACTTTTTTTTTCTGTGATTACTGAAGGATTAATTTGAAAACCATAAGATTGCACGCATTGATTTAAAACTATAAAGGAAAATTCCATTGGGATGTGGGTATATCAGTTGTAATGTTTTACTAGTAAGAGTAATGAGATCCTATGGGAAGAGGAAGTTATCAAAGTGAGCTTCAAAGGCCTTGTGGATTGTAGTATTTCATTGTTTATGGTGCAAGTGTACTTTTTAATAAAAGGCTGAGGTCATCTGCATTATGTATCTGTAAAATACATTATATCACACGATTCCTTTATTAGTTAAAAGAATGGTGAACTGTCAGACTGCAGCTGACTAATACCTTGTAAAACTTAATAAAGTGGGCATTTCAGTGTTCTATATTGACTCCAACCATCATTCATTTTTTTCTAATCCACCTTTTTGTTTTTTGACTGGCAGTTAACTATGCATTTGTCCTGTAAATGAATTAGTTTATAGTAAAATAATTTAATTGACACTGTTTGCCTATACTGTGTATAGGCCATTCTCGTATGTCTTTCATTTATCTAGTGTTGGTCTAAATGTGTTTTTTCCATTTGATGGAATCTTAACATGGAAATAGGAGAATAAAATACTGCAGTATTTTTATTTCCTTTTGAAATTCAGTGTTAGGAAGATCTTCTACAAGTTGTGAGTGGATATTAAGAGTATTCACTTTCTATCAATGTAATGGTTACTCTTAATTTTGTACATAATTTTTATGTTATATTGGAGGAGGCTAGTAAGTATTTTAAATGTAATTCTAAAAACTTCACTTAGAAAAATGTTGGGATTTTTATTTTTTTGTTTCAAGGTATGAATAATGTGACAAAACAGTAAATGTTTTCTTCATTTTAAAATTCACACTCTCATTCAAAATGTGTGTTTTTTCCCCTCTGATGTAGAGCTGACTGTAAGGCACCATTTTTGCATGGGTTATGTGCATGTTGCCCATATCTCATTCCACGTAATTGCTACTTTAGGCATACAAATCTTAATTAACACCATAGAACGAATGTAGAATGAGTCTATTTAAAAAAAAAAAAGTAATTTAGACTTGATGGAAAGCTGATTCTCCCTTTATTTTCTGTTAGTAGACCAACAACCTAATTAAAAACAAGAATTTAGTCAATATGTGGTTTTGAGATTGCTAGGCTTCTTTATTCCTTTGGTCATGATTTGAAAAGTATCCTGGTAGCACTGTTTTATGATACAATAATGAACTCAGATTACACTGGCTAACTTGAGATGCAATGTGCAATGAAAATAATATTATAATTGGTGTTCAACAGCTCTGCTTGTTCAGAGAGATATAAAAAGGGCAAAGTTTATAATATGTGTGTTAAAACCCCATAATTTTAGAGGAGGGAATGTTTAAAGATCTTTTAAATAGCAAATTGAAAAGCAGTATAATAAGCCAGTAGCACTTGGAATCCCCTGAGCTGCAAATGAGATACGTGTTAATGAGAGTAGACCTGCATATTTCATTTGAAGAGTTGTCTTTTAATTAGCACCTGCAATAGAAGACTTCAGATAATATGACCTTCTGGTCATTTGGGGAAGGGAAGCACAGAGAAGGGGAGCATAGAGATTATCTAGCCTCCTCTCTGGCCACAGCCTGCAGACCTGTAGTGATGGGAGCTCTGCCACATCTGTGGAGTTGTTCCAGTAACTGATCTCATGGTAAAAAATTTCTTTCTTATGTTGACAAACTTGTACCTGTTGCCCTCTGTCTTCCTCTGTGGCTCTGTGTGCTGTGAAGAGAGAGGCTGTGTCCTCTTCGTAGCTGCCCTTTAAGTACTGGCATACTGGGATGAGAGTCTTCCTGAGCCTTCCCTTCTCCAGGGAGTAAAGACCAACCTCCTTCACTCATGGAGCAGGTCCTGCAGCCCTTTGGCCTCTTCATGCCTTTCCTTTGGACAGGCTCCAGTCTGTGTCTGTCTTGAATTGCAGGAGCCAGAACTAGACTGAGACTCCAGGTGAAGCCTGGGAAGTGCTGAGTCGAGTGGGATGATCACATCTTTGCCTCAGCAAGTAATTTCACGATTATAAGCCGCACCTTTTTCATTGAAGAATCCAGCCTACCCCAGTAGTGCGGCTAATCATCAGGTGCGGCTTATATATGGATAAATCCCAGTGAAATGCCAACCTGGAAGTGAGAGCCAGCCAGGAGGGTGCCTGGGGCTGCCTTTAAAGGCTTCACTGGTCTATGAAAACTGTTTGCTACTTGAGCAGCTGACACCAAACCCCGCGCTGGCGCGATTCTGTTACTAATTTGTTACTTTGTCACTCGTGGATCCTCGCTTAAAAACAAAAAAGTGCGGCTTATATTCAGGTGCGGCTTATATGTGGACAAATCCTGTTCTCTACCCAGCTACCCCGACATGCAGCTTATAATCAGGTACGGCTTATAATCGTGAAATTACTGTAATACCCCTGTGGATACATTCCAGAATTTCACTCACCTTTTTTGCTGCAGTGATGCACTGCTGATTAAAATGTTTGATGTGTCACACCAAATAATATTAAAATGGATATGATTGCTTAGCTCGTTCTTCTTACTGAGCAGACATTTTTCTGATGAGGATTCATTCTCTTAGGACTGCATTTCTGCAAGTGAAGAATAGTACTAGCTTTTGGTAGGGCAGCTCAAAATCACTTGTGATAGTACGTTAAGTAATTTTAATGGATCGGAATTCATGCTAGAATAATTTTGGCTTTCACTACAGCCCAGTTTCTTTGCAAAGTATTTTCTTGAGTAACCATCACTGCTAGCTTTGGGAAAGGTGTTAGTCTCTGGATCATTGTTCTTTTTGTCTCGGTTGGTTTTGCAGTAATGACCACATCAGAAGATAAACTTCCTTAGATAGGACTTATCCTATGAAAGTTGTAGCTAGGTAATTTTCAAAAAGGAAACTTCCTTTCGCTTTTCTTTACAAATTGCAAAATTTTCAACAAAATATGCCTTGAGGAATTGTAACTTTAAAATCTTGTAGTAGGAGAAAAGGAATAATATCCTCAGTGACAGTACTATCACATTTGTGTTTGTTCTGAGCCCTTTTTAATAGATTCATGGGGTTCCCTTGATTTCCTGGTCAGAAGGTTATTTTTGAGATGCTGTTTAGATAATCACTTTTTGATGATGCAACAGCATTTGTAGGTTTTGGCTTTTTGATTCAGAATAGATTTTAGTTCAGAACTCCACATACAGAAAGGTGGAGAAATGGACATGTACAAGCTAAACATTGTTATGCTCTCTACAAGCAGTAGTGTTAGTGTTCTTGCTGTGCAACTCCAAATTCCTTCTTTCTCTTCCCAAGCAATGGGAAACAACAGCCTATTTCTGTAGGCCAAGACTGAAGTTGCTTTTACAGTCATCTCTACAATTATTTGGATCTTGCCCATGCTGGAAGAATGCCCTGTTGAAAATGAGGAGACCTAAAATTGACACTGAAATCAATAATACAGGATTTTATAAAATGAATTTTTAATAGGGTAATTAGAGGAAACAGTCTTTCATTTGAAAGTCACAGTGTGTAAACCACAGTTCTTCAGCACTTAAGTGATTGGTGGTACTGTATTTTCATCTCTCTAGTGTTAACCTTGTGCTCTGTGCTCTTTTTCGGTTTTTTGTTCTTACAAGGGAGATGTCTCACTTATGCCAGACTGGTCAATGTAAATGTTTTCTTAGTATTTAGTAAAAAATGGTGTGATAGCTGTGTACAAATACAAATGGAATATTGGAATGTTAAATAGGCAGTTTGTGATCATTGTGTTTGCCAAGGTATGCCGCTTAGAAATTACTTTGACATATAAAGGAAAAAATAGTTAAAATTTTATTACCTTACAGAATTTCTAGAAAGAAGAAAAGTGCATTTAACATATTCTGCATCATTTGCCATGTTCAGATGTGCCCTTCATAAAATAAACAATTGAATATTCTGCATTAACCAGTGTAGCTACAATGAATAACTAGAAGAAAACTGATTTATTGTATTGTCACTTACTGCATTTGATGTGTGAGGCATTCATCTAGAATGGTCAAAGGTAAAATATGATACGCTAAAAGCTGCTTATCTGCTTCTGCGTGGGAAATAATTCTCTGAAAAAGTTCTCTGAAGTTTTGAGAGGTTGATTAAGATACGAAATGTAGCTGAATGTTGCATAACTGAGAAATGTACTTTTGTCAGAATTGTTGGGTAAGTACCAGAGCAGCACGGTTGGTCCTAAGTCAGAAGGTTTCATTTAGGAAATAGCAAAGATACATTCATAAGTACATAAATATCATATATGCAAATATAGATCATAGACTCCTAGAATCATAGAATAGTTTGTGTTAGAAGGGATTTTTAGAGCTCATCTAGTCAATAAGTAGGGGCATCTCCAACTAGATCAGGTTACTCAGAACCCCATCCAACCCGGCCTTAAATGTTTGAAGGGAAGGGGCAGCTACCACCTCTCAGGGCAATTTTTCACAACCCTCATTGTGAAAAAAATTGGTTTTTATATCTAGTCTGAATCTATGCTGTTTTAGTTTAGAACCATTACTTCTTGTTGTAGCACTACAGACCCTAAAAAAAAGTTGGTCCCAATCTTTCCTGTAGATCTTTAAGTACTAGAAGGCTGCAATAGGGTCTCCCTGGAGCCTTCTCTTCTCCAGGCTGAACAGTCCCATCTATCTCAGACTTTCCCTATAGAAGAAATCCCTCTGATCATGGGCTTTCTCTGGACCTGCTGTAATACCTGTGCTGGGGACTTCTGAGCTGGATGAAGCACTCCAGGTGGGGTCTCAGCACAAAGCAGTGGAGAAAGAGAATCCCTTCCCTCAACCCGCTGGCCATACTGCTTTGGATGCAGCCCACAACACAGCTGAGTTTCTGGGATGCAAGTGCACATTGCCTGCTCATGTCCAGATTTTCATCCTCCAGGATCCATAGGTCCTGCTCTACAGGGCTGTTCTCAATCTATTTGTTCTCAAGCCTGTATTTATAGCATGGATTGCCCTGACCTGGTGCAGGACTTTGCACTTGGCCTGGTTGAACCTCATGAGGTTTGCATGGCCCCACTTATTGAGCTTGTAAATATGTTAACATTTGTAGTATTTCTACAATATTCAGATTGTGCTTAGGTAAGCAATATATCTACCCAAAAGGAAAACATTTACAATCATTTGAGGCATTACTAGCTCTCTGGCTTTCCACATTTTGTTTTCAGAAGTATTATATAGAAATTGCCTCCCTGTGAATGCTTTTCCCCTTCTGCAGAGGTTTCAGCAGTAGATAAAATTTTACTAATGCCTTAAATAATTCTGCAATAGTATTGGCCAGACAGACCTTGTTTGAGTACTTGTCCAATATTTTTGTTGGAACTATGGACCTATTTCTCTCAGTTCTGCCTTTCTATTTGGTGTAAAAAGTAATCGCATATTCTCTCTATTGAAAGTCTCTTGGTATGGCTGTCATAAATTATTGTATATTTAAAAACACATGGCTGCTTAGTAACAGAGTTCTTGTAAACAGTTTGCTCCGTAAAACTTGATTTTCAGAAGTGCAGAGTTAAAGACCAGATCTTTTTGCTGTTTTCTCTCCTGCTGTCCCTTTGAAGCCCTTCTGCTGGTCTTTTCTTGCTATCAGTGCAGATAAATATACCAAGGATTGATGATGTATGTGAAAGCTGTGATGTATATGAATAACAGAGAGCAGCACTGAATTGGAAATTGTCATGTCAGGGATTAATAAAATCTAAAAAGAAAAAGAACTGTGAAGGTAAACTTCACTGGAACCCTTCACTATACTGTTAAATACATCCTGGTAAATAATTTTTGTTTCTGCTGTCAAACTGAAACAAGACTTCCTAATCTGAAATCAGAAGCGTCATCTACTGTTACAATGTGGCAGACAGCAGTCAGATATTATCTGCAATTGTCATAAACTGTATTGTTTTAAACTCATAAACTGATATTGTCACAAACTGTAAGAAGAGAAGTTTTGGAGCCACACCTAGGAGCAAGGGTGAAGAACAGCATCTACTGACTCTTCACATTCCCTCCTGTGAATGAGCATGGAAGCTCTGCTTTGCACCCGCTCTCATTGCGGTGGTTTTTGCTACGTCTGACATTTCATTCCTAGCTAGGGATGCATTCTTCAGAAAAGTGATGGAAGTACTGTTTCTCAAAGTACTTAGCTTCAAAGTAATCCTGTGATGGTTGAAGCTATAAATTTCTCAAAATACTCAGACAGGCCCATGTAACTTAATGTGATGTTTACCTGTTCCCTGGAAATATTGCAGCTGTGTTTCCTTCTGTCATATGCACATACCAGCTCTTCTAATGGGGTTTTAATGGTAGGTGACACAAGTTGAATGAATAGTGATATACTTAGAATAAATTAAAACTGAGAACTCTACTGAGTATCTTCCTTATATTACAGAAATATTTTAAAATTAGAAGGGAAAGAAGGAAATACTTCCTAATCCACGACCTTGTGTGTTGAAATTGAGAGTGTCCATAATCTCTGTGTAAGAACTGTGAATTATTATGTTCAAAAACAAGACTGTGCATGCCTGCATGCAAATATATTTAAATGGAACACTAATATTGCTACAAGTAATAAACTTGAGAGAAAACACTGCTAGGTTTTTTCCTACATTCTGAAACTTACAGTAATTTCACGATTATAAGCCGCACATTTTTCATTGAAGAATCCAGACTGCCCCAGTAGTGCGGCTAATCATCAGGTGCGGTTTATTTATGGACAAATCCCAGTGAAATGCCAACCCAGAAGTGAGAGCCGGCCGGGGAGGGCGCCTGGGGCTGCCTTTAAAGTCTTCGCTGGTCTATGAAAACTGTTTGCAAGTTGAGCACCTGACACCAAACCCAGCTGGCAGCGATTCTGTTGCTAATTTGTTACTTTGTTACACATGGATCCTCACTTTTTAAAAAAAAAAAAAAGTGCGGCTTATATTCAGGTGCAACTTATATATGGACAAATTCCGTGGTCTACCCGGCTACTGGGAGGTGTGGCTTATAATCATGTGTGGCTTATAATCGTGAAATTACTGTAAGTTATTTCGTTAGGGAAGGGGGAAGGTTTTTGGAGTCTCTTTTTAATAGCTATAAATATTCCAACTATTGCATTTTGAGAGATCAGTAAAACAGGATCATCTATTAATGCTATTCATATAGGCTTAAAACACTGTCATAAACAGTAATTCAGAATGTTTAGTTTCTGCACCAGTGGAGATAGGGAGGTATTTATTCAGTAAGAGATGAAAGGCATGTGCATTACCAAATAACATTCTTAACAGAACAAATCTAGTTTTTTTCTTACAAAAAAATCTAGGTTTTCATAATATTGGTTTATAAGCAACATATGAAATACTTGAAAAATACTGTATCTTTGCAAATGGGTTCTATCATGACTGTTCTAAATACGTGAAATGCTTGTTTCAGTAAATGATTGCATTTAAATTTTCAGTCTTCTATGTTAAACGCCTTTACATTCAGGGAATCTAAACTACTTTGGAATATGACAAGAGAGATTTTTTTTTTAATACATGTGCCTGACTGAGAACATGAGAACGTTAAATTATTAATCCCTGACAGTCCTTTTGCTTGAAAACTATGCACACTTCATTCCTAAATTTATCTGAAACAGTGAACCTTTGGGGAGATGTTTTTGGAACTGCCAATCTACAGAATGACCTCAAAAGAAGCTTATGCTTAAATGACCAGTAGATTTATTTACATGCATCTCAAAGCACTGATGTGCATTGAATGGTGCAGCAGATTATACATATGGTCATTTTACTGTCCACTGGCTTCCATTCATCACAAGTAAGGGAAGAAAGAGACCTTTGCATTACGGTGTAAGTAGCTCTGTCTTAATCATAGGTGAATTTGTAACTTTGCTTTTCAGAATCATTGCAACAGCAGTCCCCCATCTTCTTTATTACAGAAGAGTAATAAAACTGACTGAAGTGACTACTTCACATTCCTCAAGCTGCTCACTTTTTACTCAGCATAGAAGATCTAGTAATGTCAACTCATTCCCATTGCCACTTTGCTTTCTTATGGAAGGCAGACAGAAATGGTTTGACCCCAGCTGGCAGCTAAGCCCCACACAGCCACTTGCTCACTCCCCGCCATGGGATGGGGAAGAGAATCTGGAGGGTAAAAGTGAGAAAACTTGTTGGTTGAGATAAAAATAGTTTAACAGGTAAAGCAAAAGCTGTGCATGCAAGCAAAGCAAAACAAGGAATTCATCCACCACTTCCCATGCAGGCAGATGTTCAGCCATCCCCAGGAACTTGGGGCTCTGTCATGCGTAACAGTGACTTAGGAAGACAAACGCCATCGCTCCAAAGATCTTCCTCCTCCTCCTCCTTCTTGTTCCTGCTGCTTGATATACTGAGCACAGCATCATACTTATGGTATGGAATATCCCTTTGGTAGTTGGAGCCACCTCTCTGGCTGTGTCCCCTCACAACTCCTTGTGCATCCCCAGCCTCCTCACTGGTGGGGTGGTGTCAGAAAAGTCAGATTCTGCTTGGCAATAATGAAAACATCCCTGTGTTACCCAACTGTTTCCAGCACAAATCCAAAGCAGAGCCTCATACTGGCTACTGAGAGGAACATTAACTTTATCCCAGCCAAAACCAGCACAGCATCTTTGGGTAATGGTCTTCTGAGTAGATTGTTTCAGAATGCAGTCTTGTGATGTTAGTATCAGTGTACTGTTTTCAGTGTA
The DNA here is from genome assembly GCA_009812075.1 of Sialia sialis. Lineage (NCBI taxonomy): Eukaryota > Metazoa > Chordata > Aves > Passeriformes > Turdidae > Sialia > Sialia sialis. The sequence goes on along the minus strand of VRYO01002297.1, from coordinate 73,389,741 downwards.
TTGTAATCTAGGAGTTTTAGAATATTGACCCTCCTATCATGTATAATCAGCTGTGCCAGACATGGCAGTGGTTTTTTACAGAGACAATTTTTACTTAATTCAGCTAGTTTGTTCTACCAGAGAAGTCTGGCTTCTGTACTGAGATTAGTTAATTTTAGCCTTAACATCTTCTATTGCCTGTAAAAGCTTTCTTAAACTTGCTGCTGAGACCATTCATTAGGAAGGTTAGCAGAATCTAGTCACCTTTGTATTTGTCAAGCTCTATGTAATGGCAACCCACTTGTGATATGCTTAGGTAGAAATTTATTAGCCAATTCTTACCACTTTTTCTTGAGCAGCTTAAAATCAAAAGAGAAGTGGTTGCTCTGTTCCTTAAAAACACTTTTGTGATATTTTTGTTCCTATATCTTTTAAAGTACTTTATTGCAAATGCTCGTTAGAGCATATTTCTTCTTTTTTTGTCATTCACTTTCACCTAGATTGGTAAATGTGTTCATCATGTTCATGTTCATACAGACACCAAGGCTCAGAGCGAGAGCCATAGGTTCTTATGGATAATTAGCTCAGTGTGCCTGGCAGGTGTGTTCATATGGAGCTACAGAATTAAGTCTGTGCAAAGTACTTTTGTAAAAGGGGAAGAATGGACTTCTTCCCTAATGCAAAGTTTATTTATGCACTCTTGCGTAAATTAGCATATCAAGACTAACTGCATGGATTCTAAAATGCAAATTTTAATTCCAGAGCACAGATGAGTGTGTTTTGTTTGATACATGGCTACCAAATTTGGACTTTCTCAGTAAGACGTCTATTTAAATTCTTACTAAAAATATTGGTGTGCAGAGTCTCCTGAGAAATGAGTAGTGTGTACTGCTAAGTTGGTGTGGTTGTCCTTAGGGAAGTTTTAAGTGGTTTTTTTTGTTATTGTATGTTTTTTGTTTAGTTTTTTCTGGAGGACATTAATGTGACATCTTTTTCTGGAAAGAAGTCTTTACAAAATCTGAACAGTCAGAAAAATATCTCAGAAATAGAGTACATCTTTGATGGGGGCAGGGTAGGAGAGAATAGACAACTTTAATTTTTCTCATGGTGCTAAGATAATAATAATTTTCACTTTACAAGTGATTCTGTTGCTTCTTTAGATGGTCCAGCTGAAGCATCTGTTGCAAACGGAGGCACTGCTGCTGTCACAGCACTGAATGATGACCTGGATATCTTTGGCCCAATGATCTCTAATCCGTTACCAGCAGCTGCAGTACCTCCTGCTCAGGTAAAATTTAATAAGTGTATTTAGTTATATCTGTTTGTAAATATGTGTACCCATACATAATGGGTAGCACTAAATTTTGGTTTTCCTCCTTTCCAGCCATTCTGAAGCTGGAATTGATGACTTCCTTATGTAGTTTCTGTGTGCTTAGGAGAAAATAGCAGCCTGAGGAAGAAGACAAAATAAGTCTTTCTATTGTTTTCTATTCTATGGCTATGTGATATGACCTGCTGGTTAAAGAATTATTTAGCTGTAAAATGCAGGAAATCCAAAAGAAAGCTAAATATTTAAGAGTGAAAAAAAGCAAAGTAAAGGGTGATACCCTAGTTGATGATGACTAGTGATGGGTTAAATAATGGAGTAACTGCTAAAGCATACTGAATTGTGTGTGTATATAACATTTTAAATGCATTTCTATGATAAAGATTTGGTCACTGTACCTTTTGTGAGAGGAATATTTTGCCATGTTGTTCATCTTGGTGCTAGTTTCTAGGCTAAGTATGATACTAAATTGATTAAAAAATGGTAGCAATGTTCTCAATATTTGGTGTCACGTTGTTTATATACTAGAAAGCATGACTATATTCACTTGCTGTAAACAAATCTGTAGTGACATTTTGTAGTGACATTTTTCTTTCCTCTGGGTGCTGTAATCAGGAGAAACAACAGAACTCTCAGCAAGCATTTTTTTAATCAAGCACATGATCCTTATGGTGTGTTGCAAGATTTAATTCTTGGTTATCTTCCATTTTTAATCAGTGATCTTAAAGAAAATGTAATCAGATAATCTTTACAGATAAGAGACAGAAGTATGGGTAGGTAGCAGAAGACAGATTTCTGGTGGTGATTATGTGGGGTAAAGAGAATATTATTCTATTTTACTTCAGGATTATCAAGACCTTGCACATGTTCTGTTCCAGGATAGTGATGTCTAGTCTGGGAACTGAGGCTGCCTCTCATTTGGCAGTGCTATGTGTATTTTGTGAGATCTTTAACATAGCAGTTGTATGGGATTCAGAGAAGAGTTAGGAGAATACAGGGTGCCTTATTATGAGAGGGTTTAAGGACTTGGTCTGTTTAAATTTCTTGAAGTAAATAAAAGGTGTGATTATAATGTGCAATTATTTTGTGTGACACTGTAATTGGTGAAGTGGGCGTAAACTCAGATCAGCAGCTGAGTAACCCTAACATTCAGTTCCTGTGCTTGAAATTGGAAAATTAAAAGTAGAAGCCCATGGCCAAACCTTAACTTGAACTTGTTTGAATATCAATTAACAAACTATGTTGAAATTTTTCAAAATTAAGTAGAAGAAGGGGATCAGATGTGGAATAGCATGGCTTGCTTTCTTGCTGAGATATTTACTATGATGTTCTGCATTGTAGGTGTGTCTGAGGTGCCATGTGGAATTTGAGAGCTTTTCTTATGAAAAAGAAGGGAATTTATTGGTGCTCGTCAAACTGATCTGTATGACCCTTGAGTTCTCACAAGACTGCTTTTCTTCTCCTTTTTAACCTGAAAGGCAGCATTTAATGCTAAAGGCACTGTTTTATGGCACTGTGGAGCAGAAATGTCTGTTTGAATGTTTTATGTGACTGAAAAATCATAATGTCTGAAAAACTTAGGATTTATGTCCGTTGTCATAGCCAAGACATGTTTTTAAAGTGAAAAGAAAGCATTTGTTTCTCCTTTTTCAAATGTGAATTGAGCATTGATGATCCATGAGCACTTTGCTTTCAGTGTCTTTATCACAGTTTTCAAAAACATCTACAATGTTTCTTCCCACTGTTCTTTGTAGCTGGACGCTAATGCAAACTGTTGAATTTGTAAAGGACTGGTAAAAAATATATGTGACAGAGTAATTTTTTTAAATAGAATTTTGCCTATTAGCAAACTCTGGAGTGTTTAAGAAGAGTTACCTTAAGCAGCTCCTAGGTAGAACTAGATAAAAGGCATGTGCTATAAATTATGCATTATTCATGGGCACAGAAAGGAAAGAAGAACATTTCATATGTTCAATGATGTTTTTTCATGTGAAGTAGGCATAGCTAAATTATAGGTATTAGAATAGGGTTTATTGCCAGACATTGTATAGGAGTTGAGCAAAGGTCTATCATCTTTACCTATACTTAAAACAATTTCCTAAATTGTTTTAGCCGGATGTTAATTTCAAATTTTGTATTATATGTCTTCCAGCAAAAGTGTGATGTTCATTTTCCAGTGAAATTTGTAGAGAGGAAGACAAGGAAAAAACTGGGAGGTATTAAGTTTGGAAGTATTAATTCAGTGAAATACTTATTTTAAGTCTTTCTCCAAGGAGGATACTAAAATCCAGTCAACTTAAACTTTTTTGGGTTTTGTGTGTGTCTGCATGGGCCTGATTTGAGTTGGACTGTATTGGGAGCTGAGAATCAATTCAGTGGCTACAAAAGTGTATTTCTGTATAAATGGTGTATGTTTCTCATGATTCATATTGGAAAAACTTCGGAGGTGTATTTTAGATAAAGATATGTTCATAAATACTTGGTTTTCCCTGAGGTCAGGTGTATGTACCTAGTATGGTTGCCATAGATTGGCCGACAAGCTTCAACTTATTAATCTGTTTTGGTGATTTTAATGTGTCAAAGTCTTCACATTTTATGTAAAATGCATTGTTTCAGAAGTTTGTTTTATCATGAGTTTTATTTAAGCAGGTTCTTACTGGAAAGCTATTTAGTCCTATTCCAGTATGATCAGTTGAAATCTTTGTAGCTTTTGCTGATGTTTATTTTACCTCTGTCTGTATTTTCAGATATGTGAAAGCAAAAGTTTCATTCCTTCAAATGGAGTTAGTGCAATTCCAAAAGTGACTACAGGCTGGGCAAGAAGTGGGTTGAAGGAAGTGCACAGAAGGACTTGGGGGCACTGGTGGATGCGAATATGAGCTAACAGTGTGCACTTTCAGCCTGGAAACAAACAATATCCTGGGCTGCATCAGGAGCAGTGTGACCAGCAGGTCAAGGGATGTGATTCCCTGCCTCTGTTCCACTCTCATGAGACCCTGCCGCCTGCAGTGCTGCATCCAGCTCTGGGGTTCCCAGCGTAGGAAGGACACAGACCTGTTGGAGCAGGTCCAGAGGGGGGCCACAAAGATGCTCAGAGGGATGGAGCACTGTCCTGTGAAGTGAGGCTGAGACAGTTGGGGTTGTTCTACTTGGAGAAGAGAGAAAGCTCTAGAGACACATTATAGTGACCTTTCAGTATTTGAAGGTGGACTGCAGTGAAGATGGAGAGGGACTCCTTTTCAGGAAGTCTAGTGACAGGACAAGGGAAAACGGCTTCCAACTGAACAAGAGTAGTTTTAGATTAAATATTAGGAATAAGTTCTTTTCTGTTTGGGTGGTGAGGCTCTGAAACAGGCTGCCCACAGAAGTTGTGGATGCCCCTATCCTTGGCAGTGTTCAAGGCCAGATTGGGCAGGACTCTGATTGGGTGAAAAGGTGACCCACCCATGTCAGGGGGTTGGAACTTGATGACTTTTAAGGTCCCTTCCAACGCAAACCATTTATGAACCCATGATTATACTCTCTTTGGTTCTTCAAATGCCTTAGGTAGAGCACAGTGGAAGAGCTGGCATAATACTTCAGAATCTGAAGGAGTCAGCTAAATAGAGTCTAGGCGAACAGAAATTTAATTTGAGTTCTAGAGAAGGTAATCTGAAGAAGGAGTTAGAAGTGGAACTGCAGGGAAGATAAATATGTTCAAGCCTAGATAAGGATGATTGACTGTCTTACTTGTTGTGAGTACTGGACATGGATCAAAAAATAAAGTTGAATTTTTAATCGTGTTGTAAGGTTAATTATGTTTTTGGATATGATCTGAGAAAGTGAGAGAAATCTTAATCTGACTTTTTCAGATATTGATGATAATTCCAAAAAGCAAGAGAACAGATGAGATTTCTTAGTGTTTTTCTTAGTGAACTGAATATAGTTGAGTGCTCATTTCCTCATCAGTTATTACCAGGAAATAACAGTTGATTATTTTTAATGGAACTGGGTAGATGTCTAGAAAACAAAATATGCAAAATCAAAACCAGGAAGAGTTGAAATAAACATCAAGTCATTTACACTGCAAAGATAAAAAGAGTAAGCATTGTATACAGAATTTAAGACCTTAATAATGTACTTAGTACCTTGCTTACATAAGATTAATTATGTGCTAAGCTGTATTTTCCCTATGCAGGTAGCTCTTCCAGTCGGGAGGTAGAAATTGAAAATGTTGTGTGGGGCCATTATTTATCACCATACAAATGGAAAACAGGAGAGGCCTGGCTTTTCTACAGGCCAGCCCTGCTTTCCTAGATACCAGCCAGGGACGTGCAGGTAGCAGGAAAGTGTCCTGTCCTCTCAACACCGTGTGTCCCACTGTCCACTTCCCTCTTTCATTTCCTCTGTTGCCACCTCCCTTTCAATTTGTAGGAAAAATTCTGTTGCACTGATATAATGAAACTGCTTATCAGTATGATACTTAAGCACCTGATGAGCATTTATGTTTAGCATAATGATTGACTGAGAGCACTGTGTGTTGGAAAATTATTATATATGAATGCCAGGTCTGTTTTTACAGAGGTCTTGGGTAGCATGACAATGTTAGAAATACAAAAATCATGTCAATGTTGGTTGCTTTTTAACTTGGATGCCACCTGCTGTTTTCTTGCGATGTATTTTGCATTACCTTCCATTTGTTCAGGTGATGAACACTTCAGGGAGTGCCTTTCTGGTGCTTTGGCTCCTTTGAGGATCTTCCAATACCAAACTGAATGAAGAGACGTTAAATAAACATTTAATCTTAGGTTGTAAACATAGTGTGATCAGATCTCCAAGTTTCCAGCTCTGCCTTCTAGAGAAAAGCAAACACCTTCCTTGCTGCCTACTGGTTTTTTCTCTTCCCTTTCTACAGCAGTTTTGGAAATTTTTCACCATCAGCAGTGTAATGCACTCCTTTCTTTTGCTGGTTTCTGGCAAATCTAGCTGGTTGTTTTTTTATTCCTGATCAATGGCACTGCTTTATGCTAGAGGTTTTAGCACTTCAGAAATCACACACTTCGTGTGTTTTTTAAAACTGGATATTGAAGATTTGTATTGTGTTTGTAACAAATCCAGTATGACGTAGTGGACTTTTCAGGGCTTAGTCAGCAGCACACCAGCAAAAAGAGCAGCTCAGAGATAGTTGCTTTAAGATTATAGGGGTGTTCAATAGCTGTGTATTTTGTGGTGTCCTCTTGTCTGTCTGATAAACTTGGGTATGGGATCTCAATAAACATTGACAATGGTGTTCCAAGGAAGATTTTGCTGTAGTGTGGAAAAGAGTTAGAACTCACGCAAGCTGTGGGTGCAGTAGATATACGCTAAGCAGTTGGGGATCATTTATCTGGACTAAAATAAGGCCATAGTGTAAGTATAATTTGCTGTTTTTCTCTGTGCATGCAGTTGATGTGCATTAAAAGTTCCCACTGGTAACAGGATGAGTTGTGTATTTTAAGGAATACAACAAGAACCTGTGTATTGCTGGTTCCCAAAGAAGGCCCCCATATGGAACTGTATGGATATGAGCAGCAGCTTAACAGTGCTGAGAGACACCTGGATGTAATTTGTTTACAAAACATTCTATCGCAAGAGCAGTACAAAGCCTGCCAGCCTGCCTTTATTTTAGTTTTTCAGTTGTAGATTGCAGTACATTTTAGACAATTATGTCTTCTCAATGAGTAAAACATGCTTAAAGAACCCTAAGCCAATTATGAACAATGTGTTTTAGAAGTTTTATTGCTTGAAGTAGATAACCAAAATTTTACCTTTTCTCTAAAGATACATTTCAAATCACCTAATTTTTTGTTTTAGGTCTTCTCTAATCTATTCTGTGAGAGGATTAATGAGATGTGAATTTTAATCTCCTTATTGATTTCCTAATTATTTTTCATAATACAACTCCAGCTCTTGATTTATGCTTCTCACTGATGAAAAACGTAGAAGCAACAGGAATGAATAATCTGTATGTGTACACCCTGAAGCTGGTTGAGGATTTAGTTTTCTTTGTTTTGTAACCTCCATCTGGTCTGATGGTCTTTCCATATTGCCTGTACTGCTTTTTTCTGTCTTTAGTCATACCACATAATTTTAAATTTTCATTCACTTAAATTTAGTTTTTGTAAATTAATGAGGTTTTATTATGTTGAGGGGCAAGGCTGTAGAGTAAATATTTAACATCATCTTTTGCTGCTTTCTTTCAGTAGTCTGTCTTGTCTTTTATTTCCCAGAGCACTTCCACTAAACCAGCAGCTGCCACCTTGTCTGGAGCAGCCGGGGATCTTGATCTATTTACTGAGCAAACAACAAAATCCGAAGAGTCAGCGAAGAAACAACTCTCCAAAGACTCCATTTTATCACTGTATGGCACAGGAACAATGCAGCAGCAAAATGCTCCGGGTAAATAATGCTGTAAAAGTTTCTGTGCAGTCCTGTTTTTATCTAGAAAAGTTATCTTTTACAAGTATCAAGCTAAGGTTGGATACCTGCTAACTATAGTCAAATGAAGGTTTTTATTTTCAGCTTTTATAAAACTGAGAAAAATTACTGAAGTGTAATACAGATGCTAAAGAAAAACATGTATGTGATTTTAATTCATTTATAGCTGTTCAAATTATCAAGTGTACAATTTACTGAAAGATTTGTGAAGTCTGCTGCTGCTATGTAATTCATCAGTGAGGGTCTCAGTGTGCACCATCTGAGTGTGCAGCCAGCAGGCTGTCAGGATCCCTGCAGAACTGTCAAGAGCTTTGGTTTAGCTGTGTTTGTGTGAATATCAAGACCTCCAATACAGCAATTGAAAGGTTCTGGTTCACCACAGGGATGCCAAACATTTCTTGGCAGTTAATCTCGTGGTGATTAATCTCACCCTTCCCTCTGAGAGTTTTAAAGCAATTTTTTGCTTTCACCAGAAGCTAATTTGGCAGCACTGACATACAGATGTACAAAGTTATCTTTACAATTACTTTGGTGCACTTCTGACTTACGGGATGGGGGAGGAAAATCACAAGACACTTCTGCTAAAATCTTCCCTTCTCTGCTACAGGTATGTTCATGGGGTCATCTTCTATGCCATTTACCACACAACCATCAACTCACTTTCAAGGCTTTCCAGCCATGGGAGTTCCTGTGCCAGCAGCAACTGGGATGATGGGAAACATGATGGGACAATCAGTGCCAGTCATGGGGCAAAGCACAGGCGTGATGGTGGGAGTGGGAATGCCCAATGGATTTACTGGTACTGCACCAACTGGTGTGATGGGACTTCCTCAAACTGTCGTTGGACCTCAAGGTGGAATGGTGGGACAGATGGTCACACCACCACAAAATAAGTATGGATTGCAACAAAACCAACAAGCTCAATGGAACCTCTCTCAGGTAAAGACTGGCCATTCCCAGACAAGAGCGCTTTAGGAAGGATGATGCTTTTCAGATACAAAATGTTTGGCTGTAGGAGGAAGGTCAGGTGTAGCCAAGTTAAAGACTACTGGACTGTGAACTGCTCAGAGGCACATGTTAACAAACCAGTGAATAGTTCAGTGAAAGATAACTACTGTGAAAGCAGAGAATAATTTTGCCACGGTAGACCAAACTCAGTCCTCTGCTTCCATAGCTCTTCTCATCCTGTCATCTGAGCCAGCCAGGTAAAAAGCTTAGCTTAGCTGGAGTTCCAAAGTTCTCAAATGCAAACACAGCCTTTTAACTAAAAGCGGAATTTAACTAGTTGAGGATAACCATTAACAATTAATACCTTCATTCACAGATTTCAGGATAAATTTTGGTGGAATTTGAAGGGCTTTGTGCTCTTAATTTTCCTGTAGATAATTTGCTTAGATGCATCTCTTATTTATCTGTTGCATTTCCATCCTATTTTTTGAACATGTTTAAAAGGTTCTCTAGAAGGGTTAATATAGATGTAGTACTGTATTTGTACATTTTCCAAGGAAACATCTTGAAATCTGTTATTTGAGTATTTATTCAGGCAGGGTGAGGCAGAAGGATCAGACCAAAATTAGTCCCTTGGAGTTCAGCATGGATGATAGCAACTATTTTTTTCATGCTATTGTTTGCATCATGATAACCATATAATTCCATGCTGCTTACTTAGTAATGCAGGAAGAGAACCTTAGTGACCAGCTTAAATTGGATGATAGGAATTTACTGTTCTGCTCTGTCTTATGCTGTGAACATTTATGAAGGTAAACAGCATTTGCTACATGGATAAATCACAGCCTCTGTTTAAAAATACAAGCTACCATTCTGCTTTGAAATGTGATTCTTAAAGGTGAGGATTTCAAAATGTCAGATCAAAAAATGTGTGGATGTACTGATGTCACTCTTTTCCTAGGTAGCTAGCTTTGAAAAGACCCATATCAGCTTTGAAATTAAAATCTTGCCTCTTATCAATTACATGCTAAAATTTGGCTCCTAGAGCAAGCTCTTCACATGTTCCTGTACCCCTTGCACATCAGATGTTGTCAGTATGATGACATTCCACAGTCTGCAGACCTCTGATCCAAACTCTGACTCTAGTTGAAAGGGAGAGAGCTTGCTTTACCCGACTAACATGTTTTATATAGTCTGCTGCTTAAGAATTCTACTGCAAAAGAGATGAACCACTGGATAAAGCATGCTTTCATCAGCTTTTTTTATATTT
>VRYO01002297.1:73366734-73378761 GCA_009812075.1 Sialia sialis | reverse complement strand
AACCTGGTATTGTTTGCTCATGTTTAAATGAACTCTGACTTTAACCTAGTGCTGCCTTTAGACTGAATCAGATGTTAGTTATCCAACATCTGTATTCATTGACTCTGATTATTAATTGTTCCAAATACTCTTTTGTTCTCAAACTCATTTTGACAATGAGCACTTAAAATTACAGTGACTAGATATTTGTAAAGACTACAAATAATTTTGCAACAGCCCTGAAATGAATGTGCTGAATTTTGAATTCTTTCCCACCTTTAACTAGATGCTAAATTCCTGTGAATTTAATTTCATGTGGATTATTTTACTCAGTTTTTTCAAGGAATTACAGTGTCTCGAGTAGGTTTTTTTTGGAAGAATGGTTAAATAATACTCAAGTTCATAAATCCACGTCATTCTTTGTTGATTTTCACCTAAATGGACAATTTCTGTAAAAACTGGTGTAGTCAAGATTATGAAGTCTCCAAAGAAATGTTGCTGGAAAAAAAATAAATCTGGAGCTTCAAGTGCAGACAAGACTATATTACTGGCTTTGGTGTTTCTTTATCACAGTTGCTACAAGCTTGTTCCTTAGCTTTAAAACTGTGAAAGCAAACTTTTATCAACCAGCCACACTGGCCACCTTCTCATGCTGTCAGTTCTCATGTGACACAACACCAAGTGCTGCAGCCCATCAAGTGAGGTATGTTGGTGACTGAAGGACTCCAGAAAAGCTGTAAGAGTGATAAAAAGCTTCGAAACTTAGATGGAGTCAATATATTTATTTAATGAGAAATTTTTCTGGGGAAAGGTAACTCGGTGGCTGGTTGGAGGCAGGACTGCTTTTGGCTAGCAGCATGCTGTGTTTCAGTGCAAGTGCTAATCAGGCTCGTGTGTGTGTGTGTGTGTGCTTTGCAGATGAATCAGCAAATGGCTGGAATGAACCTCAGCAGTTCCAGCAACGTGATGGGCTTTGGCCAGCCCCCCAACACAGCCGCAGGATGGACTGGAAGCTCCTCTGGCCAGACTCTCAGCACACAACTGTGGAAATGAAAGTTGCAATAGAAATCTTTCCCAGAACAGCCACCTAACATTCCTTGTTCAAATACATTTACTTTTGCTGTTCCTTCCATGTACATATATATTCTTTTTCTTTTTCCCCAGCTGTTCAGATTAAGACTATAACTGACTGACCGTGTTGTGGTCTATATTGATTTAAATTTGATGTAGTGAAAAGCAGATCAAGAATATATTTATACATCATTGGAAGCATTTTCATACAATGCGTATGATTTCATAGACCATATTAAGAAGCTGCTTAACCACATACTGATTTTTTTCCCTCAAAATTCTAGATCAAATGTTTGCATATAAGGGATGTAGCTATCATGTTAGTAATATCCAAAAATATGAACCCCAACCCCCCAAAATTACCCAGTAATCCTGTAGAAGGTACTGTATGAACAAATGTTTAATCATATATAAATAGAATGTAAATGTATCACTGAGCAATGTTTTCTAGTGTATCAAACAAATTTTGTTTCATCATACATTTCACTGTGATGTTGTTATGGTGTGCATAACAGGGAATGTGGTTATTGAAAGAAAGATAAACCTGGATTTTACTGTAGTTCTACAAATCAATAGTTTATTCTTTTAAAGATGAGCATTTGATGCATTTGAGTTTCCTGTGCTAAGGTCTCCAGCCTGGCTCAGGAGGCAGGTGCACAGTGTTAAAGCTGAGAACTGACAGCACAATATGCACTCAAGGTATCTGAGTGTGAACAGATATATTTTGTCTTGCAGAGAGATCCAGGTTTATGACAGTGATTGTGTTTACATTTTATGGTGCCTCGTAATGATAAAATGTTATTTCCCTATATTAAAAGGATAAATCCGTAAATTATTGTGGGTTTTTTATTTCATTATTGTATGACCTATTTGACTGCTACTTTTAATGAAGTAAAACATGTTCAGTTTAGAGGATCCATTTATACAGATATTTAGACAAACAGGTTGTGAGTTAAAATCAGTTTATAATTACACCATCAAGCTGGATAAATACAAAAGGTATATACATAAATAATGATTTTGAGAATGCTCCATTGCAGCCATGTTTCTTTATGTGGAAACAGCATTAGAACAAAGGTAAGTGTCAGTTTAATAAGCTGAGAGTTCAGAAATGCATGCAGACAAGTTAGAACAAAGCACACCCACTTGATTTGCTTATTAGAGTCTCTGAAAGATTCCTTTTGTTTCCACAGAAGTCTGTCAGGTCTCAGGCAGAAGCAGATGATTTTAGCTGTCTGAACTGGAACACGCTGTTGCATCCATTGTCCTGCCCTTGCTGTGGGACTGTCCCCCCACGTCATACCTCAATATTGACTGTGTCCAGGTGGTACTTTGGCTCGTTAGCTAGATTGACTTTCTCTGTCCGGGTGTGCCATACAAGAACCTAGAAAATACCACGTGTGTCAGTAAAGTCATCTGCAGAGATGACACAAAAGCTTTTCACAGAGTGTGGCGATCAGTACCTTTGTGCAGTTGTTTGCTTTTGGCTCCAGTTCCTCCACTGTTGTTATCTGTTTCAGAAAATCAGATTCTTGCATTCCTGGTTGAGAACCACGACGCTTGAATACAGCTTTAGGATGTGAGAGGATCACTTGGAGACTCACAGCAAATCCTTGGAGAGAGGGAGACATGGAAAAAGGTTGAGAAAAACCTTTAGGTCCTACATTTTTGTGCAGTCATACATATGCCTAGAAATCTCCCATGTTCTTTTTAAAAACGTGTACATTTGATGATGGGGATAGACAGTAATTGGTAGGTTTGTACATCCTATATTGTATTGTTTTGTTTGTCCCTTAAGATACAATCAGATTTTTTTTAATTGCAACATATGTTCAATATGTTTAATCTATTTCCCATCATATAGGTAATATATACTTTCTTGCCTGAAAGGTCAGGTATTGCTAAAATCTTGGGTTATTCTTCCTTTCTACTTATAATTAAGAAATGAAACTGAATTATAAGTAAAATAAAATTTATTAAATTTATACTGTACAAACTGTTCTACACTTCAAGGTGAGTTGGGAAAAAAGGTTAACCTATGTTACAACTGTGGTATTTAGATAGCTTTAGCCTATAGATTTTTAACATCCTTATTGTGGAAAGACAAGTCATACTAATGCTCTGCCTTGAGAATGGCTTTTAGCACCGGTGATCTGCCAGTTAGTCTCAGCTGGTCTGAGCCTGGCACAGCACAGCTCAAAGGATTTATTCAGTGTACACACCTCTCTGTAGTTCCTTTCTTTACTAACATGCATCAGGTTCCTTGAAGGGAGACTGCAACCTGAGAAATCACCAGTTTGAACAAACTCACCCTCTCTGAAGAAACTTCCATGAATCTCTAATTTGCCATTATTTATAGAACTCACCCATTTTCCTTCAGCAATCTCAGTCATATGTATGCTTCCTTAACTATGACTCAAAAACTGCACTGATAGACTTGTAAAGAAAAATTACATTTGTAACTAACTCCTTTTGTCTCATTGCCAAGCCTACCAAAGAAATTCTTTTTCGTTAGTTCAGAGTGGTTCCAGCTGTCCCTTTATGACACAAGTAATAACAGTTTCGACATCAGTTCTGGAAAACTCCAAAAACATTTAATTCTAAAGCCAGTATTAAAATTTTATCAGTTTAAAATTGAGCATAACTTTCTATAACTTAATGTAATTCTGACACCTTTTTAGTAGAAATGTCTTGCTGCTGTGTTTTTTCCTTGAAAGTATCTGTGACTTTTACAGGAGCCTTTTGAAGATGAAAACATAAGGAAGTAATTACTACCTCACGTGTAAAGAAAAGCACATTGAAACCACTTCATCATGCTCTTGCTTGTAGGAAAGTAAAGGAAGACACCAGAAAGTTTGTTTTCAGTAAGGATTTGGACCCTTACGAAGACTCCAGTTCACTGATGGACACAGAAAACTTTTATACATAACATCTTTTAAGTTGCTTTATACATCCTGTCCTACCTGAGGTAAAGAATAGGTGTCTGCATGGACAGTGTTGTGCAGTCTTGCTTCTTACTGCTTGTAGCCTGGCATGATGGAGCATAAGGTGGGCTCTATCCTAGTGCTCTTGGGTTGCCCAGTGTAATTTGGGAAGAGCTGAGGGTGAGAGTTTAAACTCTTTCAGCTACAGACAGGATGTACAGGCAGCTTGCTCGAAAGGGGACTAGAGACTTAGTACTGGTGAACAAAATGGTCTGCTTAGTGGTTTTAGTTAGGTTTTGCTGGCCTTTTTTTTTCAAATAAAAAAAAACTTTAAATTTTGGATGCAACTGGGCTTTAATAATTTTGGGCACAAAAAAAAGTTCTTTTGCATGGGAAGGCATTTTTGGAAGCCTGATCAGCTATGTGAGCTGCTCTTTCTTTTTAGATATATTTAAGATTCAAGCTGCCCATGCATAAAGAAGAAAATGAAGTAAACACCAAAATCAGTGTCCTAGATTTTAGTGCACAGGAAGAATCCTAAGCAGAAGAGACGCAGATTTTCCACTGTTTATCTTTGCAGTGTCAGTGTGGCCTGGACCCATAGCCTATACTTATCCATACATTGATTTCTCATAATTCCTCTTGTTTCAAGGCTTGCTCCTCTGTTGAGAAAATTGCAGTGAGTTCTGAGGGTGGATTTCTCCTAGACACAGATGTTCAAGGGGCCATGGCACCTGCATGTGATGTCTTTGCTACCACACTCTTGCAAATTGTCATTTGAGGGTGCTGTCAAACTCAGCCATCAAGTAAAAGTTAAATTATAAACTAAGAGTTGCAGGTGACAAGGATGTGCACTGACTGGCCTGAGGTTTGTTTCCTTGGTCGGGGTCCAGGCAGTCTGTGTTTGTTAAAAGAATCCAATAAAGCAGCAACTTGGAAGAGATAAAATAATTCAAGAAGACTTATCTCTTGGTTCTCTAGTTCTTCAGCTCTGCCTTATAAAAGCTTTATTTTCACACATGTGACATTTTGTAAGATGGACTTGGGAGAAAACCACTTTCTAGTGACAACTTTAAGTTGACTTTATCAGATGTATCATTTTGGTGTCAGCTCATGTTTTGAGCAGACTGACACTAATTATTTCTCATGGTAGATAATGATCCTATAATAGATGAAAAGACACAGTTGTTTTGAATTCTGTCACTAAACAGGGATTTATCTGGGATTCTGTCTCCAGTGTAGCAGTGAACAGTGGTTACATGCATGCAGTTATTGTACTTAGTCATTATTCCTCCAAGGTCATACAGGGCATAACTTGACAAGAAATGCCACAAGACAATTTCATAGCTGGAGTGTGAAGAGGTGTTTTGGGGTTTTTTGATGTTTAATGCATGATTGTAAATTAAATCTAATTGGCTGAAGAGCCACCTAGATAGGAATTAATTTGTTGGAGGACAAGATACCTGGGAGACATAGCAGATACTACGTCTGTTCTTCTTTCAATGTAAGCTGTCCTGTTAATTCACCCCTTGAGTGGTGTTAGATCAGTGGCTTCTGTTAAAAGGCAGAACTGTTTTTCTTCATCCAGTTAAACTTGAGCCAGGGTTTAAAGGTTTGTTGCCATGGTTAATGCCATTGCTTCCTGAATGTTATACATAGGATAGTAGCTGAAGGCAAGCTGGAAACTTGAGTGTTTATAATTTCTGGAGTGTATAAATGATAATGCTGATGTTGAAAAGTGCTGGTTTCTACATCGATCAAGGACCGACCTTTGGCTTGGGCTCTGCAGCTTGCAAGTTCTGTTCTCCCTGTGGTGTTCTTTTTGGGTTGCAGTAAGGCAGAACCATCTAATCAGGAGGTTCTGTAGTTAGGAACAAAGGCAGCTGCTGACATTAGTTCACCATGACAGAAGCACTTGATTGTAAGCTCAGTGTTCAAAATAGTATTTATCCTTGGATGAGAGGGGAGGTTGGTATTTTCTTCTTGTTTTGGGAAGGTTTTGAGCGCTGGCTGCCACAGCCACTTAATTTTTTTTTTGTTTGTGATTCCAGCAGTGGCTCTTTCAGATTCGGTCAAAATATGCCCTGTTTTGCAGTGCCATGAATAGACTGCCATTTTGCTCAGGGAACCCTAAGAAAGGTGAGATGTACTGAAGACCTTATGACTATAGCAAAATTTTTAAAAATTATAACAGAAAGGTAGTTGCTCAGACCCTAGCAGAGGTGCTAGGGCACAGTGGATGAACTCGACCCCAAGTCCAAAATCTGCTGGTCTACAGACTGGGGCTGCCTTTAAAGGCTTTGCTGGTCTTTGAAAACTGTTTGCAACTTGAGCACCTGACACCAAACCCCACACTGGTGTGATTCTGTTACTAACTCGTTACTTTGTCGCACATGGATCCTCGCTTAAAAAAAAAAACAACAAAAAAAACCGGCTTATATTTGGGTGCGGCTTATATATGGACAAATCCCATGCTCTACCCGGCTACTGGGAGGTGCGGCTTATAATCAGGTGCATCTTATAGTTGTGAAATTACTGTACTTTGCTTTCTGAATACAGTCTAGCATTGGAGAATAGCAGCATCAGACACAAATTTCTCAAAAGAAGTAACCAATGTTTAAAGACTTGGCCTCGTGTGATTGCCAGGTGCAAGTGTGTTTCAAAGAACCTGAGGAGGTGGGCCAGCTAGGGTCTTTGAGCTGAGCCTGATGAAATCAACAGGACCTGCCTCCACTTGCAGTAATTTGAATTTGGCCTTGTATTTTGCTGTCGAGAATAAGAAGTTTATGTGCTTAAAGTCAAGAATGTGCTTCTTCAGAATAGCCACAAGTTAAATCAATGATCCCAAATCTTTTAAGCCATCACTGTTCATACCCAGCCTCATGACCAAATTCTTGTGAAAATCACTGTGAAAGATTGTTAACTAAACCAAAGGGAGCCTCCTTAGCAGTGCACTGGGACATGAACACAGAACATTAACTGCAGACAGCTGATATGTGTCCATATCAGTATTATTGTATGCACCTATACTGTTTGCATGGCAGTATTTTGAAAAGAGATCCTTGATCTTCCTTTTATGTGGCATTCAGTATAACCTAAGTTGCGTGTATATGGAAAAATGGAAATACGCCAGCGATGGGCTACAGCATGGACTTAGGTTTGGTAGCAAGTCCCTGGAGGTGTGTTGGGAAGTCAGGAGAGAAGGGCAGATGTAGGAATCTGCATGTTGACACGCATCCTGTAGCCTGCTCAGACACCTGTGGAGTTCTGGATTTGGAGTTCTGTTCTGTGTCCTGTCACTGTATTCCTGAGGGGAATGAAGATGCAAATTTTACATCATTTTTAGCGGTCTACACTGCATCCATTTCTCTCCTTGCTGAAATTAAAAATGAAATTCAATTTCTTCGGTATTTTTTGAAGACTAATAAAAGTTCTCTCACAAAGTAGCAAGTCTTTATTTGTGGTTGTGCAATAACTTCCTGTACTCTAAAAGTTTTGGGGGGGTGATTTTGTCTCTATGACACTCCCTTACATGACTTTGGTCAAAGCACAAGCAATGGAGCTGCTTTTCCCTCGCACCAGTGATTCAGCCAGCATCTGCAAGGTAAGCAACTTAAGAACTTTCCACGTATATCTTCATGTCTGGGTTAGAGTCCCTTGGCTGATGTTGTGTGATGGCTTTCTGCCTGCTGCTAATGAATTATGAACCACGCTCTCACCTTTATAATGCCATCAGTAATCCCTTCTAGAATACAGTATCAATATGTATCTGCAAATCCACAGGGACTCTTAAACTGCACAGCTGCAGTCCTCGACACGCTGCATGCTTTCGGGCATTGAATACTTGCTTCTCCCCTGAGGAATGCCTTCATCTGAATACCCAAGTATGTGTTTTTATGCCAGGTGGTACTATTGACTTGAAATGCCTCTACAGTTCAGAAAAATTCACCTGGTAACATTTTTGTCTTTGAGCTGTTAACAACTATTAGTCCTCCTTTATTTATTCTTTTTAACCAGTTCACCTGCAAATACTGTACATATTTTTATCAATCATTTCAATTAATGTATAGCACTCTGTGAAGATGTGAAAAAACTGTACGCTGTCCTTTTCTCTCTCCCAAAACATAAGGGTATCAGAATGCAAAAAAAAAGATGGCTATTTCTATCCCGATCTTGCCTTGTATTCCTCCTTTTCCCTCCTGAGTACAGTCTAGAGCAAATACCATATCATTTGCTGGGAAACCAGCTTCTGCTATATCTGAAATTGAACCTGTGCACAGTGGTGATTCATGTGGCAGTTGTGAATGTATACAAAAGATTGTCTAAGCATGGACTGTCAGCAAGACAGAGCTGTGTGGCGTGCAAACTTCACTGCAGAAGATTGATTAGATCCATTGAAGCTTTTCTGCCTTCATCTACCAGGCGACAGCTGTCAGTGATTTTTCCCCTCAGCCCAGTGTTTCAAACTATATCCATCTACAGTTATCACTGTCATTCCAAATAACAAGTGAAACATGAATAATTTTGTAGCATTTTACAACAATAGGTCTAAGAAGGTCTGCATTTATGCTGCCTGGTTTAGATTGATGACAAAATTACAGGCAGGGACTCCTTGAAAGAATTGCTAGGATGAACTAATTTACAATTAACTTGTTTCAAACAGACAATTCATACAGCGTAAAAGCCAAGCTGCCACATAAAAATAAAAACAAATTAAAGTAAGTTCAGATATCACCAAGCAGCAAATTAATTAGACAAGATGTACAAGCTTAGACTTCCAGGATAACTAGTGCCAAAGGGCTGCACACTCTGCCAGCACTCGGAAGTTTAAGAAGCTGCTTAAATAGAGAAACAGAAACACTGATGTATCATAAATGATCCTCACCTGCCATGTCAATAGCAAAGGGCCTGTCAGCTCTCCAGCCAGTGTACCAGCCGACGACCTTGCCATTCTCCACGACCGGGCGCTCGTAGCGCCGGCCCCCCACCAGCCCCACGGGCCACACCGACACCTTGCGCGTCGTCCGCATCTGCAAGAGGCAGGCACAGCATCACTCCGCGCTCCCAGCTGGCTTTTCCCTCAGTGCTGCTGCAAAACCACAGGAATCACCAAGACCAGGAACTCAAAAATAATTCTAGCTTCCAGCCTGCAGCCCAAGAGCTGCATGTGCCCACTCACATTCTGTGAAATCTCCAGCTCTTCAGTCCATAGGCATCTCAATTCTACTTTAATTACCTTCTTCATAATGTTTTATACCAAGAGATTTTAGAGCTGTGGAAAAACAGGGCTTTTTTCTTGTTTGTTTGGGTTTTCAAAGGCATAGTAGATCTTTTTTTACCTGCAACACTACAGCAATCTGGCAGTGGCCTTACGTCTACAGATTGCTGAGATACTGTAGAAACTCAGTGATAGAAACTGTTATAATAATGATCAATACACACTTCACTAGGACAAGTACAATTAGTTTGGGACTTGTTAAAAATGCATTGAATAGAGGAAATTATGACACGCAACTGTTTCCTACCTGCAGCTGACCTGAGATGTAGTTCAGCTCTATTAAGGATGCATGAAAAAAGATTACAGTAATTTCACTATTATAAGCCACACCTTTTTCATTGAAGAATCCAGCCTACCCCAGTAGTGCAGCTAATCATCAGGTGCGGCTTATTTATGGACAAATCCCAGCAAAATGCCAACCTGGAAGTGAGAGCCGGCCAGGGAGGGTGCCTGGGGCTGCCTTTAAAGGCTTCGCTGGTCTATGAAAACTGTTTGCAACTTGAGCACCTGACACCAATTTGTGTCTCTTACTAATATGTTACTTTGTTACACATGGATCCTCGCTTTAAAAAAATACATAAAATTTAAAAAAAGGTGCAGCTTATATATGGACAAATACCGTGGTCTGCCTGGCTACTGGGAGGTGCGGTTTATAATCCGGTGTGGTTTATACTTGTGAAATTACTGTACTAGGGATAAGCCATTTTACCTTCTGTATTTTCCCTTTAAAAGCTCTGCTAAATTTCTGATAAGGAAAAAAAGCAGGCCAGGCAGGATGCTTATTATCACCAGCAGCAGTTCTTTTTTTTACACCAGTAGTGGTGTAAATTAACTAAATGAAAAACCAGAAATGTGATCCTTGTCTAGCATAGAAGAAGCCATGAAAAAATTACTGTAGCAAGAAGTTTCCATCACTGGATACTTCAAGTCACTTCAAGAAGGGCATTGAGCTGCTGGGGCATGTCCAGAGAAGGGCAGAAAAACTGGGAAAGGGTCTAGAAAGTGCATCCTATAAGGAGTAGCTGAGGGAGCTGGGGGTGTTTAACCTGCAGGAAAGCAGGATACAACTGTCTGAAAGCAGAGTGGAGCCAGGTGGGGGTCAGCCTCTTCTCCCAGGAAACATTAGGAAACAGCCTCAGGCAGAGAAGGTTCAGGTTGGCATCAGGAAAGAAAAGGTTGTCAGCCATTGGAATGGGCTGCCCAGAGAAGTGATGAAGTGACCACCTGGAAGTGTTCAATGAGCTGGATATGGCACTTAGTGAGAGCTACAGTTTAATTGATGTGGTGTTCAGGCAAAAGCTGGACTCAGTCTTGGAGAGATTTTCTAACCATAAAGATTATGAGTCTGATTCAGTGACTTCAGCTAACTGGTTCAGTGGTCCATTTTCTTCAGCACACAGGAGATCATATGACACAAATCTTGACACACTGCTCCCCGTGGGAAAATCAGACAGTCTGGTGTGAGAACTTGAGCAAGTGCACCGACACAGCAACTTGCACAACTTAACCTCACTGGTTCAAAAGCCACTGTTGTAACTACTGTGCTTTAAATATGGTTCTATTTAAACAAGTATCAAACTATTTCAGTGTAATATAGGCTTAATTTGATCTATTCTAAAACAGTCTCATCTTTTGTTGTAGCTGAGACTTATTCCTTGGGGAAAGGTTATCCCTTTTTCCTTCCAAGCACTCCTTTCAGCAAAAACAAACACAGTTTTACATATTTGTAACTGCAGTCCCCTATCGATGGATGCTGAAGTGAAAGACAACCTCGGTTAAATATTAAACACTTCCCTCTCTCTCTGCCAAGGTGAAAGATTTATCATGCATATCATCAAGACTCACAGGAGTTGCACTAGAAAAAAAACAAAGACGTCACATCAGCATGGTTCACTTTTCTAAGCTAGAAACATTAGCAGATTCTTAGAACTTTCACACAAAGTATAAAATACATATTTAAAAATTCACAAAAATGTAGGCACACACAGAAGAGAGACATGCGTCCTCTGTCCCTCCAATTATTTGCATATCTTCAGATTTGTTTATCAAAAATTCCTCTCTTTCCCCCAATAACTGTTGCAGCAAGCTAGAACATCTCACTCAGTAGCAGCAGCCCATAGCACATAAGAGCAGGGTATGTATTCAGCTGGCAATACAGGGAATTCTTGTGATAAGGATTCTGTCCAAGCCATTGCCTGGTTAATTGCCACTGAGAGACGGCCATGAATCTTTCTAAGGTTATTGATAAACTTATTTACCTGCAGCTGTTCTCCCTGCTTAAGTTTAGCTTCCCAATCTCTCCCACTCCTCTGTGTAGGAAATGCAGAGTCAGTGATTAGCTCTTTGGATATGGACGTCAACCAAACCTTCTCATGATCTTTTAAAGCTCTGGTTTTAATGACATCTCTTTTGCTTATTTTCCTAACACCAAAATCCAAACATCCAAACACACCAGATACGCACACAGGGAATCATCCTGTTGGGATGTCTACACAGCACAATCAAGCTACATTCACCGAACTGTGCTACACCAGCAAATACCACAGGATAAACAGACACAGTGCCATTAATACAGTAATTTCACGATTATAAGCCGCACCTTTTTCACTGAAGAATCCAGCCTACCCTAGTAGTGCAGCTAATCATCAGGTGCGGCTTATATATGGACAAATCCCAGTGAAATGCCAACCTGGAAGTGAGAGCCGGCCGGGGAGGGCGCCTGGGGCTGCATTTAAAGGCTTCTCTGGTCTATGAAAACTGTTTGCAACTTGAGCA
>VRYO01002297.1:73351810-73366647 GCA_009812075.1 Sialia sialis | reverse complement strand
GTGTGGTTTATAATTGTGAAATTACTGTACATCCTGAACAAATTATTAGTGTTCAGAATTTCAGTACTTTTGGCCATCCTGTGCCAGCAGTCTGTACCTAAATTCAAAATGCCACAAGACAAGGGTAGGCACACCCTGACTGCAAGAGAGTGGCCAAAGCACAGTGCACCCACCCCCTGCCTGTGTGCACTGTAAAAGCATGGACAGCTGTACTGCAAAATGAGCCACGTTGCGCAGGACTTCTGAACTGGGTCAATAGTGGCCTGAGCAGCTATGCTGCCAGAATCAGGTGGATTTCCATTAATATTCTATGATATACGGTGTGTTGGAAAACCTTGTCAATGAAAAGTATCTCACCTCATAAAACCAGCATGAAATGACCCAATAATTTTTAAATTAATAATCTTGGGTCAATCTCAGTGTCTACGAGTTGCATCAGTAAAGCCACCACACAGCAGAAGCAAGTAATCCCTTACAGAGCTCCTACTTTTCTCCTTGGGTGACTTTATCCTCACAGGTTACATTTTTGAAGAATGAAATAAGCAGGTGTCAAGAATACAGCAATTCCTTTAAGTAAAAGCTAAAAGAACACATCTAGCCCGGTATTTATGCTAATTCTGAAATTCCTCACAGCCTTGGGATATGCTAGGCAGATGAAAGTAGGAATATTTCTTTTAATCTTCTGAGAATAGCATTACTGAAGTTAACATACTGATATGTGAAGGCTGTATTTATGTGTGATGGGGGAAAAGCTATTATTTGGATTAAAAGGCCAGCTTGCACCTGAAATTTTATGCTGCTAATCATCAGGACACAAAAAAAGTGATTCAAAAGTGTGTTAATTCTGAATATCTTCAGTGCCATAGGTTAAACAACTGCCAAAAATCCTAGGACTTACAAACAGCTTCCTAAATGACTCTTCTATCTGTCATTGTAATGACAGTGGTAGCACAAGCTGTGTTAACGCTCAGCATTTTAAGTCCTGGTAGCTTACATGAATGGTATTCATCTTACACTTCACTCTCTGCAAGTTAAGCATCTCCTAGTTAGACTTCTGTAGTTAAGGAGCAGAGACAGGACCCCACTGGCAGGAATCATCCTGCCTGGCTTGGACAGCTCTTTTAAGGTAGAAATGCTTTTGTCCTCTATTTACTTTTTGAAAGGGGGTCCTGGGCATTGGAGGAGAGTGATGTACTGGGTGGGGAAGATGGTAGAACAAACCTGAATGAAGTAGGAGGGGAAGGAGAATTGGGAAGGAGTGGGCAGGGAAATGACAGGAGAGATGAGTAGCAATTGACCACAGAAATGCCAGTGAGGCGATGGGCATGCAACAGTAAATACAGTAACAGCAGAGTAATCACTGCAAAATAGCAAGCAAAATGCAGGAAATGGAGCTGAGCAATAAAAGACAGTGATAAAAGCATTGCTAAATTTAGCATCGCATTAGTCAATCAAGAAGAGCTGCTTAATGGCATGCACTGGACTGATGGATAAGGAAGATAACAAGCCAGTAACAAAATATAAAAGCCCAAGGGGAATGAAGGCAAATGACAGAGGAAAGGAAACATGGCTGTATTTCCTACAGTGAGAAGGCTTCCAGACTGGAACAACCATCCTGCTGTTTTTGCAGCATAATGTCAATGTGTTTGTTTGGGATTCAAAGCCGCTGCCACACCTTGTGAGCTTTTTTCTCCCCATCATTTCAACCCCTGTGTGATTTGTGATCTGTCCTAGTCAGGCTACAGGTTCACATCCAAGCTCACCATCCTACCCCACACCCCTGTCCATCACAGTGATACTCCCGCAGATTTCTATGCAAAATTCCAATTTATTATCATCAAAGACAGGATCTAGAGCTCTTTCACTACAACATTTCCTCAGGACAAAATTTTATGGGTTAAAGCATAAGCACAGCCAGGTTCCCTGTCAGTTCTTACACTGCTCTCTGATTTACTCATAGGCCATTTAAAGCCAAATTCTGCTTCAACAAAACTTATGTGAGAACACTACAGCTCAACAGTGATGCTGTGCCTGTTCACTGAGGCTTTGGACAGAGCTCCTGCCCCCACTTACCATCATTTCAAAGGAGGTGCTCAGGCATAGAAAACCTGTGCCAGTGGCTTTTGTGCTTCAGGGACCGGGATGCTTAGGGGTTAGGAACTGCAAAAGGCAAGCTTGTTGTTGGCAAATTTGACTATGAAGGGCATTCTCCACGGGAACACAAATCAAAAAAATTGTCATTCATTGATGCAGCCTCCTCTGCAGCTCCACTGAAGGTGATCTGCTTCACCATCCTCCCTGCTAGAAAGCTTTCTTTCCAAGCATCTGCTTCTGCTGATTTGTACACAATCTACATTGCAGAGGGAGGAGAGATTAATTCCCCTTTTTCTCCAGCAACATTTTATATATAAGGTACAATGATTAATGTTTCTAAATTTTACCAGCATCCTTGGGCACAAATGTCAGTATTGCTTCCCTGCAGAAGAGAACTGTACCAAATTTAACTAAAGCAGTTAGCAGCCAATTTCTGTGCATTGGGACAACTTCCAAAAGACTTGCTACTCATTTTACTTCTGGGCCCTTCTATTTACTGGTTGTCTCACTCTACTCCTATCATTCCACCAGGTTGTGTTCCCCGTACCTCTGAAGAGCTGCTGACCCCGTGTAATTATTTTCAAAGTAACAGTATTAGTTTCACAGGTAAGGCTGCTGCTGCCAAGCGCAGAAACAGAGAGTACTTGGTAACCAAGCATAGATCTGTTTCAAATAGCTTTTTTTTTTTTGGTCACTGTTTTCTCTCATTTTTAAGCTATTTCATTCTCTGCCAGTCTTTTCTAATCCAGCCTCTTTAGCATAGGTATTACATGTCTATGTGGAAGAAAAATGTCAGTGTGCATTTAAAATCTGTCATGTACTCCTAAATCATTTATATACTAGAAAGGTATTTAATGCACTGCTAACTCATATTTGGTTCACTTTATATTCTGAAGAAAATAACTAATGACTGCTAGCTAATATTTAATTCTGTCTAGGCTACTGAATGTTATTTTTAAGACTATTATAAAAAACTTGATTTTTCCAAACAGCTCCAAGAGATACAACAAAAGATTTTCATGTTATCAAAGATAAAGAGATTCACTTACACTACTTTTAATTCTTTTGCATAAATATATTCATTTAAAAATACACAGAAGTTAGCTTAATACAGTGTATAAAGATTAGGACAGTTATGTAAGTGTTATTGAAGGAACACTAACCCTTCCCTAGTCAAAACTGGAATAAATAGTAAATATTCTCCTCTTCTATAGTACATTTTTTGAGTTACCCTCAAAATATTTTACAAAGATGATCACAGGAAAACTGAAGCCTGTGTGACATGCAATGCCTGCAAGTATTTCTGTTCTATTTTTAATAACAAGGAATTATTTTTGTAGGGTACTGAAATGGCTGTTAAAAGCCATTAGAATATCTGCCACCTCTATACACACCTTTTGTTAGGGAAGGACAGGGACACAAGAAAATTCTTTCAGTTCCAATCTGTGGCTCTTTGAATCTTAAGCTACCTGTAAAGACTACCTCATTTTAGGAAGAGCAGGATGAGCTCTGTCCTCTCACTCCTCCTTTCCAGCTTCAGCTCTACCGCGGTATTCAGGGCACTCTTCTGCAGGCAACAGCTACAGCAAACTGAATTCTGGTCCACAACTCAGTGGGCAATAAGACTAACAGCTAAGCTACTGAAGTTTGGGTTGGGTTTTTTTATCCCTTAGAAATGGCACTTAGGGCTGTGAACTTCTCTGAATTCAAGAGTAGTTGAATTCAGAGTAAGGCTGTATCCACATCACACCTTAGAGTGTGGATTTCTCTACGGAGACCCAGTCTGCAAATCTCCTTGCATTCAGAGAAGACAATGGAATGTGCCACACTTGCATGCTCTAGGCTCCCAACAAACATTGCCATGAAATTCTGGACATTGATGACCAGAAGCCTGGGGGTGGCAGGCAGGGGGAACATCATTTTACATATGAGCATTTTGATTTCAAATGTATCTCAGTTAAGGTGTCGGAACGAAACACAAGCAAAAGTGACAGAAATAACCTAGACAAGAATCTCTAAAACTCAGTGCATTTTTGAACACAGCAGATGCTGAAGACCTTTGCTCATCCTCTCGTACTCATGCTGCTCACCCCTCACCTTGAAAGGTTTCAGGGCAGTCTGCACAATCAACAGCATAGACAATCTCCAACACTAATTCCTCCAATTTGCATACATATCCAAACATGGACCATGGAAGTGATGGCCTTTGGCCAACTACTCAAAATATGGAAAGATCAGAGAAAATGCCTGAGACATAAAAACACAGGAATTCTGTGAAGAGTTAAGGGAAGTGGAACTTAGCTGTCTATCTTCAGTTTCCAGTACTTAGGTTAATCCTGTTTTTAAAATCTCTCTGTGAAGGTGGAATGTCAGTATTATCTAAGGTTTTTTCCTCTGGAAGTTTAAAAATGTGAAATCAGCAGTTGCTAGGCATCAGTCACAATATTACAATAACTTGCATTCAAGGATAAGATGAAACACAAATGCACCAGAAACTATAAGAGTCACTCGAAAATGAACGGCCTGTGGTAAAAAATAGAAGCTATGGTGAGTCATGTAGAAACATTTGTAAAACATCTTAAATATAATAGTTGGAATTTCAGCCTTCTCAGTAGCTTTTTTATGAATGCAGGCTGACTTTTAACTTAACAGGTGTTTTTGGAAAGCAGACTTGTTTTTGATGGAGAGATGCACAAGGACACCTCCAAATGAACAGATCATACCTGAACAGAAAATGCATAAATTATTTCTGAGGTCTGGATCCCAAAATAATAAATGACAAAATACAATATACCAGAACCACAGGCATTAAAGTAAAAGCATGATTTTTCACCTGATCACCACTACAGTCTCAAGTAGAAAGAATTTGGAATAACTTAAAAGCCACACCTCTAATCCTGGAAATGTCTTCATCATTCATCACCATGCAGCCCCATTTCATACTCTAAAGAACTTCACAATCACTGAATAGGTTGGTTCCTTCCCTGCAGCCTTTCCATGGAAGGTGAACCTTTTCTCACAAAATGCTAAACTGAGCCAATGTTGTAGCAGCAGAAAGACAAACCAGGTTTTCCACCTTATTCTAGAAAGGACAACTAAAACTTTTTATACCCTGCCCAGTTTGATTTTTGAGGACATAGTTTCACCAGTCAAAAGCTGACCTATCCACCCGCATGCCATCGTAGGTCTTAGGAAAAAAGATAATTATAAACAGCACCCAAGGGCTTCAGATTTACTACAGAAGGTGACGTTTTCCAGACTACTGTAAGCTAGAGGTTTGTTTTTTTCCTGATTTCCATGAAATACACTTAGCCTAGGTCTACTTGGCCCAGCTCACTCCACATCAAATATAAAGTACAGTAATTTCAAAATTATAAGCTGCACGTCCCGGTAGCCGGGTAGACCACAGGATTTGTCCATAAATAAGCCGCACCTGATGATTAGCCGCACTACTGGGGTAGGCTGGATTCTTCAATGAAAAAGGTGCAGCTTATAATCATGAAATTACTGTACTCATTCCTATAAGCACCGAGCAGAAGAATCTTGGACAGAGATTAGAATTTCTTCATCAAAAGCCCTCTGAAGTATCCCATGTCAAAGCATGCTCATTTTTGACCTCATGGTTTATACACTACAACTCACAGTACAGCCTTTGCTGATCTTGTTTTATTAAAAGGCTCCATCTCCTGTAAGGACATCAGGGAAACCCACAGCAAAAGAGCTGCCTTAAACACAATCCTTCACAACGTGCAGCTCCCTTGCTCACTTTCTGCTTGTTTGACCTCTGAGCAAAACACATCCCCCTAAGGCAAGTGTTCCTCTCATGCTGGCTTTACAGCCCTAACCAGCCTTGGTTCCCATCTCCCCAAGGCCTCACTGCTGCTACTGAACCAGCTTTGACTCAGCAGTAAGCCACAACAAAGAGGACAGACCTGCTGCCTCATAAAGCAGCAAATGTACACACCTGCCTGCACACAGCCCTGCTGGCACTGTGGGGCCTGCACACCCCTGTGCCTGTGCCAGTGACATGCTGGGAGTCACACAACCAGCACAGGATGGTGCTAGGATGAGAATTCAGAGCTCCTGTCTCATCCTCTGAAGTTTAAACTACTCCCTGCTAGTAAGCAGACTACAGTTTATCAGACCTTCTTTGGGAAAACAACTGCTGGTCTGGAGAATTGTTCCTGCCAGGGCAACAAACTGAAAAAACTCCCTCTCAGGTATAGTCACCACAATTTTCAGAACAGGAATTACTACTAGATTTTATCTGCAAACAATGCATTCTGAAGCTGTATTTTTAATGCTTGGAGAAGACAAGTATACAGTAATTTCACGATTATAAGCCACACCTTTTTCATTGAAGAATCCAGCCTACCCCAGCAGTGCGGCTAATCATCAGGTGCGGCTTATCTATGGACAAATCCCAGTGAAATGCCAACCTGGAAGTGAGAGCCGGCCGGGGAGGGCGCCTGGGGCTGCATTTAAAGGCTTCTCTGGTCTATGAAAACTGTTTGCAACTTGAGCAGCTGACACCAAACCCTGTGCTGGCGCGATTCTGTTACTAAACTCGTTACTTTGTAGCACATAGATTCTAGCTTTTAAAAAAAAAAAAAAAAAAAGTGCGGCTTATATTCAGGTGCGGCTTATATATGGAAAACTCCTGTGGTCTACCCGGCTGCACGGATGTGTGGCTTATAATCATGTGTGGCTTATAATCGTGAAATTACTGTAATTTACGCTCATAAATCAATCAATCCCTGAAGGAGAGATCAAGATTTACCACAGAGCTGTCAAGCCAGAATCCATGAATACATGGATTTTCTTTTATCGAGTCAAAAAGCAACCAGCCCTCTAGCAGTGTCTCGACTGAAAAATCAGGCTCCTGGCTCACTCCAAATGTAACCTCCCACACGTAAAGGCGCATCCTGCTGGCAGAGCCTGCCAATGGATTTCCGCTCCCTTTGCCAGGTCAGCAAGGCATTCCCCGTGGCACCATCCCAGAGACCCTGCCAACAGCTCCTTAGTGACCCCAAAAAACAGTCACAGGAACTTGCAGCAGCAGCTGAAGTAAAACCTCCTCTGCTCCTGTAACTGAGCTTTCTAAGCTCCCCATTTCTCAGGGAAAACTCATTCATGCGTGCAAGTCTGCCAGGCTCAGAGCAAACAGCTCTTTCCCAGCAGCTGAACGCAGAGGAGAGGGAAGCCTTAGGGCTGCAGAGGTTCATGCTGCAGGTTACAGTTCTTTTTAGCAAGAGGAAACACAGGTTGCCTGTTGTGCTTGCAATTTTCAAGGTTAACCCTTCAGACAGCTTTATCCCTTCACCTTCCTGCATTTCCTAGCTAGTTAGAGGTAATTTGTATCTTTCTGTTTCATGATTCACAGCAATTAGTAGGATAAGAATAGAAATTTTAAAAGAATAAATGTGACCAAATGTGACTGTTCTTTTCAACAGCTGTGGAGCACTCAAGAGAAACGCCAGCCAAGACTGTTCCTTTAGCTTGTCCCTAGTGTTGGTACTCAACAACAAAAAAAACCAAAGAAACCCCAAACAAACAGTAGGTATTTGTCTCCAAGTATCTTCTGTCCCTCATTACTCATTGTGCCAAACTGTATTTTCTGTTTCCATTAACAGACTCCCTCAGATTCAGTCAAACTAGCCTTATTTCTATAAATACACATGAGCACTCCCAATAACATCAGACGGGTATGTGAAATTACTCTGCATTATAATGCACTGAGCACAGCTATGAGAATTTTTAAAAATCAATTGCAACAAAGGTTTAGCCTCTAGGCAAAGCTCCTTAAATTAGCAGCTTCAATGCTGAATGCCAAGTGGGCAAAAGAAGTAGGGCATCGCTGCTGAATGGGGAGCAGCACCTGCCCACACACTGGGAATGGAATGGGATGCATTACGAACCTAAACATTTCTGAACCAGCTTTCTCTAGGGATTTGCGTGTGCTTCACATTTCTGTTCACTTTAACTCACTGACTGCAAAGCACGCGAGGAAGAGCACAGCTCGGCAGGGGATGGGTGTTCACCTCGAGCTGCAGCTCTGCCCAGGGGCAGAACACACACACAGCAGCATGTCTGAGGTCCTGAACTGCCAACTCACTTTCCTGTTTCCCTGCCTCATTTCCCTGCCAAGGTTACTCTCCTAGCTGTCACCGAAGATGTGCATGATCTTTCTTCTCCTGTTTTATGTCCACTTATTAAACACTCTCCTTCCTGCCAGGGGGAACCCAGAAAGAAAGCTGGACACCCTCTGCCCCGAGCTCTTGCCAGTTCCCACCAAAATGAAACAAAGCCCTTCACCAAGGCGAGGCAATGAAGACAAAACCAAGTCCCTTTACAAAAGAGATCCTGAAAGGGTGTTCAGTCGTTACACAAGCGATTTGCTGCTTTTAAGAGCGAAAGGTTTCAAAAAAGGCAACTCCCGGCTCTGGCTTAATTCATTAGCGCCAAGTAAAGAACTGTCAAGGATGGCGACTCCCGATGCGAGCTTACCCTACAGGGAGGGGGATGCAGCCTGAAAAAACAAACCAAAGAGCACTTTTCAACCCAGTTTTAACAAAAACACAGGATCCCTTACATAAACCTTAAACTTGCCTCGCTCGGCAGGGAAGTGAGAAAACGGCAGTAAAAAGTTGGGGGAGCATGGAGAGGAGCGGCAAGAAACTCAAAGCGAAGAGAGCGGTGGTCACACAGAGGCAGCCCCGGGGAGCCCAGGCGAGGGAGCGGGCTGGACTCCCCCTGCCCGGAGTTTTTGGGGAAGGACCACGAGCGCCGCGCAAAGCGGGGATGGGGCACAGCCCCGAGGGAACCTGAGGAGGGAGAGCGGCAGGAGGGAGGCGGGAGCGGCGGGGATGGGGAGCGCGGCGGCCGAGCGTCCCCCCTGTCCCGCACGCACCTCCTGGAAGAGCTCCAGGCTGTAGGTGTTGTCGTCGTCGGCGAAGAAGAGCACGCCGGGCTGCGGGGGCGGCAGGTGCTGGTGCCGCTGGCGCAGCCAGGCCAGGCCGGCGTTGCGCTGCTCGGTGGCGCGGGGCAGCCCCGGGCGCTTGTAGCGGCGCGGCGTGGGGACGTGCAGGTGCGTGCAGGGCAGCCCGGCGCCCGCCACGAAGCGGGTCACCAGCTCGCTGCGCGCCGCCGCGTCCTCCACCAGGATCCAGTGGAGCCGCGACACCTGCCGGAAGGTGTTGGCCAGGCGGGTGAGCTCGGCCTTCTGCACCGGGCGGCTGTAGGTGGGCGTGATGGCATAGATGGTGGGCAGCGCGGCCTCGGGCCGCCGCCGCGGGGGGGGCGGCCGCGCCCCGCCGCTACCGCCCTCGGCCCCGCCGCGGGGCGACAGAGCGGGCAGCGGCGCCCGGCTGCTGTCGATGTCCAGCACGATGATGACGATGAGCACCCAGGGCAGCAGCAGGAGGAAGCGGCTGAAGAGCAGGGACTTCATGCTGCCCCCGGCACCCTCCCGCCGCGCCGCCGCTCAGCGCCGCCCCATAGACGGGCGCGGCGGGGCCGCCCCGGGCGCTGCTCCGCGGGCAGCCCGGGCGGCCAGGGCGGGCGCCGGGCGCTGCCTCCGTCCCTCCCGCGGGCGCGGGGGCCGCCGGCGGCGCGGCTCGGCTTTGGAGCCCTGCGGTGCCTGCGACAGCCCGGCGGGGCAGCTGCCGGCCCCGCTCCCGCCGCGCCTCTATTCCGCCAGCGGCCGCCCTTCCTCCTCCTCCTCTTCCTCCTCCCGCTTCACCCTCGGCATCGCCGGAGCGGGGCTCGGCGGGGGGCTCTGGGGAGACGCTCCTTCTCCTGCGCTTCCCCGGGCGGCTCTGGCGGTGCGCGGGGGCGGGGAGCGGAGGGCGGGGAGCGGAGGGAGGGTCCCCGCGGGCGGGGGCCGGGGGGCTCCTGCCCCGCCCCGCTCCGCTCCAGCTGCCGGCCCCCGGGGCTCGGGGAGCTCGGCGGGGACGGGGACTCGGGCGGCCGCGGGGCGCTGCCTCTCTCCGCGGCCGGCGACAACTTCGGCCGGTATCCGGGACAGCGATGGGCCGGGCAGTGCTGGGGCAGGCGGACGGGTCCGTGCCCGACCCCTCGGAGCGACGGAGAGCCGCTCGCTTCGTTTCTGCTTCGGTTTGGGGTTTTTTTCCTACCTCGGCCGAAGTAAGAAGTTGTAAATAAGGCGCGGTTTCCCGCAGCTCCCCTCGGTGCCCGTCCGTCGGTATCGCCTCCCGCACCGCCCGCGCTCCCTGGAGCGCATCTCCCCGTTCTTCAGGCGTGCAGCTTCCCCGGAGATCGCACTGATTTGAGAGCCTCTTCTTAAAAAGCATACGTTTATCATAATTTCATAATAACCCACCTGTCTTTATTTTGAGAAAAAGGCATTCATCAGGTGCTGCTGCTGCACACAAGAAATGCACAATCTGAAACGTTTTACAAATCCTTTCCTCACAGGGAAGTTTCCGATGCATTTTTCAACACTCCCTGCTGTCATAACTAAACACTTCCTTACAGCTTGAATTATGCTTTTAAAACTTCATGCTGCATAGGAATACAGAAGCACAGCAGCAGAGTTTGCAAATTATGGCATTCTCCACGATTCTCTGATTAAAACGGAGAGATCAAATTAAGTTCTTATTTGAGATAAGAAATAGAATGATTTGTCACTGATACTTTAATTTTTGGAAGGAATGGCATGGCTTGCAGAAATCTGGGATGGCTGCACGCCAGGCTCCTGGTCTTACACCACTGCCTTCTTTCCTGTTTTATATTCGTCCTTCACATTTGCATGTGTATGACAAATGTAGATAATGTGGACGCTATGTCTATCTATCATTCATATCTATCCCCAATCGATTCTTTATTCAAAAGGACACACGCACAGAGGACATCGAACTGATGTAACGTAAGCTGAAATTCATGAGAAAGTGTGGGGGACACCTGGCCAGGCACTGAACATCCGAATGAAGAAACAGATGTAGCAGAGGGCTAATTAGTGTTAGCTTGTCTAGTGGAGGAGTGGAAGAGTTGTTATGTGATTAATGAAATAATATGGAGGAATGGAGCAAGCATAAATACTTAAATACCTTCAAATCAAGAACATCTCAGACTCAAAATTACAGTTGCCAGTTTTAGGCTGATACAGTTTATCTAGAGGACGATCACCTGAACTGTCTCTCTCCGGTGACTGAGCACACCGTTGTTTTCCCATTTCCAGTACAATTCTATTTACAGAGATAATTCGTTCAAATAATGCAAACGTGTATCAAAGCAACATACCAAGTAGATGTTGCTTGTTCTCATTTGCAAGTCAGCAATCATTTGGAGAAGTTAATTCTAAGCTTGCCACTTCTAGATGCTCTATGATACCATGTCAGGATTCTTAAACCTAGCAACTGAGGGTTACAAATGGATGTGTTTAATTGGCATTCTTTACAGCCAAACTTATTGAAATATTTTTAAATACTGTTTTTTCCATTTATATTACCTTTCGTCCAAAAATATTATCTTTAGCCAACTTGTGTCTTGTATTCAGAGCCTATAGAGGATATTTAATAGTTTATGGCTATGGGACCTTAGTAAAGGCAGCAACAGCAACAGCTGAATGTAATTGCAGCAGTTCAGGAAGGAGCACAAACAGCTCCAGGGAGGTATCCCGATGAACTGTGAGGTGATCCTCCATCTCTTTAATTGTATTCCTGAAAGCTGGTAAATCTGTGTCTCTACACATGCTAACAAATACTTACTGCCTTTACTACTATCACGGCTGCTCTAAGAGAAATATGAGACACGTGGTGCTTATTCGATTACAAATTGCAACGACTACATTTTCCCCTCCTAACCATTGTAACATTTTCAGGGGCCACAGAACAGGCTGGGAGGTCATGAGCCAGATACATCAGATGTGATACCAAATAATGCAGCAGCATTTTGTGAGCTTCACATGCAGAATTTTTCAGATGGAATGGTAAATCATAATGAAGGCACTACATACAAGCCAACTGCTATTTATTAAATTGTTGCTTCTTGATAAGCAAAGCAGAATGTTCTTCCTCTGGAAATTGGAAGAACCCAGTCAAATTACCACTCCATTTGTGGGGGCAAACTGTCTAGAGAGATAGTTTTTCAGCTGAACACCTTAGGACTGGTTATTATAAAAAATGTCACATTTGATTTGAGGCCTCAGGTGCAACTCTGAAACAAAGGATGAGTTTCTAACTTGTGATGGATGGTACCAATCACTGTGTGACTCAGGCTGTTCCTATGGTTTCACACATAGTATGCAGCACAGTGCATACTCTGGGTAGTATCAGAGTGTGTGGGCAGGCATTTCTCTTTAGGATCTGGTCCAGAATTGTTTGTTTGCAATAGTTTATGGCTTGGCTCATCTATTATGGTGTTGTGATTGCTGCCCCTGCTCTCCAAAGATTTTTTTCAGAGACTTGTCAGGACGTGGCATCCAATTTTTCATTTGTTTTCAAAAACCTCTCTCTCAGTTTCTTGCACTTCTTACCAGCACAAGGTGCCTGACTCTGGCAGGAGAATGCTTGGCACAGTCCTAGAAAGGAGCTGGTGTGTGCAAATGTGCATGTGCACACCCACACAAAAGAAATCCCATCCCTAGGAACGCTCACTACAGGCTCATGGAGGCTTCCTGTTTCAAACAGGAACACACAGCAGATGTTGGCTGGATGTCACAAGGGGTGGTGTAATAATGCTAGCCAGCAATTGTGAAACCTGGCTCCTTTCTTCTTCATTGCTTTCAGTCTTTACAGTGTCTGTAGAAAAGGATAGATGTGGCAGGACAGTGGCCTTAGCTGTGCAATAGATGTACTGTTCCACCATTCTTAAAACACTTCAGCTCTCTTTGCCTTTCTCCCCCTCCTCAGGGTCACCCGCCCATCAGGCAGCTCTGCGTGACACTTCTGCTTCAGCCCAGCACTCCCATCCAGCTGGGCATGCCTGGCAAGGGACAAGCTGGCCAAGCCTTTTGCTTGCTCCATTTGAATTTCTCCAGTTTCTCAACATCAGGATTTGCTAAAGCTAGGTACATTAGAACTATGTTGTTTGGGGCTTTTTCCCCCCAGTTATTGGAAAGTTGGTCTGAGTTATAAGATAGCATTTGAAATAAAGCTATTAAAATTTATTGTTTCATAGGTTCTGCAGCTGATAGAACTATTACAGTCTCATGGGAAGCAGAAGCAAATTTAGTTGGATAAACATATAAAAATGTGCAATTATTTTTAACCAGTAGACGAAACAATGCAGAGAAATAGTTTCTATCTCACATGGCTGTAATTGAATAGATTAAATCCAAGGATGGTTCATTTCTTTGGCCTGTTTCATATTTTTCTTTCAAGAGCAATGACTGGTGGTGACTGGAGGTGGGTAATTAGCTCTGGCATGCAAAGGGGGCTCATCAGCCTGGTTTCTGTGATGGGTAAATCCAGATGCCAGGTGACTCAAATTACAGCAGGCAAAAGAGTAGCCCGCCTGTCTGAATGAAATATAGGCAGTGTAGTTTCTAGTGTTTGCAGTTACACCTTTTGGCATTGCTCAGTCAATCAAAATGTGTAATTAGCCAAAAAAAAAGGCATTGAGGCTGCATCCCACAGGAGTGTCAGAGAACATCCACTGTGTACTACACACTCCAGAGCACAAACCTGATCTCGGTGGAGTCACAGTGTATCCAGGGATTCAAATGAGAACAGATTTATTACATGTTAGTGAAGGCCCAAAAGACCAGGGTGTAAGCCAGGCATCCTACAGAGAAGGTGATGTTCTGCCATCTGACAGGCACACATCACCACTCTAAGTGTCTGCACAGAGCTATCTTGGCATCAGCAAGGGGCAAAAAAGGTACAAAAAATGAAGCTGCAGAACAGGACACAGCAAAAGGATAATTTCTTCTGTCCTCTTCTGCTCCTTTACACTTATTTCAGCCTCATTAGACCATCTAACAGCTTTTCTAGGAAAGCACATTTTCCTATACTATCCAGTTATGGGAGCCCGTGAGAAGGTTAATCATCCAGCTCAGAAGACAAAGCCCCACACCCTCACACAGGACACAGTGTGTCAGAGAACACAGGCCATGGAGACTGGGCTGGACTTGCTAAAATATCCTATACGGGGTCTATGCTGCTCCAGAAACAGGAAACCACCTGCCCAAGCTGACAAAGAGAAGTGAGAGTGCATGTTTATCTATGCATGTAGGACATTTTGAAATAAATTTCTCTAGTTCTTTGTTCCTTTTCCTAATAAGCCAACTTGTTTATCACTATAGCAACCAGTGACAGATTCCTGGAAAGAAGAGCTGCAAATGCCCACTTGAACCTCTGTGGTCACGGGTGGTTGGTGCGAGCAAAGTATCACACCTGCCCCCCCAGAGCTCTGAAATGCCATGCAGGATAGGAGCAGGGTGAGGCAGGCATGACAGGGTGTGACACAGTGAGGGGGGTGAGCAGAGTGAACAGGGCTCGATGGAAGCCATCACAAAACTAAACATTTATGTTTTAAATGAAAATAAACCTCTTATACACGAGGCAAAG
Organism: Sialia sialis; assembly: GCA_009812075.1. Lineage (NCBI taxonomy): Eukaryota > Metazoa > Chordata > Aves > Passeriformes > Turdidae > Sialia > Sialia sialis. The sequence continues at coordinate 73,352,023 of VRYO01002297.1, read as the reverse complement.
TACAGTAATTTCACAATTATAAGCCGCACGTCTGGGTAGCCGGGTAGACCACGGGATTTGTCCATATATAAGCAGCACCTGAATATAAGCCGCACCTTTTTAAAAAAAAAAGCGAGGATCCATGTGTAACAAAGTAACAAATTAGTAACAGAATCGCGCCAGCGCGGGGTTTGGTGTCAGGTGCTCAAGTTGCAAACAGTTTTCATAGACCAG
>VRYO01002297.1:73302251-73342883 GCA_009812075.1 Sialia sialis | reverse complement strand
CAAAATTAACTTTATTTTGTGATCAATAAAGGAAAAAAGGAACTTCATGGAGTGTCCATCAATTATATGGTTTTTAAAATAGTATGCATATTTAAGTAGATTTTTCAGAAAACCTTATCTAGGATGCAGACCCCCATGGACAAACACAATTCAGTGATTTCAAATTGCACCCTGAGCTCTGTCTGATAAATATGTTAATTTCACTATTATAACTAGATTGCAATGTAGAGATGGAGTCACAGTCACCAAATTCATTCCATGAGACTAGTCCTTTTTAGATCACTATTTAAAGTTTGAATTATTTCTCAGAATCCTTTAAAGGATTAATTATGTGTATTATTTTAAGAGCTGGATTTGCTAGTCCTTTCTCTCCTCATAATTCATTGCCTTCACTTCTATCTGCATTTATAGTATGAATGAATGAAGTTTGAAAGCAAGATTAAAATATTTTTGAAAATCAGTGACTATCTCTGCTTGGATGCGTCACATAGCAATGATCATTCCTATTTTTTGATTCTTTGTTCTTCTGAGGTGTTTTGTGACTAATGTAAATTTTACTCTTCTACATTTTTTATGCTGTTTTCTTTTTTAGTTTTTAAACAAAGCTTCTCCTTTCTATGCCAGAGATTTTTTCCTCTGATAGATGCAAAACATCAGGGGCATGCTCCTTTTGCTCACACACAGGCTCTTCATACAGGTGAATATTCACAATGTCAGGTCAGGTGCCAAGATTACTTTTAATTTCTAAATGAATTTTTCGCCATTTGGTAGCTTGGTGGGGGCATTGCCACTGACTTTGAGAGTGTCAGACCACCAGCCACTGTTTGTGCAAAGCCTTCCATGTAATAACATTCCTATTGTGTTCATTCATATGACCACAGGATAAATACAGTCATTTGTCCTCACTTGCTCGGTATTTCATTTTGGGGAACAAGAGGTCACAGTTTGCAGCAGGATGAAGGTCTCACAGCACTGGTTGTCCATAAAGAAACTCCAGCCACAGTGCAATGTAATTTCAGAGACAATAAGTGACTTTAGCATAGAAGTAGTAAACTAAAGGAAGCTTGAGAAATTTTTAAGCTCTTACAGAAAAGTAAGATACTTCCCTCCATGCTAAATAGGGTTTTGTGGGTGTGTATGTTTAACAGACCTTTTCTCCTCAAAAAGGAGCTATGTGCTTTTTATACCTTCTAGGAACTGATGCTCTAGACAGAAATGCAATAAACCAGGCATTTTCATTATTAAAATCTTTTTTTCAGCTGCTTATAGCTTTCTGGAAATAAAACTTGAGTGATTTCTTACCATCACAATTAAGTGAAAAAAACAAAAAAGAAGCAGACTTAAAGTGATATAAGGAACATGTGAAATATTTAATAAGCAGAAGAAGAACCCCAGAAATAAAGGTTGTGTCTCAGACTTCAAAATATGAAGATTAACTGAAGTAAGTTCAGTGATACCACTTGTCTGACAGGAGGCTTCTCTGCGGAAGATTGCATGAGGTTGAATTACCTACCTGGTACCCTCCGAAAAATGGAACAGCACTGGCTTGGAGTACAGCCCAGAAACCCAGGAGACCAAATTACTTTATCTGCCTCCCCTTAATGAGCAACTCTTCTCCAGTCATAGAAAAAGTAAATATTCAAAGATAAACCCCAAAACTTCGCAGGGCTTTCCCTGCTTCTTGCCTCTTGCCACCTTCAGTGAGCCCTGGCCCAAGGGGTGCTCCTCAGACAGGGCTGGGTGCTGGTCCCAGCTGTGCTGCCGTTTGCTTTGTCACTCCTGGTGACCCAAGAGGTGACACTCGAATGCAGAGCACTCAGACAGACACACAGCCCTGCCTATGGAACACTTTCCCAAAGAGAAGCTTCATGCTTTGCAATTCCTATTCTTGTTTTCCTGAGGTCTCATTATCAAACCTTCCCAAAACAGGTTGTGCTCAGTGCTCTTGTCTAATGCACAGCATAAAAGAAAGATAGAATTTTATTAACCCCAAATTTAAAATGCATGTGCACCTCAACAAGAGCAGCCCTACCAGTCTCATAAAAAAGCAGGCAAGTGGGTCCTAAGCAAGCCCATTTTCTTCTCCTCCAGCTTTAGCAGAGAGAACTCCCTCCTCTGTAGGTACTTTTACACCCTGCAGCTCCTCTATACCCTGCAGCTTTTCTCCAACAGCTGAGGACTCTCCCAGGTAAATGAGAGGCTTCCTGCATCAACTTGCAGAGGGTTTGACCTTACATGGATTCATTAGTCCATAAATGCAGAAAGACTTCTACGCTTGCATGACATTTACTGCAAGGCTGGAGTCAAAATAATTCACATCTCCACTGTGTGCCATAGTCAGGTTCAGTTACTCATTCCAGCCTCACACCAGAAAAAGGTCTAGGGCTGAAACCAGGAGGAAGAAAATCAAATTAAACATCCAGAATAATACCATTTTCTTACATTATTTTCTCTATGCCTCTATCTTCCCCAAGCCACTTTTGTCAAATGCCCTATCTGATTGGCGCAGGATTGCTTGGCATGAGCATGGTCTGAAAAACAAACTTCACCCCCTGGAGAATTTTGCTGAGAGTAATAGATTTGTGTGAAGGTCTAAATCAATAGAAGTCTTTCTGAATGCATTTCTAGGAAACCTAGAAATATCACCAGTGACTTTGACTAAAATACAAGGTGCTACTGTTTGGAAAGCAATTTATAGTTCAGTAATTTAAGTTTCATAGTGAAGACGGCCATATAGTGAGAACTTCACCCACTGCAGGAGAGAGAAGATGGAGCTGTTCAGGGACTGCAAATACTAGCACAATATAGGTTTGAGATGTTTTATGTTTGTATTTGTTTGGTTTTGGTTTTTTGATTTTTTTTTTGCAAGTATGATTTCAGGATCCTATTTCAATCCCAAAGGAATACCCTTTTCTGTCTCACTTGAATTTAACTTTTGCATATTTTTTCTCCCTAAGGTTTATTTTCTGTCAGAAGATTATTTTGCCCTCTATTAAAAGCTTCTTTTAGGCTGTCAGAGTAGGTATTTAAGATCTGCATTCTGTCACTTCTTATTTACATGTTTTTAAGTGTTTCTCCTAAAAGCTTAATCTTAACTGAAGGAGAAGTAAATGTAGAGGCTATGCTATTGAGGCTATATAGTCAGTTGAAATCCTCATCAGAGATTCTTCCCCTTTTTCTGCTATTAGGATCAAAGGTCTGATCCTCCCAACCTCAATTTTGTTACCCAGTGCCCCCCACAAACTTTTCTTTTGAGCTTCAGCACCATCTTGCTGGTGGCTAATGTGGGGATGCATCCCTATGTGCCAGTTCTAGGATTCAATTAACCTATTTTGCTCTTGCATCTCTTTGACTGAGTAGCTCAGCAACTGCCTACAGTCCTAACCTGGCTGAGATGACTTAATCCTACCTTTGTCACTTTCCAGAAGCCTGTCTTCTCCATGAGGATATATGCTAGTCATGCCAGAAACAAAGGGAGGAAAGAAACAGTGGTTTCTATGGACTGACTGAAGTGATGCCAGCAGGTCGATGGCAGTGAGGGCAGGACTCACAGGGCCAGAGAGGGCAGGCAAAGGGATTTCATATCACCTGGTGCTACCACCTAATAGGATGAGAAGTGTTGTTCAGAGCTCTCCCAGGTTGTGTGGGTGGTGACCCTACATTTCTCTCTTTCTGAAGCTGAGGTTTCACTGATCACCAGGGTATTAAATAAAATATGGAGTCTGCTTTCTCCAGCCATTTTAGTTCTTTCCCTTAGTTTATAAATGAGTATTTATAGTGTTTCTCTTGGGAGACAGCCCACATGTCTGAAAGTGTGTTTAAAAGGAGGCATCATTGCCTTGCACCCTGTGTCTTCACATCCCTGCCCATTTCTCTGTGACACATTTTGATGGGCTGCTGGCCAGGAGCACAGCAGAGGAGGAGGGTGAACACAGCACTGGCTGCAGGGGTCACTGCTAGTACCAGGACCCCTGTGATCAACACAACCCGATGGCATCCTTGTACTCTGTGAGGGGGCTCAGTTAGGTTAGCTCTACAGCAAAGCCCTATGATGATCTGAAGACTAAAGGCCTGACTTCATCACCACATGGCTATGACCTGTGTCTTGATGTCTTCGAGTGTTAATTACACTTCCTTTTGTCCAGGTTTGAGACAAACTCATTTGCTTTATTACAAATTACAGTAATTTCACAATTATAAGCTGCACCTGATTATAAGCCGCACCTCCCGGTAGCCGGGTAGAACATGGGATTTGTCCATATATAAGCCGCACCTGAATATAAGCCACACTTTTTTTTTTTTTTTTTTTTTTAAGCAAGGATTCATGTGTAACAAAGTAATATATTAGTAACAGACACAAATTGGTGTCAGGTGCTCAAGTTGCAAACAGTTTTCATAGACCAGCGAAGTCTTTAAAGGCAGCCTCAGGAGCCCTCCCTGGCCGGCTCTCACTTATGCATTGGCATTTTGCTGGGATTTGTCCATAAATAAACTGCACCTGAATATAAGTCGCACTACTGTGGTAGGCTGGATTCTTCAATGAAAAAGGTGTGGCTTATAATCGTGAAATTACTGTAGTTTGCTTTTAGGGATCCCTTACTGGGGGGCATTGCAGCCTTGAAAACCTTAGAAAGAAATTCAAAGTGTGGAAACCCATTGCAGCAGCAGGGAAAATAATTTACAGGAAAACAGAGAACAGAAATAAAGACAGGCAGGGGGAAGGGATGCAGCTCTCCAAGGCTCCCCCAGGGCACTGTGAGCTAAAATCAAAAGAGAAAACAGCATGCAAGACCAAATCCTGCCAGTGGCAAGTCCAACAAACTGCTGGAGCAAAAGGCAGCTCTTAGAAACAAAGCTGCAGCTTACCCTCAACCTCCTGTATAAGTATCCCCCACATGAGAAACAAGATACTATGAAACATTCGACAGCTCTGCTCCCATGAATTTTTCCCTCGCTTTTCTCTTGGCTCTGACTGTTTTTTTAACCTTTGGTGGACTGTGCAAGTCCATGCTCCCTCAGCAGCCTGGACAGGGACAGAGGTAAAAGCACTGGGAAGGTCACAGCTCCAGAATGCTTTCCGCATCCTTATATCAAGATTTCTTTCTCTCTTCAGGATTTGGAAGGCTTTAGGATTGGAGAGACAGTATTACACATCCGGTGTTCATAAAGCAGTTTGTGTTGGAAGGGATTTTCAAGGGTCCTGCCCTCCTGCTATGGGAAGGGACACCTTCCACTACACTGTGCTGCTCAAAGCCCCATGCAGCCTGGTCTTGAGCAATTCCACTGATGAAAAATCCTTGTACCTGGTCTTGTTGAACTTCATGAGGTTTGCATGGGCCACCTCTCAAGCCTGTCTAGGTCCTTCTGGGTGCCATCCCTTCACTGCAGTAAGTCAACTGCACCACTCAACATGGCATCATCTTCAAACTTGCTGAGGGGGCATTCAACCCCACTGTCCATGTGTTAAGTTACCCATTTTCATATTGAATGCAGTGTTCCATTCATATATATATATATATATATATGATATTTACATACATATATTTATTTATATAAATAGGACCTCACTTCAAAGCATTGTGCTGGCTTTGGCTGGGGTAGAGTTAATTTTCTTTACAATAGGCAGTATAGGGCTGTGTTTAGGATTTGTGCTGGAAACAGAGTTGGATGACACAGGGATGTTTTCATTATTCCCAAGCCAAGGCCTTTTCTGACCCCACTCCACCAGAGACGAGGCTGGGGGTGCACAAAGAGCGAGAAAGGACATGGCCAGGACAAAGGGATGGGGTTTATCTTTCCAAGTCACTGTTACACGTGATAGAGCCCTGATTACCTGGGGATGTCTGAACACCTGCCTTCCCATGGGAAGCGGTGGATGAATTCCTGGTTTTGCTTTGCTTGCACGTGTGGCTTTTGCTTTACCTGTTAAACTGTCTTTATCTCAACTCAACTCAACTCAACTTTTACTCTTCCAATTGTTTCCCCCATCCCACTGAGGTGAGGGGGCAGACCAAGCAGCTCTGTGGAACTTAGTTGCTGACTGGGCTTAAATCATAACATTTCTTTTTGGTGCCTATCACGGGGCTCAAAGTGTCCACGATAACGACAGATTTGATTAGAATGTGCTGGATTGAATTTGTAGCTGTTTTTGCTGTTTAGCTATTAATGGGCAGGCTTCTGTGCTTGCCATCAGACTCGCTTGCCTGACTGTGTATCAGAGCCGAGTGCTCGTTAGCGGCTGCTTTCTGCTCTCACTGCTTGCTGTGCTGCTTATCATCTTATTCTGCTGTGCTTAGGAACATTTTGATAACAGCCTGCGCTGGCTGATGGCCAGGACATCGCTGCTGTTTCTGTGCTGCTGTACTGGACGGGCTGGAATTCTTGTGACAGCTTGAGTTGAAGAGACTCTGACCAGTGAATAGTCAGTGTGGGTGCAGGACAACCGAAATATCTGTGCTGCAGTAGCTGTACCTCTGAAGGGGTGTGGCTAAGGATGGTGCCACACTGAAGAAGGTACACCTTGGAGTGTCATTAGTTGCGACCAGTGAGGTCATGCTTGAACACCTCAAAGCCATTGATAAGCCCATGACATTATTCACCGGCTGAAAGTACAGAATAGTTCAGCAGATAAACATGGAAGCAGCAGTTTTCTACGTCTAGAAAGTGCAAAGAATGTGAGAATCTCATACTCAAAGCAGATGCACTTTTCACAGCACCGAACAAGGTTTTGGAAGGGCTATGACGGTCACTGGGAATGGTGCACTCAGCCCCAACTCTGTTTTTAAGCCTCCCTGGGTGCTTAATATTTGGGTTTAAAGCAATTTGAAAGTGACTTGTCATTTGGCACTGTAGCTATATTGTTTTAAAATATTATTGTAATAGTAAAAATTTTTTTAACAATTGTGAAATTTTGCACTGTTATCTTTACTTTGGAAATTTGTTGTTGGAGAATAACAGCTAAGGATTACAAGCTCCCAATATGAATGCATATTTGAGTGTGTACTTATAATATATACCCACAGAGGAATACATGGAAACAACATCTATTTTGGCAACCCTTGCACTTTTCAAATTAGATGCAGAAGAGTTATTCTAATTATTTAAAGGTCTCTGAGCCTCAGCAAATTGTATTGACAGAGCTTTCACTTTCAATAAAAAAACAGACCTGAAATGCTTTTGTAAATGTGTTGTTTTCATCAAAATTTTTATTTCACTGTTACTGGATTTTATATTGAGCAAAAGCTGTGCAGGCAGCCACGTTTATGCACATCCCCATCCCTAGTCCCCTTCTTTCCCACCACAAGGCTCCTGATTTCTCCAGTCTGTTAACATCCCCAACTCCTGACACAAAGTGATTCAGCTGCACAAGGAGCCAGGTGCATTGGCTTAGCTTCTAAGTAAAGGCAGAGGCAGGGAAAAACAAACTTTAGGAGAGGATTTGGGAGCGCAAAGCATGAAACTGGGACAGGCAATATGAAGAGAGCTGAGTACTGGTGAAGCAGGAATCAGATGAGCTGGAATGATTGAAGCAGAGAGGAGCAAAGATTTTGCCACAGATTGTCCTGTCATGAAATTGAAATATAGTGCTTTAAATTGCAAGGTAGGTGAGGCAGAATGAGATAAAGGGAAGCCAAGGGAGTAGTAGTGAGCAATAAGCTGGGTTTGTGATGCACATGCACCATAAGTACATAAACCAATTAATGAAAATATTGCATTAGCGTCTGCAGCAGGATCATCCTTTCTTTACATGTGTGCAGAGCTCTCCCGGACATGGCTGCCTCTTACCAATTGGGTGTTGCTCATGCCTATCTAAATTTTCCATTAAAAGGAGTGGTACTGCTCTGGTTTTAACGAGCTTCCTAATAAAGAGATGATGACTGGCAGTGTAATTTCCCTTCTACACTTTGTGCTTTCATGACAGGAGTTTATTATTAACCTTACTACTACATTTTCTGTTATTTTACTCTGGTGGTTTAATTGTATTTCCACCTCAGTCATGTGTATTCATTTTCTAATAGTCTCCTTTCCCAGACTGCTTTCATGTGAGCAGCACGGTTTTTCAGTTAAGCACTCTGAGGTGGTTTTTGTATGTATTTCTTTCTGGTTTAATCTTTCTCTTTTTCCCTCTCTATCTGTGTATTAGTCATCCTTAATGGGGTACAGCACCTTTTGCTCTCTGACATGGAAAACAGGGACAGTGTAAGCAAACATCAAGGACAAAGCATAAAAATAACAGAGGCAGTCTCCGTAAAAGGGGAATTAATGACTCAGGCAACTGGATGCCGCATGTAAGTAATTTTAAGGAAAGAAAGCATCAGCCATGCTTAGAAATGCAGATGTATTTATCGCCTTTCAGCCCCCCTATTTAGCTGTTACTAATGGTGTATTGAAAGGGAACAAAGGAAATTTCTGAATGCAGAAGCAAGGATGCCTCAGCAGGTGGTCTGGGGTAATGGAAATTTAGGGCACAAGTAGCAGATCAGATTCTTATTTTATTAATGCTGACATGAATCAGGCATGTGTATCCACTGGAGGAACGAAAGAAGTTATGCCAAGGTAGGGCTGAGAGAGAAGTTGGTCAGGTTTCCCATATCCAATCTAACACAGAGCAGCAGCCTCCTCAGCAACTGCACCTTTGCTCTCACTAAATAAGACAAGACGGAAATGAATCTTTGTATTTCACTATAAATACTTTGGATGTGTGCACAGACGACTCTTGGTGTGTGAGAGCTAGTCTAACAAAGCAAAGGAGCAAAAGTGCAGTAACCCTAGAGGTATGGTCTGTGGTTTGGTATTCAGTCAATAAAAACAATTGAGAGTCATCTCTTATCTACAGTCTGGCCCCTTTCCAACACCAACATTTTAGGGGAGCTGTACATTGGATCTAAATGAAAAGTAATTTGCCAGAGTTAGTTAAAGGTCTCCAATGTGGACGGGAATCAAGACCTTTGATTTTACATTCCAGTGCATGTTTCCATTTGGCATGTTACACACTAACACTGTTTGTAAGAAGTGAGGGCAGTCACACTCATTTGCTGAAAAATTGTAAGCAGTGCAGAAGGTTTCATGAAGCAGAAACAAGTCTCCAAGGGATTGCCCTCTGGCACAGGACAAGCCTTCCTGCTGATGGGGTTGTGAGAAAGCTGTCTTATAAACCTTCATGAGAAGAAAATTCTGGGTGCTAAAGAGCTCTTAGAACTACTGGAGAAATGTGTTATAGGAACCACAGGCAGGTGGATAAAATGTAACAAAATCAAATGGAAAACGAAGCACATCTGAAATGGTAAAGCTGAATAACCTTATGCTGATGTGGGTTGATAGATGTGGGTTGTGAACTCTCCATTTCTGGTTATCCACACTGGATACCTTGCAAGAAAACATACTTTAGCAAAGGACATATTTAGAGTTCAGAAGAGGAAACCCTCAGCAATTAAATTAAAGGGCTCATATTTAAAAAAAAATATTTTGATTAGATAGTCTAACAGCCTTGACTTTAACCTCTGTGAGCCATTTGCTCCTGCTGTCCATCCCTCCAGGATGCTCTAGAGCCAGGCAGGCAGCGGTCGTGTGTGCAGCCTCCAGCCTGGGTGTGCAGGGCTGTCTTAGCGTGGGCAGGCCCTTCCTAAAGCGGGGCTCATGAGATCCTGCCACCGAGCATTGCAAAGCGCCGAGCTCCACACGGTTACCTGCCCAAAACCCGCTGTGGCTGCTCAGAGCTGCAGGAGCGCTTGGCCAGCATCCTTGCCAGGCCTGGGCGCTGCTGTGATGGAAGAGAAGCACCTGTTGTCATTTTTCAGACAGTGCACGGAGCGCCAGAGCCCACACGGCCTGACCTGAGATCTTCGGCATTCTCCATCACACCATCCCCTTCCCTGGACCACCTCCCCGGGAAGCTGACGGGGAGATGCCCTGCAGCTTCCTGGAGCTACTGACAGTCCCTCCGTCATGGCCACAGCGAGACGAAACAGACAGGAACGTAAATAAGATGGCTCAAAATAGAACCCTGTCCGCAAGCATCCCGCGGAGAGGCCCTGCTGGGGAGCGGCCGGGCCGGGGTCCATGAGCCCTGAGCCCTGGCCGGGGTCCCTGAGCCCTGAGCCCTGAGCCCTGAGCCCTGAGCCCTGCCCGGGGTCCCTGAGCCCTGAGCCCTGAGCCCTGAGCCCTGAGCCCTGCCCGGGGTCCCTGAGCCCTGAGTCCGGAGCCCTCAACCCCGGCCGGGGCGAGGCGCGAAGGGCGGGCGGCAGCGCCACCTGGCGGCCGCGGCCGGGCCCGCGGGGCGGGGGAGCGGCGCGATTCCTGTCGTTCCTGCAACTCCTGCAGTTCCCAAAATCCCTGCAGTTGCTGCAAATCCTGAATTCCCTGCCATTCCTGAAATCCCTGCAGATCCTGCAACTCCTGCAGTTCCTGCAGTTCCCAAAATCCCTGCAGTTCCTGCAACTCCTGAATTCCCTGCCATTCCTGAAGTCCCTGAAATCCCTGCAGATCCTGCAACTCCTGCAGTTCCCAAAATCCCTGCAGTTCCTGCAAATCCTGAATTCCCTGCCGTTCCTGAAATCCCTCGGATCCTGCAACTCCCGCAGTTCCTGAAATTCCTGCAATTTATGTGGTTCCTGCACCTCCTGCCATTCCTGCAATTCCTTTAGTTTCTACAGTTCCTGCAATTCCTGCAGTTCCTGCAACTCCTGAATTCCCTGCCATTCCTGAAATCCCTGCAATCTCTGCAGATCCTGAAACTCCTGCAATTCCTTTAGTTTCTACAGTTCCTGAAATCCCTGCAGTTCCTTTAGTTTCTACAGTTCCTGCAATTCCTGCGGTTCCTGCAATTCCTGTGTTCCCTAGAATTCCTGCAGTTCCCTCAGTTCCTGCAAACCCTGCAATTCCTTCTCTCCTGGAACCCTGCTGCGGGAATGGAAGCAGCAAGGTGAGGAGAGATGAGGAAAGGAAGGAAAGGAAGGAAAGGAAGGAAAGGAAGGAAAGGAAGGAAGGAAGGAAGGAAAGGAAGGAAGGAAGGAAGGAATTTTCAGTTCCGTCACATTAAGAGTGGAGCTGCAGCCATGCATGACCTGTGCCGCCTGCTACAGTGGGGCCAATGCTACATTTTGCTCTGTGGAAAAATCAGTTATTAATCAGCAAAGAACTATTGATTTTCCAGCAGCTCTTTCCATAGAATAGGAAGTCAGCCATTGCAGCTGGCAAGCGTTGAACTGTGAAGCGCCACCAGGAGCACCTCTGGCCCAAAGGAGCGATTCGATCCGTGTTGGAAGCTACAGAGTATTCTGGGGTCACTGCTCAAATAGAGCAGTTTCCACTTTGCAGGAGACATGGAATTACATTTTGTGTTTGTAGTTAGCAAATGAGGGCAAATTCACTGCTGAACTGGGAAGCAGAATGGAAGATGTGGCATACTCTTCAACTCTGTGAAAAAAAACGTATTTTTGGTGGATGTTGGTAGTTTTTCAGTAAGTTCATAGTGGCCCTGAAAAATACATCATTTTCCTCTGATAGAATTCAGTTAGCAAAACAAGCTTTTATCTTTTTTTTTTCTTTTGTAATGCAGCAGAAATATTCATAAGGTATTCAGTGAGATATAGTCTTCTGATTGCTTTTCTTCTATGTATAGATCAATTGAAATGGTTCACTCAGGCAAACGTGCTGATCTGGATCATACAGATCTGCCTATTTATTTTAGTTGGGTCTGTAATGGAGATTTTTATCACCAGCTACTGAGATTTGGGATTCTTTCTATGAAACCTGACCAGAAACATAACATTGTGAGACCTGAAATTCTTCTTTTGTAGTGCTTTTCTGAATTCCCTGAGTAATATACTCAAGAACATAATGAAATATGTCCACAATGCAGAGCTTATGCTGACATTTACCCAGGAGAGTGTCAGTATCAGCAGCCTATAGTTCTACATAATAGGAACAGGGAAGTGTTCTTTCACACTTTTTAGTATGAAAATTATAATTTCATGATCTAGAAGATGTCCTGCTTTGGATCAGGGTTTTACTTGTCCAGCTGTCAGCAGAGTGAGGGTTGGCTCGCATCTGTTTTAGGTAGCTTGACAAATATGCACACAGTCCCTGTTACTCATTTCACTGCATTTCTCCAAAAGATCAAATGGTGGTTGTTTCTTCAGTCATGGTCCAGCAACACAATGACAGTAGCAAAGATCTGAGCTCTCACAGCTGTCATTAGGAATCACAAGTTCATTTACTCACTGCTGAAACTTTTATCTGAAATAAACCAATACTCTGCAATTGCTCCAGGAAACTGGAAAGAGACAAAATGTCTTTTTGTAACCTGAGCTATGAAAGAATTACCCTGGAACTTGACACTGTGCCCAGCTCTGTTCTAGTGATCACCATCAGGAGAACATTGGAAGGTAGGTTAAATGCTAAAATAGCTGGTGGAAGTTAATGTTCCCAGAGCCACAATTAGTGCTGTCACTACAGCATAAACAGTCCTGGCTTCATATAACACCAATATAGCAGCCCTACTGCATGGAAAAAATAATCAGCTTACATGGTTTAAGTCCTATTGAAATTAAAGCAATTTATTGATTTATTAGCAGTGCGTATTTAACCTGTTATCACTGAAACATCATAAACCACAGCACTAGACACTTGCAAAATGTTAATAAATGCCTGCAGATTTCTAAGTGTCCCCTTACAGCCCCAACATCTAAGAGTGTCCCTCCCAGGCAGTGTGCATTACACCCCTCACGCTTTGTGTACAAGTGCAGGTGCCCATGTGCAGCCCCTCCTGTGCAGCAGAGGTTGCTCCTGCCATGCCCACACCCCAGCTGCTGCCTCACCCTGCCCAGGGCAGTGCCCCTCACATCCCCATGTGCACCCTGAGGAGAGACACACCCCGTGTGCCACCCCTTGCTCTGGGACACGGGCTTTTGCTGCTGGGGATGCTGTGGGGTGAAAGCTGGCAGTGCCCCAACAAGGTCACTTGTTGTATTCCACTGACCAACATATGTTTGCTTTCCTTGACCTGTGGACCCTATTTCTTATCTGATCATACTGAACTGGAAGGAGATCCTATTGCTACCCCTCACCCTGCTTTCCTGAAAGGTATATAACCCCTGTGTACCATGTGATCTCTCTTTTTCCTCCTGGACCCCTTCAAGAATAGACCTTGGAGCAGAGCCAGGGGTCTGAGCCTCCTTTGTCTGCTAAGTCCATGACTCCCCCACCCCATCTCTGACTGAGAGCTAGCTGGAAGGTTGGGGATTTGGGGCAGGGGCCTGAGTCCGTCACTCCTCCTCCACATGCTCCAAGGCATGTGCCTGGGGTCTCTCTGTCATTCCCTGGTTATTGATTAATCAGGATAGTCATCTCCCTGGTTAGTGCTACCAGTATCAGGTAGTTCTCACTCTTAGGTGGTTTTGGGTGTCCCAAAAAGCTGCTTAAACGGGGGTGCTGTGGGGCACTGGGGATGTGCTCCTGTGTTTCCATGGCTACCTGTCCCTGTGTGAGCCAGACAAGCTCACAGCTGACACTGCCCTTGTTTCTGGATGCTGAAGGTTCATCAGCTGGTACTCCTTGCTTTCCTGGCATGCTGCCTCTGCTGGGAAAGACCCTCACTTCTGGCAGGGGCTCTCCCTGTCTGCTCCTGGTCCACTCTAGGCTCCTTCCAGCTGGCTTCCCCATGGCAAAACCTTTAGACATGGACCCTTCCTTTACTCTGTTAGAAGAGTTTGCAATATAGCTAAAAAGGTCCAAATTTACTGATGGTTGGTTATATGGCTCTGGTCTGGGAGCTGCATAAGCTTCAAATCCTCTCTGAATGCAGCTTCCTAGACAACTGGGGGTGTGTTGCAACTGTTTCTCTCTGTCCCCTTTAGTGATATATTTCTTGTGTAGATAGTGGTAAACTATGTTTCTAAATATGCTTATTTATTTTCAAACCAATATTTCTGTGCCCTTTCATCTTTTTGTGTTTTAATTTTTTTTTCTTAAACATGCTTTCAGGACAGTGTTCTGCTTTTATGTGAATAATTCCTTTTCCTTGCAGTTTCTCTGAAATGCTTTCCTCCTCTGCTGCTTTCCAAACATTCTCAGTGCCTCTTCAACTTGATATTACTAATCTTGGTTTGTTTTGGTTTTTTTTAAACTTCTTTCTTAGAGATTTCAGCCATTGGGTCTCAGTCACTGCCCAGAAGCAACTGAAAGTGCTCCAGTGGTGCTGTGGTGATGGAGTGCTTTGTGCAGTCACACCCTGTGCTCCTCAGGGCTATGGCAGAGCTGATCTCAGCATCTCCTGCTAGTCTATAATAGTGCACAATAATGTTGTGACTCTCAGTGTGCAGCTGTTTGCATTTGACCAGGACATGGAAAAAGAAACAGTAATTTGGGAGCACATTTTTCCCCTTTTTATTTTTTTTTTCTTTTCCATCTGAAGAACAGCAAGGGTCCAAATTTAGCCAGCTGTGGTGTTTCTCTCTGGTGGCTCCGTAGCACAGCTTGATCAGCAGGAAAACAGGGAATTGTAGAGAAAAATAAGTAGCAGTAGTGGTATTTTCAGATGTGAGAAGATCCTTATGGCTGCAGGAGTTTACTGTTCTGCAGCTCAGACAGCACTGAATTGTCCTTTAGAGAGAAAAAAAAAGGAAAAAGACAAAGGATGGAAAACAATCTCTTTTGGGTCCCTCCTTATATTTCATGTGCACTCACATCTGCAGTTTTACAGACTGAACCAGATGGAACCAAGTCTTGTGTCAACTTCTTCCACCCTTTGAAAGATGCAAAATGCAAAGCCTGAATAAATCAATGAAATTAGATAAGAATCATGTTTGCAAAGTTGTATCTACAGTGCAACTTCTTTATCTCGTTCAATGCAGCCCCCTGCTCTTTCATTTATGCTCTGTGTGAAGCTTTATACAGTTGACATTTGGGATTTATCCCTGGAGGATTATCTTTGAAGCAACATACCACTTCTTGGTACTAAAGATTTTTTTAAACGTCCTGCATTCCTAATTCTAAGACACAAATAATACCATCAATATTAATGCACTGAAGACATTTTCTTCTTTACCTGAGGATATGTTACTACCCACAGAGATAAGTAGAATTTCATAAATATATACAACAATCTTAACTTTTGTTATCACGACGTCTTCAGAGCTGTAATTGTAATAACACTCCAGAGCACAGTATTGTTACTAGCTGCCACAGAGCCTGCATTTCACCTCTCCAGGAAAAATTGACTCCATTGAATCATGCATCTGTGCTCACACTGAGAAGATACTGAACACACACACACACATACATCTATGTTTAAATATATATATATATGGAAGTGTGATTATTCATTTCAGTGAAAATAATTTCATATTTAAAAATGTTTTACTTTCTGTGAATATAATGATTATACTACTACTATTACTACTATTACAAATAGTAATGTAATTTAGGAAGAAATAGTTAAATAGGTGTGTAAGGAATGGAATAAAGACTTTAGAAGGTACCATTTATTCCTCTGCCTGCAGAAGAATATTGCCATTGTTTTGTGTCTACACATCCCCATGAAAGAGGTGAATTACCATTCAGAATTCCTTGATCTGAAACAGATCTATTGGAATCCCTAGAAAATTTTGAAGAAAGGTGAAAGAGGGGCATTTAAATCCATTAATGGAAAACTCACATGAAGGAAATAGCCTTAGTTTAATTCTGTTGAAAACAGTGGTTCTGATTATGTTCTCATTCTTAGATGTAAAACTGGAGCTTCTTCACCAACTGTGCTGAAGCAGCTCTAAATTATGATAAATATGAATTGCTAAAAGAATTAGGTCACTCATACTCACAACAGAAGAAAAATATTTTAGAGGGCTAGACACAGTCAGTGGTGATAAACAGTTCTTAATTGTTCTTGTACACCTCTTTCTGTTCAAGAAGGTTGTTCTGAAAGAAGAGTTTCTATATAACTTTATGTGCCTCAAATACAACAGGGATATGGTACTGTTATGCATTGATAAAGAGCTAGGTAAGATGACCTAATTATTTCCCTAATATTGAAGAAAACACTAGTGCCCCTTGCATCAGAGTGCTATTTATGCTTTCTTTATCTCTTCATAATTCTGTGTAACGTTTGCTGTGGAGTCCTCAAGACTTTTCTTCAATATAATTGTTAAATAGTAAGTATATTTTTTATTATTTGTTTAATTCTCTTCTAGGCACCACATAGAAATTAATTAACAAGGGTACTTGAAAGAGACATTTTACATTTTGACTATAAAATAGATATAAATAATCATGTACTGATTATTTATTTTTGTATATTTCAAACAGGCAGCAACAGAACTAAAGAGGGTGCATTTAAAAGCCTTATTAAGGGCCCTAGGCAACAGATTTCTTCCTGTAATATATTTTAGTATGCTAACTGATTAATGCATAATAGAGCTGTATGAGATGTTTGCAATGGAAATGGGATCACTTGAAATTTACCTTGGTATCATCACATAACGAAGCACCCTTCACCCAGACATCACCAGCTATAACCACTAAATCATGTGCAATGGGCTGCTGAGCCCATGGCATTCCTCTGTGTACAATGCAGAAAGGTTCTCTGCATTGTCTCCTCCCTTGGGACTGCCGTGGCTTCACTTTGTGGCTTTTGCTGGCTCCAGTGGTCAGAAACAACATCCTGATTTCCAGTCTCATTTTTCCTGGTTGGTTTGTGCCTTTTGTTGTTGTTGTACCAATGTTGTATTTTATCTGAAATAGCTTTTCCCTTTCCAGAGTTTACTCATCTGAGGTAGAGGAGCCTTGTCTTTCCCACAGGTGTCGCTCAGCAAAGCAAACCAAGTTGTTCTAGTCCTCTCTATTAAACACAGTGAGTATCTCTGTTCATTCTAAAAGCTCTCTCCTGAGCCTAGTCCAGTTTAAATTCAGCTTTCTTGTATGTAGGTAGCTGGAACTGTGTAACACCCCAAGGACAGTGTGTGTTTTGCTGGAGTCACTACAACCTTTCACGTGCCTTTTCATGGCTGCAAGGTGTGGAGACAGCTGTGAATACACATGTGCACATGTGTGTACATACAAGTGTACATGTTCATGTAAGTACTCATGTGCATCCACACATACCCACACATTGGTTTTGTGTTTGTTGCCAGCTGAGAAACTCTCAGACTACAGTGCACATTTTTATTATAGTAATTTCACGATTATAAGCTGCACCTTTTTCATTGAAAAATCCAGCCTACCCGAGTAGTGCGGCTAATCATCAGGTGCGGCTTATTTATGGACAAATCCCAGTGAAATGCCATCCTGGAAATGAGAGCCGGCTGAGGAGGGTGCCTGGGGCTGTCTTTAAAGGCTTTGCTGGTCTATGAAAACTGTTGCAACTTGAGCACCTGACACCAAACCCAGCTGGCAGCGATTCTGTTACTAATTTGTTACTTTGTTACACATGGATCCTCGCTTTGCTGGGGGGGGGGTGTGGAAAGTGCGGCTTATATTCGTGTGTGGCTTATATATGGACAAATCCCGTGCTCTACCCAGCTACCGGGACGTGCGGCTTATAATCAGGTGTGGCTTATAATTGTGAAATTACTGTACTATTGCCGAAGTGCATGTCCTTGTGCATTATGGTACGCAGTTGGGATTCCTCCTGTGGTCATGACTACCTCTCCCTCTGTGACAATTTCCTCCATACTGAGGATAGTGTACTTGGCAAGTTTTGTTACCACTTGTCCACTTTTCATACTATTAATATTGCTAAAACTAAACCAGATCCAGTTATTGAAAAACTTTGCTCATCTTCCACCCGATCATGTTGACATTCTCCCTTCAAGCATCCTTACACTACATGGCTTGTACTTGTACTTGTTCTGTTCAAAATAAAATTATCTCATGTGTGGCTGTATAGCAGATGTTTCACAGATGTTTAGATAAATGAAATTTGGCTCTTAGTCTTGCATAGTAATTATAGTTTAAAATATCAATTATAGTTTCTAAGAAAGATGCTAGGCTCATCTGACACATATGTTGCATTGCTCTTCCATCCATTTTCACAGATTTAATTAATTTTTCTTTGAAAATTATTCCAAGTTCTCGCCTCTTTTGTTTAAGTTTGCTTAAGATCTCTTCTCTCAAACTTGTGACGGTATGAGCCCAGTCTAGCATGGACTAACCGGTTCTGACTGTCCTTCAGATACTGAGATGATGGCTACTTCTGTCCCTGTGAGTGAGTTACAATATGCAAGAGCATATCCCTAATGTGCCTGTTGGTCATTAAAGAACAAGCAAGTCTCTTCACATGGTCAAAGACTTATATTTGTGGAGAAGCTGGGAAAAGCCCTGATGAAGGTAACTGTTTCTGCAGGCAGGCAATGAAAGCTGGAGGTAATGGAAGCTGGACGGACAGACCACATCTGTAATTTCTGTCATTAAGTTTGTCATAGTAAATGTGAAATGAAAATGCAGTAATTTCACAATTATAAGCCACACTTGATTATAAGCCACACCTCACGGTAGCCGGGTAGAGCACGGGACTTGTCCATATATAAGCCGCACCTGAATATAAGCCGCACTGTTTTTTTTTTTAAAAGCGAGGATCCATGTGCGAAAAAGTAACGAATTAGTAACAGAATCGCACCAGCGTGGGGTTTGGTGTCAGGTGCTCAAATTGCAAACAGTTTTCATAGACCAGCGAAGCCTTTAAAGGCAGCTCCCCGGCCGGATCTCACTTCCAGGTTGGCATTTCGCTGGGATTTGTCCATAAATAAGCCGCACCTGATGATTAGCCGCACTACTGGGGTAGGCTGGATTCTTCAATGAAAAAGGTGCGGCTTATAATCGTGAAATTACTGTACCTCTTTCCCATGGTCACCATTCCAAAGAAGTTGGCAGGTAGCTCTTTTATAACTGTGCTTATGTTTGGTTGCAACCAGTGCTCTGGCTCTGTTCATCACCCCTCTGTTTCCCAGACATATAGCCTGTGCACACAGTGTGGGAGAAGGATGGAGGTTGGTGTGATGGTGCAGGCAATGTGACTACCACTGATGAAGTAGCAAACATTGCTTCTGAAGCAGTAGAAGTCTTTAGGCTTAGAGCACGACAGGAGCTGCTCAGACTCTTTGTGGAAGGTCAGGGGGGAATATGTCGTTGCCCGGTTTTGCTGTTGGACCTGGACTGAAAACGGAGGCCTTTGTTTCTAATGGGGATTGCAAGAGTCACACAGCGGGGTGGGATGCAGGATCTCACCAGGTGGGGAGGATCCCTGCACCCATGGGAAGCTATGTGGGGCCCTTGGAGAAAATCTCCATAATGGTATCCCAAAAAGGAAATGAAAGTGGATTCAGGAAATTTAAAAACACACACAGCTGCTTCAAAAAATCTTATACCATACTTTCAGCACATCCCTGCAGTATCAGTTATGGTATTAGGTCTGCCTGAACTCTTTCATTTCCCTGTTGCAGTGTAATGATGGTTTGCTCCCCCAGTCAGCTCATTTTTAATCCTTTTTTTTTTTTTTTTTAGCTGGGCAAGTCTTTTTAATTTTTTTTATAGTGCTTAATAATCATGTATGCTCAGTCCCCTAGGTGGTATGTTAATTCTTTTCTTTCATCTACTTAATTAGAAGATTTTGTTCTGCATAAAATATATGAGGCAGCTGGGGCAGGGTCTTATGAACTGGTAAGCATCCAATAGCTATATTAAGCAGTTTCTTAAGGCTTTGAAATTGTCTTCAGATGGTAGCTGTTGACAAACCCCGAAGTGAAGCACTACTTGAATATTCACATTAAAACAGCCATTGCAGTTAAGTTAGCGATGCATGATTAATTGCCTTAAAAGCAATGGATTCATATGGAGTAAAATGCCCCTATGAAAATCAATAACATGACTACCATTAGCAAGGGCATTACTTTGAAGATATTAAAGGCCACAAATCAAATTTGTTAGCTGAAGAGTACAAACAACAAACAAAAGGCAGTTGTGTCTGCAACACGGCATGTGGGGTTTATGGTTCTGTCACATATTCTCTCTCTTAATAGTCACATCAATGGGATAACACAATAGTTACTTAAGGCAAATATCAGAGGCAAAACTGCTGCTTTGCTTCTACCCACCAGGTTTGGCCAGAACCTCTTAATCCCTAGCACATGCAGGTGTGCAGGACTCAATGCTATCACCCAAAACTGGCTCCCTGCTCTTTGCCATCCACATTCACACCCATTTTACCTGGTGTTATCAGCCCGGGCCAGCCTCACCACTGATACATGGGAAACCCCAGAGTTTCACAGGATTCTTGCTCATCTGTCTAAAAATCTAAAGTTTTTTTTTTAATTATTATTATATAAGCATCATAAATACTGCTCCTCTCTTCTTGCATCCCCTCAAACTCCCTTTGATGCTGTTGCATAAAAGCCTCATCAGGACAGAGAATGGCTTGATTCCACAGGCAGATGAAATACTGTATTTTGGTCATGTTTACAGAGCTACACAGGGAAATGGTACAGATTTCAGAGTCCTCCTAGGGTATGTGCCCAGAATTAAAAAAAAACCCAAACCAACCAACCAACCTGCCAACCAACAAAAAAAATCCACTCCACTTGGGTGAATTTTTATGTCTTTTACTCACAAAAATATGCTGAGTGTCTGATTCTGTGTATCACTACAAGAAACAGAAAGCTGCCTGTCAGTTGGGGCACTAGCCTCTTGGCTCAAAGCTGACATAAATGATGATAAGAATTTTAACTTGAAAAAGAAGAGAGCTGGATGGAAGAGACTTCCTTTATCTCCATGCCTCAGGATTTAATGTAAAAAAAGGGAAAAATCAAATAAACAACAATATGACAACCTATAATGGAAATACAGAAGATGAGAGGCTAGACAGTATAGAGGGGAAAAGTGCTAAAACTAAGGAGAACCGGGGGGATAAACTGCTGTATTGACCTAAATATAAAATAACCCCAGTCATAAAGCAATCATTGCCCTTTAAGGAACAGCTTAAAATATTGATGCTCTTCTTAAAAAATTAGGAAATACCTAATTAAGTAAATTATCAATTACCATGGCAAAACATATGTAATATAGAAATATTAAGTTGGGATAGATGTTCCTGAATGATCCTTAAAACTATCAGTAAGAGGGTTTTTTTGACATTTGTGAGTGACAAGGGTGTGAGAGGCATCCTTAACATGAGAAGATGAGGATATTGGGCAGGTGAAAATACTCGTCCCAAAGAGGCAAACAATGTGATAAACATCAGTAGAATGAAGGGTAATGTAATTTAAAGATAGTGTGGAGGATTTGCACTAAAAACCTGGGACTTTATCAGCTGGAAATGGAAATAAGCAGAAAGCACTGGGTCACTGAGCCAGTCAGGATGAATATTGTCATCAATGTGATCCAACCATGAAGGGCAAATCCAGGCTGAGGATATGCCCGATGACTGTTTCCAGTGGAGTGGAAATAGCATTCAGGCTGGTGGCATCTCCATTCATGAAGGATGGAGGAGCTGCAGAGGACAGCCTGTGGGGTAGACGAGGTAGGGAAAAGCAAGGGCTTACTTTAGTCTTTCTGAAGCTGCAAAGAGATGTACAGTAATTTCATGATTATAAGCCGCACCTTTTTCATTGAAGAATCCAGCCTACCCCCGTAGTGCGGCTAATCATCAGGTGCGGCTTATTTATGGACAAATACCAGTGAAATGCCAACCTGGAAGTGAGAGCTGGCCAGGAGGGCACCTGGGGCTGCCTTTAAAGGCTTCGCTGGTCTATGAAAACTGTTTGCAACTTGAGCACCTGACACCAAGCCCCACGCTGGCGCGATTCTGTTACTAATTCGTTACTTTGTTACACATGGATCCTCACTTTTTTTAAAAAAAAAAGTGCGGCTTATATTCAGGTGCGGCTTATATATGGACAAATCCCGTGGTCTACCCAGCTACCGGGAGGTGCGGCTTATAATCAGGTGCAGCTTATAATCGTGAAATTACTGTAACTATTGCCTGAAAGCACATCATGATGCTAAATTCTGGAGAAATGGGAAAAGAAAAGCTATTTAAGTCAAAGAATATAATTCACATAGAAACAACTGGAAATACACTTAAGCAGGATTTAATAAAATATTTTTCCTCATGAGTGTACTGAAGATCTGGAATAGAATAGTGATGATGTAAAATCTGGTCATAATTAAAACAAAGTTTTGTCAGCTCATAACATATTTTGACCAGCATATTTGGCAAATTACTGGTATTTCAGGCTTAGGAGCTCCTTTCCAGGTTTATATTCCTCTGACTGGCACTGCATAAAGCTGGGAATAGATAGAGAGTCTCATATCCCAGAAGAGTCAATGCTGCTAGTCTGTAACATCAGCTCCAGGCTTGTTGGTTAAAATGCATCCATCCTGCTTTTCTTCCTTGGAGCTGGGCTTGCTGTGGGATTTGGAAGAGAAGTAGAATTGGTTTAGTCTCATTCATCCACAACCCAGCTGCTGTTCATCCCTCTAGGACAGGTGCCAAGCAGCCCTCCTCCAGAGATGCAGTAGTCTGGTACCTTTGTCCCCTGCTGTGTCACCATGCCGCAAGCAGCTAGTGGGCTTTCTGTGGAGCATGGTGGGTGCACAGCATCCCAGCATACCAAAAAATCCCAGAAATAGCCCAATAAAATTGTTCTGGAGCTAGGTGCAAGATTCAGGTCTGGAATCTTCTCTCTCTTATTGCTGGATCTCCCCATCCCAGAGTCAGCTCCTTTGGCAACACCAGAGCTTGGTTGGCCCAGTATTCAACTGCAGGGAGAGGGAGGAAGAGATCATAGACCTGCCTGCCCCCTGTGATGCATGTGCCTGGCCTTTCCTCTGCAAGGCAGTATCACCTCAGGCTGTCATAATTCATGCTTGACTTCTTGCATCTTGGGAGTGTAGAGACAGGCAGGTTGCAGACTGCTGCAGAATCCTTTCTGCCTTCCCAGGCCGTGCTGAGAGGCACTCCTCCCTTCAGCCCCAGCCCATGCCACTGTCACTCGTTAACAAAACCTGCCCCACTATTTAGTTGTCCTGGTTTCAGTGACACAAGTGAAACAGGAAACAGATTTCAAATTATGGAGGGGTGGTTTTCCAACCTCTTCTAAGTGAATTGTTCCACCACAGGACTTGGGAAGTGCTGACATCAGGCTGGCAGTGATGCTGCAGCATTGTGCTTCTGAGCACCATTTTTGAAAAAAAAAACCCAGCCATTATTGAATCCTGGGGAAGAGGGAGGGAAGACAGATTTAATAAATTTTTTTGTCTCCTAAAAAAACTGTGATTTGTTATCTGAAGGCAGTAATTCTAACTGGTTTTATTGGTATGCGGCAGGCAGGGATCTTAGTGCTAGCACATCTTTATTAATGTTGTTATAAAAGCTTCTACTGGGATCCTAGTTATCAAATGACTCTGACAGCAATTCATCCACAAAGCCCTGTGTTTTAATTTCTCGCTATCTGAAAAGAAATGGGCTGGGTGGGTGGAAAGCCTCCTATTTTCAGCTGCTTTGTCCTTTGCTTTAAAGCCTGGCACATTGCGAGCGTAAAGGAGGAGCGTGTAGGATTACAGCCGGAGGAATGCATCTTTGAAAAATAAATATCGTGCCATAAAAAGCATGTTACAAAGTGACAGGTACCATCTATTGATAAAATGGAGTCTTTGATTCCCATAGTACCAGCCATTATAAGAAGCTGTACACAAGGCTGTGAGCCAGAGCCTTGAAAACCTCGCTGAATAACAGCAGAGCCACAAATAGCAGCAAGGGATTTAATGGTAAAACACTTTACAAAGATTTTGCTGTGTGCACTGTGAAACAATAGAGACTTAATGAATTACTGGAACCAACAAATGTTTCCTTTGATACAAATCAAAGACTGATCAGGGAAGCAGCTAATTTCTAGGACTTTTTTCCTCTTCAGTTCACTCTTTAGTCATGGTTAAAAATAATTGCACAGGAGGTCCAGACCCAGCAGAATTTGTGAACAGAAATGATCAATCCAAGTAAATGAAAAACCCCAAATTTTTTAATAATTTCTCATGGCAAGATTCAAAGCTTTTCCAAATGCATGAGCATCATTCAGCAGAGCATCATGTGAATGCAGCAAAGTGAGTGCTGCATGATTTATTCATGAGCTGAAAGTGGAAATGGGGAATGGTCTTGGTGGCTCTTAGAAAACATAGACACGTGTATGTCTGAACTTTCCTTCCTCAGCTCATTGCTCAGCATTTGTCCAGGCAAATCTGTCCTTGCATCTCTTTTATCAAATCCTGGAAGGACAATGGATTTTCTGGATTATAGCTTTGGGGGCCAAGCCTCTCCCACATGGATCTTTTTGTTTGGCTGGAAAATGCGATTTCAGCAACACTGTGGTGTGATGGCCCTTGTTTCTGAGGAAGATGTATTGTTGCTTGCCTGCATCCTGGGAGGATAATTCCCTTTTATTAAAGATGCAGGATGATGCAATCTTTCAAAAGTCCCTTCGCCTATTTAGAGGTGAAGAAGGTATTAAGTTATGGGCTGTGTGAGACTGGCTCTAATTGCATGACCAACACATAAAACATATCTGCAAGGATGTTTTCTCCAGACAGAATTTTTTTTCTCACATTGTCCAGTCCCACATCTTTTTCCTTTCCAAAATGATACCAAACCCTCTAAGTTTGCTCTGTCTCAAATGCAAAGTCTTTTAAATTATGGTCTAATAAATTATGGCTTTTTTGTAGGGCTTTTTGTGTAGGGGTCAGGACTGAGGCCAAGCTGGGGTCCTGTCACAGTCTATGCCTGCATTTTGCTACTTAGGTCAAGAAGTCTTCTGCTGGCCATTGCACTAGGAGGCAGGTTTTTAATCCAGGAACTTCCATGACTTAACCCTGTAAACAAGCTTGCCAAAGCTCAGGATTGCCTCAGGATTCCACACAAACAAACCATTTTGGAGTTGCTGTTTGACTGTCCTTAGTGTTCTCCTCTTTTACCTAGCTCCACATGAAGCCAAGGTTTCTGCTGAGGTTTGGCACAGACATTTCTGCCATGGGTGACAGGAAGCTGAAGCACTCACAGGATCCCTTGACTAGGTATAGCAGAGAGGAGTGTGGGACCCCTCCAGCCCTCCTCTTCCTCCTGGCTCTTCTCCTGGATCCCTTCACAGAATCACAAAATGGGTCATGTTGGAAGAGACTACAGTGTGTTACTTGGTCCAACCTCACTGCTCAAGCAGTTTCATCCTAGAGCACGTGGCATAGGATTATGTCCAGACAGCTCTTGAATAGCTCCAGTGAGGGAGACTCCAAAAACTCTAAATGGCTGGGGGAGTAAATAAGGACCAAAGGGCAGTAACACTACAACAGTTTCTTTCAACAGCTTTTTACAATTAAATTCCCTTGTACAAAGGGAAATCAAGACAACTGGAAACAAGATGGTGAGTTAGGATCTCTGCAGTGAGCCGTGCTTTAGAAATCACAGACAGCCAGTGACTATGGAAACCTTACACTATCCTAACAGGAATAAATAATTTAGGAAAGACCCATATTAAAGACCGAATTTCTCTACTGGGCTCAGGCAGATAGATGGACTTCTTCCCTTGGGCAGATAATTTCTGTCTTGTTTAACGAAGTGCAGCCCATCCAGCATTTCAGCAAAAAGTAGCACCAGACTCAGAGCTTTTCGTCTTTCCAGCAGCCAGCTCTTCACCCACACAAAATAAAGATGATATTGAACTAACCTCATCTGTAGTAGAGCATGTGCAAGCAAGCACACTTTAACTGCCTGGCTAGAGAAAAATATATATGTTTTTCAGGTTAAAAATATATCTAGTAAAATAAGTGCACAAGCTTGTACCTTACTGCAGCCCAGCTGAAGCCCCTCAAACTTGAGAGGATGAGGATGGTACTGAGGCACTGCTGAGTGCATCTGTGCCTGCTCAGCTCCCCTTGCCAGGGCTCTGCTCCTGGCACTGTAGGATAGTTGTAATGGGGAAGGGGAGAAGAGGATGCTGCTCTCAGGGGGTTAATATTTCATTCCTTGTGGGAGAGCTGGTGTCCAAAGGCACAGGGCAATGCTCACCATGTGCTGTCACTAAGGGATAACAGAGCATGACCAGCAGTGCAGTTTCTTTCCCAAAGATTCTGTCTCTCTACAACACAATAGACTTACAAGCTACTTTTCTGCAGCTGAATTGTTTTGCCTGGACTACATGCATTTGTAGTGCTGCCTTCAGTTTAAGCTTTTATGTTTTTCAGATTCTCTGCTGCTTAATGTGTAACTATAAAACTTCATACTAGGGGTTAGTAAATTTTCTTCACAGGTTAGTTACACAAAGCAGTCCCTTCCTAGCCAGAGAAGCAAGGACAACCAGTACTCAAAAAGCATAAACAACAGCAAAGGGAAAGGGGGCAAGCCAGGGGGCTGAGACATCATAGCCTGGGGCTGTGGTTGAACAATTGACCCCAATCTGTAGATGAATGAAAACTTATGAAAGTGTAAAGACTTGTGACCAGGATCCATCTTGGATTTGATTTGGGTGTAGCCCTAGCCAGGCTCTTGCATTGCCCAAGGTGGACTCTTTCAATAAATACCTATTTTATTCCTTTTACTCTGTCTAGTCTCTATTCCAGGTCAGCCTTTCCAGGCATTGGCAGCTTCAGTGTGTGCTGCCAAATGAAAAGACTGGGGAAAAATACCCTGTGAATGCCAAGCAATCCATCTTAAAAAGCCGCCTGCATGTAGGAAATAAAGGATCCAGGAGTGTCTGAAAGCTAAATTTTAGCCATGGAGAAGGCAACATAGAGCTTCAGCAAGTTCTTCCCTCTGTCCTGATTATCTTCTTTTCTCTTTACTTGAATTGCCCTTTATATCTCTTTCCACCTGCCCTTTTCTATAATCTTCCTTTTTCCCTTCACATTTGCATTCTTAAAATAACAACCATAGTAACAACAAAAATGAAAACTAGAGGAAGAAAGGTAGTTCTGGAACGAGGGTGCATTTGACTCATCCTGTAGCTTGCTGACATGTTCTGCACTGATCTGGGCTTTTCTAGCTGGGTGTTTGCTGGAGTGGGATGCTGGTACCACTGGCCAGCTGCACCGAATTGTTCCCTTTTCTAGGTTTTAAAGCACGGCTGTAGTAAGAGCAGAGGTTGTGTTTTATGTATTACCTCCCTTCCATTTCTAACACTCCCCATCCCAAAAGTTCTGCTTCCATTCAAAAATTCAAAGGTTCTTCCATTCCAGTCAAATCCACAATGATTGCCATCAGACAATAAGCAGAAGCCATGGGGTTACTCAGGCTCCTGGGAAAGCAAGGAAGGGAGCAGAAGCACTGTGGGGTAAACAAATGAAGGCAGTGGGAACACATACAGTAGAAGGTTGCTTGGCCTTGGGGACTGGTTTCTGCAGGCCATTTTGAGGTAAGGATCTCAGGCTGCTTAAATGGGAGCAGCTGTCAGACTATTCCTCGTCCCTGAGGTTTGCCTGCAATGTTGGACTGAATTCCTTGATTAGAAAGTCCATTGCTGTGAAGGGACTATCTGGGAACTTACATCGTATTTTTATTACTTGCAAATAGCTGTTAAAACATTTCCTCCTGCAATTTCAATTTGTTCAAAATTTTCAATATTCTCCCTTGAAGTAGATTGAACTGCATATAGAGCCCTTAAAAATCAAACATTGGGTAGTTTCCAAAGAGCCATAAAGCTAAGGTTGCAGGATGATAACAGTCATTTGTAAAAGTAAATATGATGAAATGAACAGCTGCTTGCATGAAGTAGCACCACAGACTTCCTAATGACTAGATTGGTTCATTTGGGGTTTCAAAATAATTTGAGTTCTGCTTGTCTGAGTGCTGTTAATTGATCAGAAAGTAAAGCTTAACACTGCTTGTTTTTCCCATGATATATATGCTTTAATAAATTATTGCTTGCAACTCTTGCAGTGTTACTCATTATTGACTTCAGATACATCAGCTCGATGGATGGAAAAGACTGCTTACCAGAACCATTAATATCATACCGAGGTTTTCTGAGGTTCTCTGCAGGACCTTTCCTCTATGACAAACTCCCATCAACGACCCAGCAGTTTTCAGAAAACCGCCAAAATGTTTTTCTTTATAATATGTTGCAGGAAGCGCTTCCTAATAGAAGAATTTTCATGTATTAAACACATTTTGTTGGCTATAGGTAACCAATAAATATATATCCTTGGATTTCAGCTGCTGGTAAAGGCTTATTACATTCTTTAAAATAGCATACACTTGTATGCAATATTGGTGTGTCTGAAACCATTAACTGCTGCTTTCTGGACTTTCTCAGCAACAATTCTTGTGACAGCCTCCAGAGAAAAGGAGGACTCTTCTTGGAAGAGTCTCATAAGAGTTTGGAAAACTTGTTTAAGAGCTTGCAGGAAACACATTTTTCTAAACTTCTGTGACACTCAAGACGCTGTTGGATGGGAGACTGGGGGAGGATGGGATGAAATAGGGACAAGGAGAAAGGAAAAAGAAAAAGAGGCACTTAAAAAGAGAGGTAGGGGGAAAACTGCTGAAAAGGAAATGAGATAAGAAAATATGAAAGGAAAGCAGAAGGAGATGAAAAAGTAAGTAGCACATATGTTTATTTTATAGGAAGTTGGCTGACAGGTTGCATTTCTGATCTGGTCAGGGAATCAAAATTATAGAGGGGTCTGGATGAAAAGCAAATAGCAAATATTTTAAATTAAGAACTCAAGAGACTGAAATCTGCTTGTAAAACTGTTTTGGAACAACAAAATACCATATTTTAAGACTGAAGTTTGTTGACAAATAATTTGCAAGCAGAAAGCCGGCTAAATATCTTGCATAAGAAAGGACTAGAAAATACTTGCTCAGAAACACTGATGAAGTGAAAGACTGTGTTCTGTTATCAACTCTCCTCATTTTGCATTTCATTTGAAATAATGAGATAAATAACTTTATGGCATTAAAAGTGATATTAGATTTTCCTCTCCTGAAAGCAACTGCACGGATCTTTCTGTGGCTTGTGCTGATTTACATGATAAGCTTGTAAACTTCTTGCATGGCAAATGGTAAATTAATTTTTCAGGGGTGACTTCAGCCCCACTTGAGATGGGAATGTGAGGATGGGGTAATAGGAGGAAGGGCTGTGTGGAAATGAAGTTTGGTGCCTGGGAGTCTTGGGAAGTACTGCTGTGAGGCTTACTGACCTTATGCTCACTGGAAACATGATGTTTTGGAAGCATCATACAACTACAGCAACATTTATTCAGAAGACATGGTCTTTCCAAAGTGCATCAACAGAACTATTGTGATTTTCTAATAAGAGAGGATGTTTGAAGAGAAAAGAGGATGAGTATTTTACTTGATAGCAACATCAATCTCAAAACAAATAATTGACTCTACTGTTATCATCCTAGCATGAAAAGCATCTTTCAGAGTTTTGACCAAAAAAAAAAGAAAAAAAAAAAAGAAGCTCTGGTTTTAAAATTGGCTATTTTTGTTATTCAAAATTTATCAGAGAGGATCCTAAAAGTGGGAGAATCTGTCAGGACACTGAATTTACCCATTGCTATGTGTGTGGTCAGGCAGGGGATGTTGCAGGGAGCTGGGGAGCTGGTGACATTGGGACCAAGCCACCAATCACAGGGACTGAATCACGGGGCCAGTCCGTCCCATGCCTGGGTGCAGCCCAGCCATGGCACTATGGGGCAGCTCAGCCCACTGGTGTATGACAGTATCTGAGTTTGGGAGGGATAAAAAACTGCCCCATGGAGCTCATTCAAAAGGATAACCTTAATACCTCAGAAACTCATAGGTATAGTGTATCTATTGTCTCTTATCTTTTACCTTACTAACGGTAATGCTAAGATAGTGCTAGGATTTCCTACTCTGGATATAGATTCAGTGCAGCAGGGAGGAATTTTCACACTAAAATTAATCTGGGATAATTCCTGGGCCTCTCTTGTTGAAAACCTCTTCCCTGATTTCAGCCATATTTATACTATCAGCTTCAAAGGAGATGTGTATCCTGATTGGCATCCCTGGCTCTGCAGCAGAAATTCACCCCTCATTTCTAACAGAATGGTCTCCATATTTCATCATAAAGTCTTCTACTAGGAAACTGATTGCTTGCATGATAGCACTCTGAATTATAAAATCTGTGAGAAGGGGTATCTGTCAGAAAAAGATCTGTGCTTCTTTTTCTAATCTATAAATCAAGCAAAGCAGTGAGGAGGGGAGGAAAAGTTTTAACTCAGTATGACACTACCAGAGAGAGAAAAATTCAACACTGTAAACCACAAACTGATCTAGTATGTGCAGTGTGCCAGGCTTTGTTGCAAGGTGAGTTAGATCTCCTATACATTTCTGGATCATGAGAGAGACAGGTAACCACTCTTCCACACTTCAGAGAAGTTTCACATGTCATTGGGGAGAAGGTAGCTAAAATTACAGCAATCTGCTTTAAAGACAGATCTGTGCTGCCATCCAGATCAAAGGTGTAAACAGAGCAAATGGTGGGGATGGTTTAACTGGTTACCTTCTGTGAAGATCTTCGTGTCTTAGCAAGAAACTGCAGGAAGAACTGAGGCACTCAGAGAGAAGGCAGCAGTATTGGTCCAGCAAGGGAAGATCTGACACAAAATTACCAGGAAAATAAGAGAAAATACAGCAGGGGGTGATCATTAACTGCCTGGGCATTCCTTGCATTACTTTAGAGCTCACAGAAAGAGAACTTAGCTAGGTCTTGGTGAGGAAACAAAATTGCATTGAAGCCATCTGACTCTATGACAATATTTTCTCTTTGATGATATTAAACTGAAGTCTGGATTCTGGTCAACAGATTGGTTGAAAAAGTTGTAAGATCTCAAAAGATAAAAACATAAACAGAGTGCGAAGTGAAGAAGTAATGAGAATCAGATATCTTGGATTCTCACCATTAGCAGGACATTGCAGTGCATGGGTGGTTTTTCAAGCACTGGTGAATTCACAAAATCAGAGAGCTATTGAAGTTGGAAGGGACCTCTGACAATAACTTTGTTCAACTTCCTGCTCCTGCAGAACCACCTGGAGCCAGTTTCCAAGAACTGTGTCCAGAATTTACTAGGAGACTTCTAAACCTCTCTGGGCAACCCATGCCAGTGCTTGGCCACTCTCACAGAGAAGTGCTCCATGACATTCAGATGGAATTGTCTATGTTTTAGGCCTTTTGCCTCACCAAACATTACTGGAAAGACCCTGTCTCGGAGCTCTTTGCACCCTCCCTTCAGATATTCATACACATTGCTGTGGTCCTCCCTGAATTCTCTCCACCAGGATGAACAGTCCCAATTATTTCAGCCCTTTCTCATAAGAGAGATGCTTCTCTCCCTTAGTGACCATTTGCTGGACCCTCTCCAGGATGTGCATGTCTCTTGTGTACTGTACAGTCCAGAACTGGATACAGCACTCCATGTGGGGCCTCACTATTGCTGAGCAGAGAGGAAGGATCACGTCCCTCAACCTCCTAACGCAGCCCAGGATACCATTAGCTGTCTTTGCAGCTAATTTTGCTTGTTTGGTGTCCGCCATGTGCCACTGGTCTTTCTTTTTCTGCAAAGCCGACTCTATCCTAAAACATGGGAAAGGCAATGCGGAGTGGCTAAGGCTGGGCTAGTGATGGTCACATATGGCTGCAGAAACACTAGCACTGCAGTACGGGCTAACATGGACAGGCTGCCATCTGCTACACTGCAAGGTAGGGACCTAAATTTAATGTGTCTGAAAAATTACAGCAATTTCACACTGATAAGCCGCACCTATTTCACTGAAGAATCAAGCCGATCCCAGAAGTGTGGCTAATAACCAGGTGCGACTTATTTATGGAGAAATTCCGGCAAAATGCCAACGCGGAAGTGCGAGCCGGCTGGGAAGGGAGCTGCCACAGAGCAGTTGCTGGGCAGGTGGGCAAGGGGCGGGTGGGGAGCTGCTGTGGAGCCGCTGCCGAGTGGGTGGCAAGCCAGAGGCACTGGCGAGCGGGCGGCAAGCCACTTGCCGGCTTCACGTGAAGCCAAGCCGCTTGCTGTTCACCACGTTTGCACGGCCAGCCCACTGAGCCGTTTGCCAGCTTCCCAGTCGTGCGGCCAGCCCACCAAGCTGCCACTTTTGAGTGGCGTGGGGAGCTGCCGTCACTGCTGAGCAGGCGGGGAGCCTCGGCAGCCAGTGCCAGGGGCAGGATTGCTGAGGCTCGCGGCATGGAGACGGCGCCTCTGGCTGCGTTTAAAGGCTTCACCGGTCTGTGAAAACTGTTTGCAAATTGAGCACCTGACAGCAAACCCTGTGATGGATCCTGTTGCTAACTCGTTACTTTGTCGCACATGGATCCTCACTTTAAAAAAAAAAAAAAGTGCGGCTTATCACCCGGTGCAGCTTATTTATGGATAAATTCCATGGTCTTCCCCGCTACCCGGAAGTGCGGCTTATAACCCGGTGCAGCTTATGAGAGTAAAATTATTGTACTTACAGTTAAAGAATTGCATGTCACAGTAGTGTAACAGTGTGCACCATGAAGAATTTCCTTTCTGCCTCTTATAGTCATTAATTTAATGCATGGAAATCTAGAGCTTGCTAGAACAGGAGAAGAGCTGGAATTATAATTCAGCCAGAGCCTGTGCTCCATTACTACCATATGTTCTATCATTACCAAAATATAGAACCTGGTCTGGAATCAAAACTGTTTCTGTGCATCTGGATGGAGATAAATAATCAGGGGAGAAAGAGTATAAAAGTTTTTTTAAAGTTCTGTGAATACTGTTTTTCCAGAAAGAAATCTTAAACCTTTAGCATCTTATATTCATGAAAAGATTGCCACCAGCACATAACTGAGATATATAAAAGCTTAATCACTTTATAATTTATAAATATGATTTGAGATTTTCATTATACAAAATTTCATAAAATATGGGTGAACAGTTTGTCACTTACATGATGCAGCCAGAAATGGAGATTTCAAAGTGAATTGTAAAATCTGAATTTATTTGGACTTTTTAAACAACAAGAAACATTTTAACATGTGATCCTGATATGTTTCCCCTGATATTCCAAAACACAGAGCATGACTAATTGGATTGGGACATGCTAAAGCTGAGAGAGGAAAGGGGAAATACTAACACTGGACTCAAGTTAGTGTTAGGGTTAGTGTTCAGGGAACCACAAAGGCTCCAGCTCCAGGGGCTGGGGCTGGAAAAGTTGTATCAAGGAGATCATGACACTGCACGAACACTGATCTCCACATCTAAACCAGGCCACCCATGGTGCTTGGGTCTTCAGCCTGCAAACTGGGGTTGGGGTTAAGGTCAAGTTTCATAGAATCACAAAACCTGCATCTCTAGGGACATTGGGCCTGCAGAAGGTATGACACAGAGAGCATGGCACTGCATGCTTATCTCTCCGCATCTTTCCCTTTTAGGCCACCCATGGATCCTGAGCATCTGCCCAAAGCTGCCATTAGGGTTTAGGGTTCAGGTATGAGGAGGGACCCATCTGCCTAGTAAAGGGTGCGTCATTATTGTGTGAGCTCCTGCGAGTGGACAGCAGTGGCTTTGATTTGTCACTGTCTGTTCCCAGACAGATTGTCTATCAACTTACAGCAGCAATCTGCAGAATATCAAACAGAAGAGACAACTTAATGGCTTTCCTTCACTTCATCAAAGTCTTTGGTCTGATCTGTTAGGCTTTCAGGAAAGAGAAGTGTACATTATGTATTAATGAATTTTTTCTTGATAATGTGTGCAGTATAAACAAGGTGTACATAGCACAGCCAGCTTTTAAACCATTACTGCTCTGAGTAGAACTTGATTACCAAAATAAAATTTTAACCTAAAAGATAAGGAGGCAAGTTTCCAATGGCTCTGTGTTTTCTAAGTGTATGACTGTAGTTTATTTACCCAGACTTTTAATCGGATCAATACACTTCTTGTTAAAGTTGGCATTTACTCCAAGAGATCCTTTAGAGACACAAAGGGAGAGGAGCGGGGGCAGTGGGTGCCATTCCAGACCATGATGGGACTTCTCACTAGCCCTTCCTGATGTGTTCTTCTTATGAAGTGCAGGAAACAAAGCAGTTTTTAGGTGGAAGTTGGTTCTGGCTGAAGAGAGGGGAGACTGAACTCCAGGAGTCATTGCTAGTAACCACGTATATTTACATCCTCCCTCGTGTGTTATTTCCCTAGCTGCAGTGCCTGCTTGAGCTTCATTTGCAGTCTTGCAGATCCCATTTTACTGTCTTTGGGAAAGTCTGTGACCCATGTTCTCTGGGACACAGAGGCTGCTTGATTTGTGACCTGACCTTGCATGCTGTTTCTTACGAAGAAGAAGGGCTGCAAAGTGGTGTGCTCTGAAAACAGCCCTTGAATTTTCGTATTTCATAGCGATTTGAGATGTGTACATACCTGGCAGGGCTTGATTGACCACATTTGCAGCAGCCCCCAAGGTGTGGGGTGGAGATGAATTTTCTCATCTTGGTAACTTAGACGTGGTAAGTACCCAAGGCACTGCTGAGGGAGAAGGGAAATTCTGCTCCAAGAGGCGAAATAAATGTATTTGTTTGAACTACTATTAATTTGCTTCCCTTAGGTCTTTACAGCAGAAAAGGAAATGCTCAATTAGGCATACAATATTTATAGGAAGATAGCAAAATCTATTGAATTGTTTCTGTGCTAAATTAAGATGGACCAAAGTGCAGTGTCAAATTTTTGTTTGTTTTTTAATGTTCAATGAATTCTTTATTTGTCTGTTTATTTGTGTTTCTTGAATGTTCAGTGAGTGCATTAGGGAACTGTTTGAAAGGTATTAAACATCCATCTCTGAAAAAAATGTTTTCATATCAATTCATAGCTTCTCTCTTTAGTGGAACTGAGGCATCTCTCATTTTCTTCACAGAGTAAGTAAATAAGAATCAAAAATAAAGAAACTATTATTTACAAATTATCAAATCACATTTTATCTAAATTCAGCTATGTGAAACTACTCATATACTTAAAATTAGGTGCATAGTCAAGCATTTACCTAAACTTAGACTGAGGAAATATATGCACTCCAAAACTGTCCCAAACCTGGTGCTGTCTTCACAGCCTGTCTGGTTCCCTGCTTCTTTCCTTTGTTCTGCCTTAACAACTTGGTTCAGCTTTGATGGGGAGCATGCAGGAGCAAAACACCATAATGCATAAGTCTTCAAAATGAACAGAGTGGAGCTGGGACCTGTTGGAGCTGCTCATGGTGCTTGCACCATAAGTGAGCTTTTGGTGGTTCTCCAGCTGCAAAGGCAAGTGTGTAAGAGAGGGGAATGCATGCCTTTCCAGAAGCCAAGCTTCTTGCAGGAGCCATGCTTACCACAGCTTGTGGAGACATTATGCCTGGCATAGTCCTCCACTGCACATTGTAAACATCCCTTTGACAGCACCTCAGGCTGCACACAAAGAGAACAGCAAACAAATGCCTCACCTCCTTCCTCTTTCTGCAAGGTCAGTGATCCTCAGAGTAGCCTTTTTTCATGGAGAAGGTCAAATTCCAACTCAGGTATGACTGTTCATCATTAATTTTGCAAGCAGTAGTACCAGTAGTAGTAGTACCAAAAGTCTCCCTTTAGGAACACCCTTGAGATATTTCTTCTGAAAGAAAGAGACTGCTGCCCAGGTCCTGTCGTTTGTTTTGATTTCTCCCCAGGACCTTCTCCCAGCTGTGGAGGCTCATGTGCTCCTGTCCTGAACTACCCCCCAGCATATTGAGTTAGAAACCCAGGGAGTGGCTCAGAATCTTAGTGGGTAATGCCCATTGATATTGGGTAAATACCATCTCAAAACATTTTCCCCAGCATGATTTTTCCATGTTTGCAGTGGATTCACTCATCATATGCAGGATTTTCTCTAAGGTAGGATTACACACGTAAAGAAGCAAGTATGAACTGGAGTGCCACATTTAAAATTTGTGGTGTTGAAAATAATTCCAGGATTTAGAAATTGGAAATACCCCTTATAACTATCACTAGGATGCAATCTGAGCTGAGGGGAGGTTCTTCCTTAAAGTAGTAAACGACGAATGACATCTCTACCAAATGCTATTATTATTTTTCCACATTGAGATGCCACATTATCTCCCAGTAAGAATGACTGATTAAAAAAAGGTGGGATTTATTTTTATCTCCAGTTTCTAAACAAATAAATTCTGGACTCATTGTTTTTTTTTAACTTCTGTTTGTGGGCTTGCTATTTAAAAGGAGATGAATGGATTAAACTCGGCACTTATTTCCCATTTGTCATGCCTGCTGATTTGAGATATACTATATCCCTGTAGTTTTCAAAAAAATCTCTCTGATCTAAGGGGAGACTGTTATGTTTCCACTGACTCCTTTTAATCCGTGGTGTGCTGAGGATAATCAGCATTCTGTAAGAAGAGAACAGCATTTTACATAATTAGACAGGTAAAAGGTGGAGGTCCCAAACCTCTGTGCTTATACTGATATATTTTGAGGCATTTGGCCAGTTCTGGTTGTGTATTTTGTGTATAATCCTACTATATGCATAATAAGAATATGTTAAAAATTGTGCATTTAGAGGTTCTGAACTTAAATATTGCTTGTCTTAGGCAAGCCTAATCAAAAGCTACTATTTGACATCTACTCTTTCTTCCTCTCCTCCCTGTGGTTTTCATAATTAGAAGTGTTTTTAAAAGTGAAATGTGCACTTTCAGACAATGTTTCTTAAATTATGCATGTATTGATGTTGCTTACGTCCTCCTTTCCTGTTTGTTTCTGAATATTCAACTTAACTGCAAGTTTTCTCTTTCTCCTGTACTTATGTTCTTTTTGCTTCCCAATCTCTATTGAAAACTATGTATCCTGGAAAACCTTTTTTTATAGTATGCACTGACATAAGTATCATAGATTTATAGATGAGTACCTGCCTACAAACTTACATGTTCATCAGTTTTACTTCATCTGAGACATTTAAGTAGGTATTCAGAAATTCTGAATAACCCATATGACTTTGGGTAGATGCCCTGAGGATGCATATCCAAATAGCTGTGCTTTTGCTTACGCCGCCTCAAGCAAGTCACAGAAAGAATCTTAGTATTAATAATAAAGCAAAGTTAGAAATCAGTGTCAGCTCTCAGTGAGACCTTGCTTGAGCAGTGAAGCCCTGTCATGAATTTCCTGGTGGCAGTCTCTTCAGCAACAGCGAGGTGAGTGGCAGCACCAGCTTTGGAGGACATCAGGGATGGGTCACTAAGCTTGACAGGACAGGCATGGGGGGACCTGGCAGGCATCCTCTGCATGCTGGGGCCACTGCTCTGCCACCAGGTTTGGGCTCTGGCTCTGCACCATCTGCCTCCACCCCTTGGTGGTTTGCTACAGGCAGTGCAGCCTCCCTTGCCAGGGGAAGACCCCACTGTGAGTTGTGGGTTCCTGTCCTGGGCCAGGCTGCCTGGCAGGGCATTCAGGGATTCAGGTACAAGCCTTTCCTCGGGGCACAGACTTCCCACAAACACCAGCACTTGGAGCATCTCCAGGTGGCTGCCATGGCACCAGGTGCCCCACAGACACCAGGTGTCCCAAAAATGCTATAGCCATGTCCACCCCCTGGGTTTAGCTGGGTGTGGGAAGCTGCACAGTCATCCTCATCTGTGGGATGGATCCTGAAGCCACACTCTTTGAGAAACTTTCTGCTTTGCCCTGGATCAGCAGGTTTCCCAGATGCATGCAGCCAGCAGCTCTCAGCAGCCTCTCCCTAGCTTTGAAAGGATCCCAAACAACAATCTTTAATAATCCCCCTTTCTACTTTTCTTTTTATCAGCTGTCGCACACATCAATCCCTCCTGAACTTTTGTCCTCTATTTTTATCACATAAAATATTTGTCTTGACTTATGTAGAGTGCAGGCTATCTCAGGAAGGGAATGTGCTTTAACTGCTTGGAAGAAATGGCCGTGGAAATGTATGGCACCATATAAATGCTTTGTAATACTAATAACACAAAATGTGTGTGAAGTTTGTGTGGTTTATGGTTAGTAGATTTCATGGTGAATAAGTTCTTTCTATCACTTGAGATGACAAACACCATTCTTAATGCTCTCAAAGCATCTCAAACCCCTCCTTCACCTTCTTGCATTTTCATAGGAAGATAAGGCAATGCATCTTTTTTATTTTTCTTTTTTTAGCATGGGAGGCCTGAGGGGAGGACGAAGTGTTGCATTTGAACTGAATGTATCATCAGAAATCACCCAGTAGCATTTTTAAGTGTTAGTGATGAGAAAGATAGAAATCATGAGACAAAAGGCCTGAGGTCATGTTTTATTTATCGCACCGTAAATCAGGAATCAATTTTCTAGTGAAAAATTGTCCAGCAAAAAGTGTTTTCAGCTGAGGCCCATAAAGACCTGAACTGTAGGCAAAGTTTGAAAAGGGCAGTGAGGAAGAACAGGGAATGTAGGAGAAAACAAGGAACTATGAAATATCTATTACAATAAAGACTCCTGGAAATGTATGAAATAAGACCAATGAATTAGAGCTATATGTGTTGCACAAGGGGTACTGCATCTTTGGTATTACCTAAGCATAACACAGCCAAGAAAGTTATGGACTTCAAAATAGTTATATCCCATGGAAGACACTGACCAAAGTCTTGATAAGGAGGATGGATACATTAAATTTAGTTTCAACAGGTTCTTAATAGAAACTTGTGTGACATTATCACACCTATGTAAGTTTTAGCCAATCACTGCCACAGGCCATTTTTCAGTAATTTTCCTGCAAAATAATTTCTGCATGATGCAGCAGTAACTGAAAGAATTTCTCTACTTATGGA
Source organism: Sialia sialis (assembly GCA_009812075.1). NCBI lineage: Eukaryota > Metazoa > Chordata > Aves > Passeriformes > Turdidae > Sialia > Sialia sialis. The sequence goes on along the minus strand of VRYO01002297.1, from coordinate 73,304,089 downwards.
AGTATCTTCATATTATTTTTCATAATTAAAAGACATGTTGCCCGTGTCAATAGGCAGATGTACTTTATAATACAATTTAGTATTACTTAGATACCCTGCACAAAGCTGGTAATGTAAAGGCAGCTACATGGAACACTTCTTTCAGAATGTATCTTCTCTTTGCCTCAATATCAAGAGCTTATTTTTTTTAGTATTTTGTGCTAGAATTCGTCAACCAGATGTTTAAAATTATGATGAGTTTAAATGTTGTGTTTTACACTTCCTAATGATTAGTTGTTGCTATATCCCCAGTTTTGCTAGCAACTCTCCAAAAGCTTTGACTGATAGCACTAGAAATGTCAACTGCATATTTAAAATCATATTTATTATAGTAGAAATTATGAAAATTTGCCTCTTAATCTACTTCATACTTGTTCAGGTATGTGTTTCTCTCTTAAGGTACAATTTCTCTGTTGAGGTGCAGTTTTCATTTTCCATCCATTCAGCCTTTGGCCACTTCTTGGAATCAGCAAACAACAGAGCCTACACGAAACACTAAACTGAGACAGTAATCTAATTCTTCAACAGACAGTAGTGATCTTTGCTACTGGCATTCTCAGAATCAGTGACTCTCTGGCAGGAGACACTAAGCTCAAAATACAGTCCTATTATCAGTCCCCCGAGCCAGACACTCCACTAAAAATTTTTATTAATTTATGTTTGCATTATGCTACTGCTGCTAATTATAGGGTCTACAAATTGTGGTTTTACTACCACTTTGCCCCCTTTATTACCTGCAATTTTCAGCCTGCCCATAACTCTTCCTGACTCCTATTCTAAACTGACTTTAACACAAACTCCTTTTCTTTTCACATACTGGCTCAAATTTTCCAGTTGTATGGGCAAAACTTCCTGGGCATTTTTCTGGTATCAGATTTATTTGCCTGTAGCACCTGATACATCAGAAATGCAGAGGAGGATTTACATGGACACTTAGCCTTGCGTGCTTCCAATTAGTGTTTATGAACTAGGATTTTGCAGGGCTAATTAGATAAGGAGTAAGACATACTTGAAACCAAGGATAAGATTCAAATTGAGTGAATCATCTGTGACTTCTTTTGGATCATGACTCTGAGAGATTGTCATCCAAAATGATCCTTAGGAGTAAACAGAGAGTTTACCTCCAAGCAGCCAAATCTCTACCTATAATAATTGAAAAGATGCTCTCCCTAAATATGCACCCTGTAGATAGACACACACCACAGCTCAAATAAATCAAGGGAAAGTACAAAGCTGACGGGCCATCAGAAAACACAACATCAGTCTCCCAAGGGGTGTATTTGTAATAAACCTTTACCTCAGGTCCTGTCTATTGGGAAAGCAAATGGAGAATTCTGTTCATTCACTGCCAGCACAGAGGAAAACTTATCTTAATCTTTGGGAAGGTGTTTTTATATACCAGTCTAATCCATTGTTGTCTCTCTGCTCCTACAGTGCAGCTTGTATCAATACATCATGCAGATTTTTCTCTCCTACAGCTCTGAAAGCAAGCTTCTGCTTGCTTCTGTGCACACTGCATGTTGATCTGAGGGGAATGACTGTTCCAGGAGGTTAGGACATTTAAAAATGTTTTAGACTTACTCCCATTCAGAGCAGTGGCAAAATGTCTTTGGTCCCTGGGGAGTTAAGGTGAAGCCCAGCATTTTTGGCAAAGAAGTTAATGATATAGAAATCAAATGCATCATAAACTGTAAATTTTCCTCCAATGATAATTTTCTTGGAAAATGACATACCATGCCTGGCCCATTCTTACATATGTCCTCATCCAAATTGTACAGACAGGTGTCAGTACATGTAAC
>VRYO01002297.1:73285441-73301251 GCA_009812075.1 Sialia sialis | reverse complement strand
ACCTTCCATCAGCCCTGGGTTTTGTCTCTGATCCTCTGCTGGTGCTTTCTCCATGGCTTTGGCTGCTCCCTGGCAGAGCCCCACTGCCTGCTCTTTGGGGCTCTAGGGACCCCATATTTCTCTGCTGCTTTGGTGCTGCAGTTAAAGTCACTCTGCTAGGGAGCCAGGATCTCTGGTGCACCGCCCTAATTCTTACTGTTCTGCCACAGTAAGAATGTTATCAAATTCAGGGATTTGCTGTGCCTAGCAAAGAAGGCACAAACTGTGGTCATTAGCTCTATCAATATACCAAAGCCAACAAAGCAGTGCAGAGCTACAAAGAGTGTTTGTTTTTCTGTATCAGAGCATTATGATAAAATATGCATCCTCTGTTATTAGACATCTCATGAATAAATATATTATTATGCTAGGCACCACACGCTTGCTCTGTTAAATGCAGTCTTCAAGTTATTGTTCTTAAGACCACAAGTTATAAGATGGTTTTATGCAGAATCAGCTTAGAGGGAGAGGGAATTGCATGAGCAGCAAAATAGTCTGCTCTCTGCCAGAGGTGCTGCTTTGCATCTGTCCCTAAAGCAAAGTTGACCTCTGAGAAATAGGGATTTTCTTTTTGGTACAATTCCTGCAAGAAGAATTGCCTTGCCGGGCTTCTGGCTTCTTCTTCTCAAGATCAGGGATATGAGTAAACAAAGTAAGTCAAACTATATCCACAGTGCAGTTTGTATTGCAATGTAGAGATACTCCGGTAAGCCTTAAAAAAACTAGCTCAGCTCCTGAAAGCTGTCTGCTGCAGTTTAATCTGGCTGTCAGCTCTGTAGAGGTCTGTTGTGGGTAACAAACACACCTAGCCTGGAGTTGAAATGCAGATTAAGCCAGGGCAAGAGGGAATGTTTCCAGAACTTGGGGTAGCGTTGTGGTGCTTATTCTTGATGGAAACTCTGCACCCCTGACATCTTCGCTCCTTAGAGATCACCTGCATTGTGATTCTGTTTGGAAGCAAAGGCGCAGTGCCTCAGCACAAGACCTGAGACTTAGGCAGAGATAGCTGCATGTTAAGGTTCAGCTCTGTTAATTGTGCCTTCCTCCTTTCAGGCTGAGGAGCAGTGGGGCAGCAATACAAGAGGAGGCAAAGTGTATATAAATAAAGTAGGACAAACTGGTTAACACAGAGAGAGGGAATTTATGTATCATCAAGGCAACAACAAAAATTAAAAAGCCACGTGAAGTGGAGCACCTTTCATCAGGCTTCATGATTTTCCATTTTTAAACACATGATATTTTGGTTTCCCCCATGCTTTTGGAAGAACTGCAAAATTATTATCGTCTTTTGTGAAGTTCTGCTTAAAAATTCTCCTTTGCCTCTGCATGGTATCAGGGCAGTAAATTGGAATTGTTCTTTTCTTGGATTGAATAATATGTTTGCTGTCTGTACTAGCCTGAGGAGGCTTTGTGAGCTATTTGCAACAAAATATGTAATTTCATACCTCCTAATTCTTTCCCTTTGGGGCTGGAAGAAGGTAAAAACCATTTCTCCACAATATGGTCAGCAGCCTCAGAGGTGAGGAGGAGACTGCTCTTCCCTGCCATCCCTAGTTCCCAAAGTGGTTCTGCAGTTCCATTCTGAGGAAGTCATGGGCTTTTCTGGGATTTCAAGTCATACCCACTTTTTTTTTTTTTTACTTTATTTCTTCGGGTTCCTCCTGGCTCTGACATTGGTTTCCAACTGGCATGTATCCTTGTTTTCAATTTTCTGTTGACTGAAACACAAGAGAGGACAGCTTGTGCTTCCCTGCTGCCGCTCAGAAGTATAGTAAGCACTGGACTCTGACTATGCTCTGCTCCCTGAGACTATTCCATGGGAAAGGCTCTGTGCCCAGCCTGAATGAGTGGCAGTTTTGTTTCTCACTTTCCCTTGAATCGGGGCATAACAGAGATTTCTTGGTATTTCCGAAAGTTGCAATTATTCTGGGTTTTTGTTTCGTCTCTAACCTGTGGCCCAAGTAGTACTGACTAGCTGAGCCCTGGCAGAAACAGAGAGAAGCAGTTCTTGGACAATTGGGTTATATTTTTCCAAAAGCACAAGTAAGTGCATTTTGCAAAAAGAACTTGAATTTTTCCCCCCCAGTGTTACCAGTCCAGGATTTAATACATGCCTTGACCTCTAGTTTTTGGCACATGCAATAAACTTAAGCAACTCCTTCTACGTTGCTGTTCATCTAAAATTGATATAAAAGATGGAAATAATAGCTTCCACATTTTCCTCAAAAAATTTTTATAATAACTTAACATTTGCCATTCTGTTGCCTTCAACCCAAATTCTGTCTCCTCTGCAAGACTTCTTTTTGCATCAATAAAAAATCTGGGAATATGCCACCCCAGACACCTGCTAAAAGCCTTTATCACATTCTATAGTTTCATCCTACAACGGCTTTGGCAACCAGCAATCCATGTTTTGGCTGGGACCTGGCAGGTTTGGGGACTTTTTAAGAAATCAGATTGACTTGAACATTGTTTGGATCAAGTGTTGGCTCCACTGCATTTCTGTTAAGCGCTTTACAACTGTGTCTGTCTTTCCCAAATCCTCCCTAATTTGTATTCTATTTGTGTAGGAATTTTCCTACCCCAGGAAGTCTGAGCAGCCACCAGCCAGTCTACCCTCCTGCCTCCAGCAGCACATTTTGCCAAAGCATTCAGGGATGCTGCATATTTTTCCACAGTGTGTGTTGGAGGGCCCCTCACTATACATATTTCAGAAATATAAAGAATATCTTAACATAGATGAATGCATAGAAATACAATTTCTCCAGAGTCTGGCTGCCCTCTTCCCCTGTCACTGTTCATACTCCTTTTAAAGCCCTATGCAGTTAGCCATACAGGGAAACAAAAAGATACACCCTGTACCTGTCAACCCTGGAGTTATTTTTGTGGCCTTTTTTTCCCCATGCCTCTAGGAAAGTATCATGGAACACCTCCAAGGGGTGGTGGTGCTGTCAGGCATGCTCCATCCAGCACTCTCCTCCTGTCACTTCCCAGGGAACCTCTGACCCCAGCTGATCCACCTGGGCTTCATTATTCTCCAATTCAGTGAGATCTCACTGTTTCCAGGCTAGACGTTAGCTCATCCTTCCATGGTAATTCAGTGAGGATGATGAAATACAGCAACTGTGAAGAGAAAAGGCAGCAGGGAGGTGTGCTCCTTTCCTTTGGCATGCCCTGCCAGCTTCTAGCAGCTGGCAGCTTAGTGGCATCCTGGTCTGGAGCTTGTGTCTGAATTATGATGTCTAATAGGCAACAATAGGCAAACCCCATCTGTTCTGGTAGCAGAGTAGGGGTGGAGCATATGGATGTGGCTGTAGGTGTTCTATACCTGTTCTGTACCACCCACATAATTGCTTCAGGGTAAAGAAGAGCTGAGCTCACCCCTGGAAGTGTGTCATTTTGTTTCCCTCCCTTCCTCCAAGGTGTTGCAGGGATCAGCACCCACAGACCCTCCCCTCTCTCAACACTGCCTGTGCCTTCCTGGCCCTCGGAGAGCAAAAAACCAAACACAGTTGGTTGGCGATTGTGTTCACCATCTCACCTTTGCTCTGGTGGCCATGAGGACCCAAGCTGAGGTAGTAAACCCCTTTTTGTGTGTGAAGCACCTTGTCTTTTTTACACTTTTGTTACAAATATTGCTGCTGGCACAGTGCATTCTTATTCCACAGTAATTGTTATCTCAGCCCAAGGTCTCTGCCTTTGTCCTTCTCTGACTGCAAGGGGAGGAGGAAAGGGGAGTGGCTTATTTGAACCTGTGTTTGACTGATGTTAAACTACAGTAATTTCACAATTATAAGCCACGCCTGATTATAAGCTGCATGTCCAGGCAGCTGGGTAGACCATGGGATTTGTCCATATATAAGCTGCACCTGAATATAAGCTGCAATTTTATTTTTTTTTTTAAAGCGAGGATCCATGTGTAACAAAGTAACAAATTAGTAACAGAATCGTGCCAGGGCGGGGTTTGGTGTCAGGTGCTCAAGTTGCAAACAGTTTTCATAGACCAGCCAAGCCTTTAAAGGCAGCCCCAGGCGCCCTCCCCGGCCGGCTCTCACTTCTGGGTTGGCATTTCACTGGGATTTGTCCATAAATAAGCCGCACCTGATGATTAGCCGCACTACTGGGGTAGGCTGAATTCTTCAATGAAAAAGGTGAAGCTTATAATCATGAAATTACTGTACTTCACTATTCACCTTTTAAAGCAAATTTATATTTTTAGCTTCTAAAATAGATTGTAGTGTTTAGCTCCACAATTATGTTGTGTGGCTTGTGAGAATGAACTTCGTTCTGCTTGCATTAATGCAGCTGCGTGGGCACTACAGTGGTGCTCTCTTACAGAGCGTGGTAATGGATACAGCACACTTCAACCAGGAGTCAGCCAGCAGGTCAGGGGAGCTGATCCTTAACCTCTGCTCAGAAATGGTCATGCCACACTTGGAATACTGTGTCCAGTTCTGAGCTCCACAGTAGAAGGGGGACATGGGCAAACTGGAAAGAGTAGAATGAAGGGTCATTAAGATGTTTAAGGGAGTGGAGCATCTGTAACATAAAGAAGGGATGTGAGAACTGGGGCTGTACAACCTGGAGAAGGCTTAGGAGGAACTCATCAAATCTCATGGAAGGGTTCAGAAGACAAAATCTTCTGGAGAGCTCATGGTAGAAAGTCAAGAGGCAAAGATGGAACATGGGATGTTCATCATGAGAGTGGTGAAACACTGGACCACGTTGCACAGCAAAGTTGTGGGGTCTCCATCCTTGGAGGTTTCAGCTCTTAGCTGGGAAACTCCCTGGACAACATTGTCTGTCTGGACCTGCTTTGACCAAGGACTTGGAACTTGCTGATCTTTAGAAATCTCTTCCAACCTTAACTATTCTGATTCTATGAATGATCATTTTCTGTTTAAGCCCTCAACTATGTTCACGATTCCAGGAGTTCTTGGTTGTTTAACTTTTCCTGCTGTGGAAGTCACTTGGTACCTTCCTGACAATTTTGTATAATTTCTACTTCTCCTTCTCTGAGATGGGTGATGTGCAGCCAAAAGTATGTTAGTCCTGAAAAAAAAATTAATCCCTTTTCCCTTATATCTTGAGCTGGTGTTCGTCTCTGGTACTGCCACTAACTGTTTATGATCAGTTTCAGCAACATGTGGCTCATATAATAAAAGACATAAAAACTTACAGAACTAATCCAAGACCTCCTCCTTGAACACGCCAACAATCTATTTTTGGCACAACTTACAGCACGTTAACCACCAGTCTTCAGGTTTGACCTCACAGCTGCAAGAGAACATGAAAATATTCTACATGGAGACATCCATGTACAACTTTCTGTCACTTTCCAGCTTTCAATTCTTCCCGCATCTTCTTCCACTTTTCATGAGAAGCTGCATATCCGAGCCATCACACACATGCACACTCACAGGACTTAAAAAGCACAGTTCTCTGTCTCAAACACTGTTGAGGCCATAGAAGGAACTTGCCATAAGATAAACCACCACAGTGGGAATTTGAGAGAAGAAGAGAAGGGAGGGTCTTGTGGCAGGAGAGCACTAATTCCAGGCCTGGCAGAGGTGAGATGTGTTTAGCACAACCTGCTTAATGTATTTGGGCAAAAATTTCCTCTGACTAAACCATGGGGAAGGAAGCAACTGCTTATATGTATCACCAGTCAAAGATCATCCCAGGTATGAGAATGGCATCTGAGACCACCCTGTGGATACCCAGAATTGTGACTGCTTAAAGGTGATACCCCAGAAAAACAGCTCCAGGAAACCCACCACTGAGAAGCCCAGGGTATGGAAGGTTAAATGGGATGCTGCTGGATCCATGGGTGGTGACTGTCTTCTGCTTGGTTTCTCTCCCTCTCTCTCTTTTTCTCACCTCTCTCTGTTCTATTTCTTTCTATTGGTCTGCCTCACATTTGTTGTTAAAAAATCCCTATTGTTGATTTTATCAAATGGTCTTTTTTGCACCCTAATTCAGGCAGAGGCATTTCTCACTCACTGGATGTTAACAACACTGTCAGTCATCAAGGGCTGAGTTAGGCCCAGTGTCCACACTTATTTCACCTCTCGGGGGAGCCATGACATGTTCCCTATCCTTGTAAAGTCATTTTATTAGACATGGTCTTAAATACCCTATGAGCTCCTCATGCATCTTACCGTGTTTCCTTTTTTCCTCATATATGTTGTATATAGGACACCAAGGGTAGAACATAAGGCTACAACACCAAAGTGCAGATGTCTGCATGAATGTGTTCCCAGGCTCAGTATATGTACAGTGGCCTGCTCGTGAGTGTTAAATGCCATTTGGGAACCCCTGTCATCCATAGTGCATCCAGAAGCTGCTCCTCTGGTGTGAGACATCTTTGAAAACTTGTGTTATTTTAAACAGCCTTATGCAGATGGACCAGATGCCCTGAGGCATCTCAGATATTACTCAGTGTGTTACCTACTATCTCTAGCTTTCTGGCTACATTGACTACTTTTACTAGTGGCTTGTTCAGTTTTTCCACAGACAGGCACCAAGGGATGCTGGAGACTCATTGGCTCTGACTGGCAGTCCAGTGAGGATGCCCAGTGACAAAATGTCCTGATGCATGAAGTACAGACAAATAGCTACCATTTCTTTCAGCTGTTCAAGAGTTATAGTTGGAGGCAAATTTTTGTGCACATTCTGATTTAAGTCCTTCTGATACCATGCATCAATGAAGAATTTTGTCTTTTTACATATATTCAGCATGATATTTCTGATTCTTCAGCTCTGAGGTCTCTGGAGTAATGAAACCATCCTCTTTTTTTACTTTTGCCTTACATAAGAATAATGTCCTTAAAGGTAGGAATCACAAGGCAGATGTTCCTTCCAGGTTTGCCCTGTACTCTGCTAGCAGATACCCTCTTCCCTGGAATACATTCCCACATCTCTTTGTGTCTCTCAAAGCTTCTCAAATGAGAGCATGCTTTTAAAGAGACCCAGGGACGGATATGTTTCCATCAGAGGAATGCAGACATTTCTCTTGTGTGCAAGCTTTTTCTAACTGTTTTTTCACCTGCAACTTCCATCTCACTTCAGAGATGCTTGGCTTCTCGACCTCCATCCTGAACTTTAGCCATTTGCCTTCTATTCCCTCTATTTCTTTTAATGTTAGCATCACTGCTTTTAGCACCATGTTGGTTTTACTCAGTTAAAAAAGGATTAAAACTCCATTTGCTTTCAGGCTCCATCTCCCTGCGTTGTGTCTATCATAAAATGGTTTTCAGTGAAATTGATGGTGGGGTTTTTTTCCCCACATAGCCTGTGCATCCTTACAGAAGCTTTCTGTAAACTCTCACTGAACAATACACTCTGCCATAATTCTCGCATTCCTTTCCAAAGGTCAGATCTTCTGTCTTTAACTAGTGGCCTTGGCTAAAGGACATCCAGATTTCTGAAGGTTCCAGCTTCAAGAATTGTTTCCTTTTTATTAACACACGTGACTCTTGGCTGTCAAAGAGGAAGCACATTTTGGAGGCTTCATACCAGATTGGACTTCAATTTTACTTAGAAAAATCTAAGCTTATTCTGTTGAGGATTAATCGTGTTCTAAATTCTTGCTGGAATTTCTTTAAATCTTTTGTTCCAGTTTCTCATCCTGATATCTCCCCTCAGGAATATAAATTGCTAAAATTATAAGATGTGATCACAAATCTGACGCAACGTATGTTTTGGAAGCAAATCTGACACTTCATTTCACCACTATTCCCCTTTTTTAATGCAGCAACACAGTTTCATTATCGGTCTAAGTTAATTGCAAGCTATTAAAACAGAAAATGCTTCAGAACCAGCAAAAGTCACAACTGTAGTAGTTTAGTCTCTTAGCATCTGTAGTCTTTTTCTGCCCCAGACACCAAAGTCAAACCTTCTCCAGTAATTTTCAACATTTCTGGATAATTTCACCCTTTTTTATTATTATTTTTTTTAATCTGTTCCATTCTTCTTCTAGGATATTTTCTTATTTAGTTTTGGTTTTGTGCACACACTATAAACATTTTGCTTTAAGCTGCAGAGAGCAGCAAAATAGTTTCATTTGCTATTTAAGCTTTGTCTGATCATGATTTGAGCTCATGAACCTCTGCTTAATGAAGGACCTGGCCCTTGCCAGCATTTGCTGAGGTGTGGGTCCACACAGCCTTCCTCCCTGCTGGAATTATAACAGATTAATACAACCATGGATGTTTAGGAGGCCACAGGAAGACAATTTATAGACTCAATATGTTACCTCCAGGGTTACAGATCATTGCACATGTGCTTTGTTGCCATAAGCGTTACTTCTTCTGCCTTCCCTAAATGTAAAGGATCTTTTCTGCTAAATGAGTCCATCAGTTTATGCCAGGAGACAAATGACTTTCTCCTGCTATGGCTGTGAGTGCTGGGGAGCCCAAAAACTGATACAAAGCAAGAATTCGGGAGTGTATAGGGAAAGGTAAATGAGATATATGCATGATACAAAGTCATGAGCTGCCTCCTTCACAGAATTCAGGCTGTAATGTTATTTGTAGCGGGGAACTGAAAAGGATAAGCTTTGAATTTAAAAGAACCCCCACCTTATGTCACCATTTCTCCTTCAGTTGTATGTATGTTTTACTTTAATGTATCCCTGTTGGTGACCAAGTCAAGGAGCAAAGACATGGCTCGCTCACACTTTATGCTGCAGACCTATTATTTTACCAGTGGGAAATAAAGCTTTTGCAGTCTATTATGGGAAGCAAAATTGCTTCATCCTCAGGAATCTAAGTATTTCATGAGCTAGCAATAGGGAGCCCATACAAAGCTATAATTTGCAATCTGAATCTAATTTCAAACTTCATCTCACCAAAAATGAAAATTAATGTATGAAGGGACTCCTCGTATCACAAGTACTCTCTTTCTGAATTCTATTACTTTCTGAGTTAACCCATAATTTAGGTTTTTTAAACAAATTAAATTGAAATTGATGGATGCTTTAAGGTTTATGGTTTAATTTCTTTGTGTACTGCATCTTAACAAATTACTGTCAGCTTCAGATAAAACCAAGTGTACCTAATATAAAATAATCCTGTCAGGAAGCCTACTTGCTTAGGCTGCAGAGTTTTCAAATCTTCTTAGCGTAAAGGAGAACTTTTGATAGACCATATCCAAGTGTGTTGAGACCATGCAGTCCTGCAAATCTCCTGGAAATAGATGGTAGGGACGAATAATCACCATCCTAAACATGGCTTAAACCTCTAATTCAATGCATGCATAATATATATCCTTCTGATCTGAAGAACACTGCATTGCAGAAGACAGACTAGACACAGCTTGTCTTAGCAGGAGTGACAGAAGCAATTTGAGGCACCAGAAAGATGATGTTTCCCAAGTCATTATAGGACAGGCAGCTATGCTTCTATAGAGGGGAGCCTTTTGAATGTCATCTTTACAAAAGACTTAAAGACTACTTTGACTTGATAGTTTCAATGAACCCAGGTACAAGGGGTTTCTATCACTAGCAAGAGCCTGCATTGGCTGTGCCAAGTTAGGACCCCTCTTGTACAGCAGGTCCACAGCCTGGAGTCACCTCACCGGAGACCTGGAAAGAGATCCAAGCATAGGAAAGGGCTGCATGTCAACACATGTGGGCAAGGAGTGAAGGCATGCCCTGCAATGAATCTGCATGCCCTGAACCATCTCTGATTACCAAAGGACCAGGTCTTATTTATTTGCAAATCAGCTATGACTTTCTTTCTTGTCAACCAGCAGGCCCATTCTACTTTTTGACTTAAAATAAAGATACACTTCAACTACTGCAAGAGTAAACTCATTGTAAACACTAAGGAAAGTAAATAAGTGATCCTAAGTACAGTAATTTCACAATTATAAGCCGCACTTGATTATAAGCCGCACATCTGGGTAGCCGGGTAGAGCACAGGATTTGTCCATATATAAGCCGCACCAGAATATAAGCCGCTTTTTTTTTTTTTTTTTTTTTTTTTTTTTTTTTTTTTTTTTTTTTAGCAAGGATCCATGTGTGACAAAGTAACGAGTTAGTAACAGAATCACACCAGGGTGGGGTTTGGTGTCAGGTGCTCAAGTTGCAAACAGTTTTCATAGACCAGAGAAGCCTTTAAAGGCAGCCCCAGGCGCCCACCCCGGCTGGCTCTCACTTCTGGGTTGGCATTTCACTGGGATTTGTCCATAAATAAGCCGCACCTGATGATTAGCCACACTACTGGGGTAGGCTGGGTTCTTCAATGAAAAGGTGCGGCTTATAATTGTGAAATTACTGTAGTTTCTTGACAAGGTCTTTCATGCTTTCTGTCAGACACTTGGAGTCTGGCACCTGATCACACACATGCCAGGGATATGCACTTCTCTGTTCCTGTGAAAGCTTCTTTGAGTGTGCACCAAGTGTCATAGGAAGCTCTGCCCATGGATGTTCATGGAAGATTTACCAGCCCCCAGCAGCAAAGACCTCTGAGAGCCTGCTGGCAGCAGGCAGGATGTACTCCCTCCAGGCTGTCATGCCCTTCCTGCCATCAGCTGTGCAGAGCTGGCCAAGGGTTGGGGCACACTTACAGCAGCTGTGGTAGCCACCAGTACACTCCTTGGGGATGTCTGAGATAAACAGGAAAGGCAGAAATGCAAAGAAATACTCGGAATTACGCAACAGCCCTAATTCAGTCTCTGACACACACATACTCCCTAAACCTTACCAAGTGTCATTTCTTACCTGCAACAAAGATAAGCTTCTTCCATGTCTTACATTTCCATAGGAATTTCAGTGAGCATGGATTTTCTCAGGTTTGCTTTGTGTTGCTGTTACTTAGGTGCTCTCACTTTTCAGGTGAAACTGGAAAAACAGATTGTCTAATACAGATTAATGAGTCGTTGTCTCTGTGGAGGAGGAATAATCACATGAAACATGAGTTATTGTTTTATTATTGCTTCCAAGAGTCAGGTGTTACCCTTTTTTTTCTGACTTGCATTACCAATTGCTTCAATTTAACTTGTAATGCTTAGGAGCTCAAATTCTCACTCTTCATGCATTCCCATGACTGAGCTCTCAGACCTCAGCCAGCAGAATCACAACATGGTCCAGTATAAACCAGGATAGGCAAATGCAAATTATATATAAAAGTAATGGTATATACTTATGGTAAAGAAACGGATGATTGAGGAGTAAATCAAGCTGACCTAAGTAATTTTCCAGAATCCTTTAACATTGGACTGGACAACATGTGATTTTCTTAAATACAGAGAAGAAGCCCTATGAGCAGATAGCAGGAATTTACATGAAAAAAAAAATTCTCTTGAAAATCTGTGAAAGTACCAGTTTGTGAGACATCTTCTGGGGCCTGTCATTTATTTAGGGTGGTCCTAAACAGAGCACATCTACTATTTTGAACATTATATTTTTATGTGAATGTGTAGATGATTGTATAGTAGATTGGCCTTGTCTACTTTTATGAACAACATTTTTATTGTGCCATTAACTAAAATTTTTCAGAAGCAAAGAAAGAACGCACAAACATACCTGCTGCACTTTTCTTATTTATGTACATGTATTAATGCTAAATAATGCATGCTATTTGGCACTGGAAAGTTATTCTTGTGCCTATTGACATTAGTATTGCTGTTTCTGCAAACAGATTTCTCATACATATTCATTACCTTGCCTTCCTTGACTCAGACCCAGGTAAGCAATCATCATTCAGTATTTCAGTGTGTGAAATGGCAATAAAGAGTCTTGCAGCATCTACTGCCTTTGCAGCCTCTGGCTCAGACATTTAAACACTGACGTTTCAAACATTGTTTCCAAGAGGCTTAAAGTCTGGAGAAAGCAGGTCCAGGAGCAGAAGTTCGGCGCTGAAGCTGGGGATGAAGTGGTGCAGGTCACTCAGAGCCCTTCCATACATGTTCCTTCCTTCCCCTGGGGGGCAGCAGAATATTGCTGTTAAGGGCAGTTCACTTGATGCTAAGCCCTTGGGACTAACTCCCTTAGCTGTGATGAACTTTCCTGCCATGTACTCCTGCCATTCTGGAAATAATCTGTAGTGTTGCTGGATGGGAAGAACTTTACCAGGGCAGGAGGGTTGGTTGAAATAAGACACTTCTACTGAAAGCATTAAGTGAGACAAATTTCTAACATTCAGATAGCAATTTGCCTCTCACATCCCTGAAATTCTACATCAGCTCTGGGAAGGGTCATGTCTGGGATGCTGAATTGCCTTATTGAAGGTGTTACTTTGGCAGGGATGGTAAATAAATTCTACATGGCCACAAAGGCTGACCTGGAGCTACAGACACTCCAAGAAGTCTCTGCATCCTCTTTGTGCTATGAAATTAGTTTGTTCTTTCCTGGGCAGGTGCAGCACAGGTTGTGTTGCTTATCCCAGGACCCTCAAAGCATCAAATACTCCATCTAGTTTGTTCAAAGTTAGGGAGCAGCATGAATGTATTCTCACAGTTATTTTCACCTATAGCTCAAGCTGTTCAACACAGGTTTTCCACACTGTTTTGCCAATGTCTTTCTCTTAATTCACCTTATCTACAAGCACCACCCCTGAAAGAAGTGTCTCCATACTTTTCTCCTCCCATATTACGGCGTAATGTTTGGAAACAAAAGCAATCTTCTAAAGTACAATAATTTCAAAATTATAAGCCGCACCTGATTATAAGCTGCACTTTTTTTTTTTTATTCAAAGCGACAAAGTAATGAATGAGTAACAGAATCGCACCAGCGTGGGGTTAGGTGTCAGGTGCTCAAGTTGCAAACAGTTTTCATAGACCAGCGAAGCCTTTAAAAAGCAGCCCCTGCTGCCCTCCCCAACCAGCTCTCACTTCCGGGTTGGCATTTCACTGGGATTTGTCCATAGATAAGCCGCACCTGATGATTAGCTGCACTACTGGGGTAGGCTGGATTCTTCAATGAAAATGGTGCGGCTTATAATTGTAAAATTACTGTAGTTACACTACCTGGCAAACCACTAGCATTTTGAAACTGTTATACATTTGAAAATTTCTTTATTATTCATCCTTTCTGGGACTATATTTTATTCTATAATAAAGAGCAAACCAAACCAGAGGGTACTTTCAAATGCACTGTCCCAAGCCCTACAACAGGCTGCAAGCATAGCCTTTCTCGTCTTTACTTGCTGCCCCTTTGCTCAGTTATGCTGCAGCATAACTCTGCCCATCACAGTGTCAGGTATTTCTGCAGTAAACATTAGGCCTTAAGAAAATGAAGGTGAGCACATTTCATAGTTTTTCCAGTCAGAGTGGCCTCAAGAGTGTTGGTGGCAAGCTGTCAGCTCGGAAATGAAGGACACCATATCCCATTACCAGTCTCACCACATCCTCCCTTTCAATCACTCTTTGAAGAAGCCCAAGGCAATTGAGAGGATATTGAATCACTTCTCTTAAAGTTGGACTTCCTAAAGCTGACTGTGGTTTATTAAAAAAAAATAGCACTGGAAGAGATTTAGAGAAAGCATAAATCGTATTACCTTGGAAAGTACTGGAAAGAGTGTTGAGGTCCAGCAAGGGCATATAGTGTAATGTATTAAATATGGTATCCTACCACAAGCAAGGCTTTCTTTGGCTGTAGGAGATATGATGAAAAACAGGGCTAAAAGAAGTTTAAGAGGCTCTGGATTCTCAATTACTTTGTAACAAAAGTGTCTTGGAATGATTTATGAGAGATTCAGGACTTTTATTTCTTCTGGGAAATTATTTTTTTTTTATTGGAAACTATTCAGAATGCCATAAAGCCCTATTTTTTTCTGACTTAATGTATTTTGTACCTCCAAGTATCATGTGGCAAAATTAATGATAATAATAATAACAGTAACAACAACAACAGATCAGATGAAAAGCCTCATTTCTGTTGGATAAAATATCTGCAGGAGAGGTGTGGTGGTTCAGGAAGGCAGCAAGATGGTTTCTGCGTGTGGGGATGCTCTGCTATGAGAGGTGTCCTGCACTCCCAAAGGCTGCAGTGCCTGGCTCCCCACAGCAGCAGAACTCCACACAAGGGCAGGCTGCTCTCCATAAATTTTCATCTCCCCAGGATGAAGGAAGCCTTTCACAATAGCCTCGTGCTACAGCCAAAGAGGATGACATAACAACGTGACGGTCATTAGCCTTACCCTGCTTTGAAAAGCAACTGTATACAATAACCATATACACAGCCCGTTTTTAAGGCTCATCAATGCTTCCTGGAGTGTTAAAACTACTTTTGTTTTCTCCAGTTTCGTTCCTGTTGCCCCAAAAGATCCAGCATCATGATAGGATATTAGCCGGATGCTTTTCATTGTGAAACATCATCAACTGAGTCATTTATTGAATCCTTACATTCTTGCATCTGGGCTGCAGGAAAACAGATGCACATAAGTGACTCTGAGGACTGGAATGACTCATGGCACTTTGTGACTAGATGTGGCAAGTGAGAAGGAAGGACAGCAGCTCGAACCACAGAGACCAGTGTGAGCCCAGGGGGCTGGAAATGTTTTATTTGTAACCAGAGCACATCTCTTATGGAAGCTATTGAATGATGGTAAACTCTAATGCTGTGTGCCACTTTCTTACAGAGGCATTTCACCCTGTGTAAGGCCATCATAAGAGCAATAGAATTTCTTAGATGTGCAGTGTGGCTCCTGACTCTAATATTGTCTTTTCTGTATATCAATGGCAGTTCTCAGCATATAAAAGAACAGTACCAGAAGCAAAATGCCATTTGTAGGTTGGGAGCATAAATTTTGTTCTAAGATTGATTAGAAATGAAATCTAAAAGATCCGGAGATTTACTGGTTCAGCCTACAGTCAAACTGCTCAGTGCTGCAGTGCCAAAGAGAGTCAACCACTCTCAGCCATTTGCTTATCCTCTTAGAGCACCAAAATCAATCCCTGAAATGAAGTAAACA
Organism: Sialia sialis; assembly: GCA_009812075.1. NCBI lineage: Eukaryota > Metazoa > Chordata > Aves > Passeriformes > Turdidae > Sialia > Sialia sialis. Next base: position 73,286,294 of record VRYO01002297.1, on the reverse strand, counting down.
TAGCTGCATTGATCTGGCAATGACCTAATTTTTGAAAGTCACTAAGAGGCTATAATGGTATTTTTCATAAAATACAGCATTTGTTGGAGTGCTGACATGCAGGCAGTGGGAGGGTTAAGTGATTGCTCTGATAACTCTTAGCATTGGAGTGCAAACAGCAGCAGGAATTCCCCAGGGTGCAGAAGAGAGACAAGATCATTAAAAAACCTCAAGTGCTGCTCAATTAAATGTGACAGTCTTGATAGTGGCATGATTTTTTCTGGATAACTTTGTCATCAGAACAAAAAAATCCATTTCTTTCCACTTCTTGCAGAAAGTTTAAAAACCAGTGCCCTCTTTGTTTGGACAGCGTATTTATTTGCCCTTGGCAGCTCTCTTGAACTGAGACTCACTGAGCCTGATGAGGACAAACCTCTGTCAGATGACCCTGTTGGATTTGCTCTGTGCCATGGGTGAGGTGCGCCCAGCTGCCAGAGACACCTGTACACACTTAGACAGATGCTCCTGCATGAACACAAGGGCAGGTGTCACCTCCTAGCAGTCACTGGAGATGCAGAATGTGGTGGCTTGAGACCCGGTGGGTGTCCTCAGGGCACCCATTCACACACAGTGGATGCAGCACAGGACTTACAAGAGGTCCCAAGGAGAAGGGGAGGGAAAGCTTAAGGCATGCTTACGGTGCAAAATGTTTATGTCAACCAACTGAAGTGAATGGTAAATACAGTAATTTCACGATTGTAAGCCGCACCTTTTTCATTGAAGAATCCAGCTTACCCCAGTAGTGCGGCTAATCATCAGGTGCGGCTTATTTATGGACAAATCCCAGTGAAATGCCAACCCAGAAGTGAGAGCC
>VRYO01002297.1:73247094-73284541 GCA_009812075.1 Sialia sialis | reverse complement strand
CTTTAAAAAAAAAAAAAAATGCGGCTTATATTCAGGTGCGGCTTATATATGGACAAATCCTATGGTCTACTCGGCTACCCGGATGTGGGGCTTATAATCAGGTGTGGCTTATAATTGTGAAATTACTATATTCTTCTGCAAAGTCCCCAGAGAGTCCTGCTGTCTGCTCTTAGGTGTTCATAGAAACGCCTGTGGTAAGAGTAGGTACTCCTTGAGACGAAGAGCAGGAATAACTCTGTAGCACAGTGGCTAGGATGCTCACATAAATACCAGCCCCTGAAGATATTCATCTAGGTGTGGACAGAAGCTTGCTGTCTCCAGGTAAATTTCTCACCATTTTACCTGCAGATTAATGTTGATTCACATTTTCTCTCACTCTCCCCTATTTCTTTTTTTCCATTCTTTCAGCCTTCTCCCTTTAGTCACACATTCATGTTTCTTCTCCCTTTCAGCAGCTCTTGCTTGGAAAGGATATTTCAGGCAATCACCACAGTAGTTCCAGCTGTGAATCCAGATTGGAGACTACTCTACAGGCTCAGAGTGACAAAGCCAAAGATACAATTGCACCTTTCCTCAGCTACTTCTCTTTTGGCTGACTCTCTGCTTGACTTTCGGGCCTTTTCAGATTTTCTGCCCTAGATAAGGTGCCCAGAATCTCTAGAGATGGTGCTTAAGGAGCTATGCATGTGTGGAGGTAACACTCATGAGGATCTTTAGCTTCATAGTGTGCTGCTTCTGCACATGGCCCAAATGTGCCACTCCTCACTGTCAAGTCTTTACCTTTCAGCAGATTTTTTGTGTCACACAAAGATTTTAGGGTGAGCATGTGAACCAAGTACTTAAAGGATGTAGGTGCATGCTACCAAGTTGACCAAAGCACTCAAGTTGATGAATTTGACTACATCCTACATCCCTAATTAAATTGTACAGTAGATTATGTTCCTAGAAATCAGTATTTAGCTAAGAAGCCCTTTTTTTTTGCTTTCCTACAGTGTTCATCACTTAGCTTTTAAAATTTCTGTTTCTAAGACAAACTCTGATTTGCTGTTACTTCAGCTGTGTAAAAAATTTCCTTCCAGTACTACAGGTTGTTATAGCCCTCTATTACTATAACACATTTTGTATTTTACCACATTGGGCTTGGAGCACCTGGTTGCAGTGCCTCAGCAGAGTACCTTGGAAAATCATCCCTTCAGTTCTATGTTTAAATAACTCCACCCCTAACAATCCAGATTTAGTAAAACACTTTTTTATTCAAAAGTTGCTGGATTTTAGCTATCCAAAACAACTCGTGCTCTTTCTTTTGGCATTGCCTTCTAGATACCTTACTCTGCCTCTTTGGAGTTGCTTTTCTGTGCTGGCTTTCTATGTCCTGCATTAAGTTTATTCTAGTTTGCCCTGGAGGCCACAGGTCTACTTTGTAATTATAAGTCTTTGTTGTCTTTCTTTGAGTTCTTTCCAATGTAGCAATAGCTCCCTATTTTTAATTGACTTGGCAGAGAAAAGATGTGAGCCTGAAATGCACCACAGATTACAAGAACATTATTTTTTCAAGTTTTGCCTGAGCAAGAAAAAGGTAGATTTTTGCTCAACTGGCCAAATCTTGGATCACCTTCCAAGTCTGATCAAGAGCATTGCCTGCTCTCTGAAAAAAAAAATTGCAAAAAATATGGAATGTGAGTCAGCCAGAAACTCTGTAATTCTTTCTCCAAGGATGAACATGGGCTTCTGCAAGGTCATGGAAGCCAAAGGACTCTATGCCTATAGAGTATAATCCCAGAATCACAGAATGATTTCATTTGGGAGAGTCCTTAAAGATGATCTAATTCCAACCCCTTGCCATAGACGAGGACATCTCCCACTAGACCAGGTTGCATAAAGCCCCATCCAAACTGCCCTTGAACACTTCCAGGGATGGAGCATCCACAGCCTCTCTGGGCAACCTGTTCTAGTGCCTCAGCAGCCTGACAGTACAGGATTTTTTCCTAACATCTGATGCAAGCCTACTCTCTTTCAGTCTGAAGCCGTTCCATCTTGTCCTGTCACTACACGCCTTTGTAAAAAAGTGCCTTTCCTTGTAAGAAGTGGCCACATTTAGGTACTGGAAAAGTGCTTTAAGGTTTCCCCAATGGCTTCAACTCTCCAATCTTCTCTTCTCTGACAATGCCAATTCTCCCAGCCTGTCCTCACAGGAGAGGTGCTCTGTCCCTCTGATCATCTTCATGGTCCTACTCTTTGGAGCAGGGTCATGAACTTGAACTTGCTCCAACAAGATGTTATAACACCTTCATGTCTTTCTTGTATTGATGGCTCCAGAGATGGACACAGTACTCCAGGTGGGATCTCACAAGAGCAGACTGGGAGACAATCACCTCCCTTGAGGTGATCAGTCATCAGCAAACTTGATGAGGGTGCTCTCAATCCCATCATACATGTCACTGACAAAGATAAACAGTGCCTGTCCCAGTACTGACCCCTGAGGAACACCACTCGTCACTGTTTACTGCTTGGACATCGAACTCTTGCCTGCAACCCTTTCAGTGTGACCACTCAGCCAATTCCTTCTTCAACAAATGGTCAATCGATCAAATCCATGTCTCTCCAATTTAGAAACAAAGATATCATGCAGGACAGTGCCAAACACTTTGCACAAGTCCATGGACTTTTTGCACTTTCAGGTTACTTAGATGGTCTCAAACCTGGTCTTATGCAGTGGGCAGTTTTTCTTTCTCCTGGTTCCCATCTTTGCCCTCTGCAACCTGGACAGCATGGCTGGAGCACTTGTCAATGAAGACTGAGGGAAAAAAGTCGAGTACCTCAGCCTTCTCCATATCCCAGGCAACCGAGTCTCCCATTTTCTTCTGGAGAGGGCCCACCATTTTCTGAGTTTCCCTTTTATCACTGACATAGCTATAGAAGACTTATTTTGCTGCCTTTGATACCCTAGCTGGATTTAATTCTATCGGGAATTCTTTAATTTAATTCTATCTTTCCCAACCTGATCCCTGTCTGCTCAGGCAATCTCTCTGTATTCCTACAACTCTACCTGTCCTTGTTTCCACTGTCTGACCTGTCCTTGTTTCCACCCTCCCTAGCCCTCCTTTTAATGTTCAAATTTGCCCAGGGGCTCCTTGGTTTATCTATGCAAGCCTCCTGGGGGTTTTGCCTCACTTCTCTTTGCTGGGATGCATGGCTCCAGAGCTTGGAGGAAGTGATCCATGAATACTGACACGCTTTCTTGGGCACCTTCTCCCTCTAGGGCCTTATTGTATGGCAGTCTACTAAGCAGATCCCTGAAGAGAGCAAAGTCTGCTCTCCAGAAGTCCGGGGTAATAAATTTGTGCTGCACACTCCTCCCTGCCCTAAGGCTTTTTAAAACTCCACCATTTAATGGTCACTGCAGCCAAGACTGCCCTTTTGAGATTTATATTCCCCACCAAACTCTCCTTGTTGAGAACAAGGTCCAGCTTAGCACCTCTCATTGTTAGCGCCTCTAACAATTCAGAGAAGGAAATTATCATTGATGCATTCCGAGATTCTCCTGCTTATGCTCTGCTACGTTGTCCCTCCAACAGATATTTGGGTACCAAGCACAAGTTGGTTGAAGTTTCCCATGAGGAATGAGGAACTTGCATGTGAGGCTGCTCCTATCTGTCTACAAAGAGTTTTATTAATTAGAAATTCAAGTACAGTAATTTCACAATTATAAGCTGCATCTGATTATAAGCCACACATCCGGGTAGCTCACGGGATTTGTCCATATATAGCCACACCTGAATATAAGCCACATTTTTATTTATTTTAAGCAAGGATCCATGTGCAACAAAGTAATGAGTTAGTAACAGAATCACACCAGCGTGGGGTTTGGTGTCAGGTGCTCAAGTTGCAAACAGTTTTCATAGACCAGCGAAGCCTTTAAAGGCAGCCCCAGGCACCCTCCCTGGCGGTCTCTCACTTCCAGGTTGGCATTTCACTGGGATTTGTCCATAAATAAGCTGCACCTGATGATTAGCCGCACTACTGGAGTAGGCTGGATTCTTCAATGAAAAAGGTGCGGCTTATAATCGTGAAATTACTGTAATTACAGTATAGCAAGAAACAAGCAAAAGAGCAAATGAATTTTAATAAATTACACTTGAAGCAGAAAATATATTATTATTGGACATTTTTGTAAACTACATTTTTATTGATCATAATGCATCCTATTCCTACATTTGCTTGTCTTTGCTTTTATTTTAATCTCCGTGATTAAAAATGAAGGACATAAAAATGCAATTTATAGGAAGTTACTTGTAGTAAAAAATACTGGATCATCCTAATAATTTTACAGAATAACATGAAAGCCACACCCACAGTTGGTTAGATCTTTTTACTCAAATGGGGATGGATGGATGGATGGATGGATGGATGGATGGATGGAAATAGGTATTAAACCCTTATAAGCATTAGTGAGGATGCACCTATCAGCAGACACCTCTCCTATATAAACACCGCAGACCCATGTTCAAAATCTGCTGCTGGTTACCAGTGTTTCTGTGTGATATAAATATATTAGAACGATGTGATTTTTAGCACCTATAAACCAAAATTTTTTCCACTTTGTGTGCAGGCTGAAGTGATGCTCTCACTAAAAATGCAAACTCATGCTATGCTCCTCTCTGCTCACTTGCACAGCCTGCACCTCTGTGGAACTGATCCTGCAGAAGCTGAGCAATCTGCTGGGATCAATAAAGCTCTAAAATACAAGCTTATGGCTTGACCATGCAAATTATTCCTCTGAACCTGAAGCCCAAATTAATTGCTTAAAGCCAGGGCAAGTCTTGGGGGACCAGAACTGCCCTGCCCCTTGCAGGAGCACACTGGCTCTGTGGTGGTACTCCCACATGTGGCAGCGGGTATATGCTGGGCTGGCTCCTGTATTTGCTTGACCATTGGTCATGTTATGCATCACAGTAAGAGTCCACTCAACAAAAGAGCGGATTGGCTGCATGAAATACAAATGTGTTTTGGAAGCATTTTGGAAGGTAAAAATTCTTCAAAATATGTAGGCAAAAGGCCAAATGAAGAGCTCAGCTTGTTAAATGAGTGGCTTTTCAGCTGGCACTGCCAGCCAGAGCCTGGTACAGCATCTTTCAGGCACATGCCCTAATTTGCACTAGCTTGGATTATTGCTGTTCATTTAACAACATTTGATGATGGTCTAGAAAATCTTTGTGCCTACAAGACCAGAGTGAGATGGTGGTAGAAAAGACTGCCAAGAGCATCAGCTTGGTGTAGGATGATCTGTATTCTGGAGATGAGAGTCTTGCTGGCAACCAGAAAAATGTTTGGGGTGGAGCATGCTGGACTTGTGCTGCCATTGGGGTACCACATACATATCCTGGTCAAAACCACAAACATCCTCTTTCGAGTTTTCTGGGGTTTTTTAAAATCTCACACAAAGAACTTGTAAATAAGATGTCAAGATTGCAGTGGACCAGTGGGCTCTGGAGACAGCTGTGGAAAATGAACTGCACAAAGCTTTACCATGTGTGTGCCGTCTTAATGAGTGCAGGAGAGTTAACAAATGCAGATTTTAAAGCAAAAACAACACAAATGAGTAAACACTGGGAAGTTTACATTTGAAATAAAAGTGCGTTTTTTACTTTAAAAATACATATTTGTTTCCAAAGGAGGAATAGTTCTGCTGCTTGTCTGCTCTTTTCTGCTTAAGCAGGAATTGTAACAGTAAATAGTTTTACTGTAGAAAGTAACATTTGTTACCAGTCAATGATCTAATTTGCTCAACAAGTAAAGGGAAAAGGATCCTGATTTTAGTTTACCAAGGCAGTAGGTGGTCACCATGTTAATATTCTACTCTTCACAGACAGGCTATGCCGATCTATCAGAGTATTTCTAAGTACCCAATCATCGTCACATCTCCCTTGATGCTTTACAAAATCAGATAAACCATGGCAACTGAATAATAATGTGGGTTGAAAGGAAAAGCCATTAACAAAAAGAAATGCATTCTCCCCCTCTAGTTCCTTAATTTAAAATTCACACCAGGCTCCAGCAATCTGAATATTAGATAAAAAATTTCAAAGAGAATACACAATGACTAAGTGGTTATATATTCCTATCCCCTCCCAGAAGAATAAATGACAACTGTGCTTGGCAGAAACCTGAGGAGTTGCTCTATATGCAATCAGACCAATTGTATCTAGGTTTTTTTTTGCCTTCAGGCATGGCCAGCAGCAAACTGTTTTTGCGCAGCATGTTTGGTCTTCAGCTTTGCAGCTCCAGAAGGAAGGCTAAGCAAGTCCTGCTCTTCAGTGCGATCCATGGAGGACAGGAAGGCATATTTGCCTCGTGCCTTTTCCATCCTGGTCAATGTCGCAGCAGTTAATCTCATTAAGGCTGCTGGCAGCTGTGGTGTGTCAGGGACTGTAATATCACTGCAGAGCCCTTCCCCATCATGTGGCACTGCATCAGAGACTGATAAACCCACTTACTCTATTAGGCACAGGAGGATCTAACTATTGCTAAGCTTTCAGGAGTGATTTGTGGTGGTGAATGCCACGTGACAGTTGTATAATAAACAGACAAGAATTATCTTTGAGCAATTTCTACAAGGATGGTTTCCTTTCTTAAGTTTGAAAGCATCAATAGTAGACTTCAATTTCTACCCTATTTTCTGCATTATATGCTTGCTCATTTTCCTGTCCTAACTTTTAAAAGCTCTCTCTCATATAGAAGAAAGCATTCCATGCATATTTTTAATATTATCCTTTTCTCTGTAGTGAAAATCCTTTTCAGCTATAGTATTTTTAGCTGGAGTATTTGAAACTATACACCCTAGAAACCTCCTTCTACATTAGTTAATAGAGCTCCAGTGCCTTTGGTGTTCTTTTGATTAGGCATTATTCTTTGTCCCCTTCTTATTATAGCTTAACTTTCATTTGATATGCTTTCTTATTTCCTGTTTAAACTTTTTCAGTGAAATATCCATGGTGGTGTTCGTGTTCTTTCTCATGATTTATTTGATTTAGAGTACTGTAGTGCTGAGGTAAAGAGAGCAGCCTTCTGCCTTGCATTTCTATCAGTTAATTTAACAGCAGCTATCTGTCCCACATTCAATTTCATCTTTCATTATGAGATGTTTTAACAATGTTGTGAGATGATTTGGAAATTCTACAGCCTTTGGTTTTTTATTATGAACTTGTGTCATCCTGAAATGATGTCATTTCATTCACTTCACTTCAGACTCTATTTTGGGTATTATAACCCATGTCTGTAGATGCTTCTCTGCTTGTACCTCTTATTTTTATTGACTATAGGTTATATGGACTTTTTCTTCGCTGACAACTTCTCATGTTCTTCTAAAGCTGGAAAACAATGATTTCCTACATCAGGTTTTGATTCCATCAGTGACAAGAACATTTATAAAATTTGTATGAATGAATGCAATTATTTTATTTTTATTGTGTTTAAAGGGAAGAATAAAAGTAAACATGGGGTTAGATTAAGGTCACATTTATTCTGAAACAAATATTGAAATAAGTAAAATATATAAAAATTCTAACCAAAAGTAATCAAAGCACATATCTTGTTGTTACAGAGTAACTGGCACAGCTTCTTTAATGGACTATACCCACAATGTGCCATCAAAAAGGAAGCTAACAAAGCAAGCTTTGTGTACTCTATATAATTAGAGTGATTAGTAAGAATACCTGTGTATCAGGAGAAGCAAATATTAGATTAAGGGTAGAAAAGAGGGTTTTCTTAACAGCTTCAGCCCCAAGAGATAAGGTAATCCTGCATGTCAAACACACACCATAAACCGATCCACAAATAGTATCGGCTATCTGCTAAAAAGTATAAAGCAAGTCATTCATTTACAAGAACCTGCTAAGGAGGATAAATCCTCAAAGGCTAATGGAGTGAAGGGCTCTGAGCAAGGATTTAGCTAGATCTGTGTGCAGGGCAAGGATGCTCCTACAGCACACAGCCACCCCCCTGAGCAGCTTACAGAAGGCCTCTGAGGTTTCAGGACACACCATCACACCTCCTGGGTGTACTTATCCCAGGCTGCCTGCGTAGCCCTGCCAACAAGAAGCCTCATGGGGCTGCCCAAAACCCCACAGGGACACCAAGCTTCTGCAGGCTTTTCTGAATGCAGACACATGAATATAAAAAATGGGCTGTACAGCCTTGTATTTCTGCTATACTGATAAATACAGGTAGATCTGATTTTCCAAAATCCTGATTTCAGCACATCCAACCATTAATATGCTTGTGTTAGTCCTGGGAGCATGTTTCCAGAGTATCCTTGAGCCCAGGGTCTTGAGAACTACAAGGCTCACTGGTGAATCACAGCTTCACCATCTCCTTTCAAAAAATCTGCATCTTCACTGTCCAAATCATGTTGGATCTATAGTGTATACATATAAAATTTTAAGGTTACTTATTCCATAATTTAAAATGAAGACAGTGTGAGATCTTCAACACAAGATGCACACATGCATACAGGGATATGTATATATATGTGTATGTATATGTATATGTACAGTAATTTCGCAATTATAAGCCACACCTGATTATAAGCCGCACTTCCGGGTAGACCATGGGATTTGTCCGTATATAAGCCGCACCTGAATATAAGCCGCATTCTTTTTTTTTTTTTAAAGCAAGGATCCATGTGCAACAAAGTAACGAGTTAGTAACAGAATCGCACCAGCGCGGGGTTTGGCGTCAGGTGCTCAAGTTGCAAACAGTTTTCATAGACCAGCGAAGCCTTTAAAGGCAGCCCCAGGCGCCCTCCCCGTGCCGCCGGCCCTGGCACTCCTGCCCCCGGTGCTGGATGCCGCGGCCTCCGCCTCCTCGGTGGCAGTGGCGGCTCACTTGCCCGTGCAAAGGCTGCGGCAGCTCTCTCCCCAGCTGGCTCTCACTTCCAGGTCAGCATTTCACTGGTATTTGTCCATAAATAAGCCAGGGGTAGGCCTACTGGGGTAGGCTGGATTCTTCAATGAAAAAGGTGCAGCTTATAATCGTGAAATTACTGTAAATAAAGTGACTTGATGAAAATTAAACACAAACCTTCTGCTATCAGCTTCAGCCTCAGGAAAAGACAGCCTAAGCTGTATGCCCAGAGAACTGGCATATCTATCTTCTGGCAAAGCAGAAAGGAAGAGGAGATGTTCTACGGCCAAAACCCCTGGACTGAAATGGGATTTCAGGTTCCCTGGAGACATATCTGAAACACAGCAAAGTAGCAGCTGACTGTGCAGATCCCTCCAAGGGCAATATGGTCTAGGGGAATTGATAAAAACAAAGTTGCTAATTTTTTTAGGACTTGATATATTAGTACCATTATGACTATTTCGGGCAATAGTCTACCAACTCCTAGAAAACTCCTGGGCACTGTTACTCTTGTCTACTTGACACCATGTCACACTTGGTGACAGGGCAGACACAAGCCTGCACTTATTTCTGCAAAGCATCAAGTTATCATGAGAAGTGGTTGCTTCAAGTCAGCTTTGGTGGAGAAAATCTCAGGTTTCTGGGGCCAAATGTTTTTGAGACTGGACAAGTTGATTCTTCTGAATGTATAGTATACGGAAGAAGAATTTTCATTATTTACAACCAAGTTTTATTTGATATCATATCATTGAAAAATGGCTTGGGTTGGAAGGGACCTTAAAGATCATTCACTTTCAACACTCCTACTGCAGGCAGGTACACCTTCCACTAGACCAGGTGGTTCAAAACATCATCCAACCTGGCCTTGAATGCTTCAAGAGATGGGGCATCCACAACTTCTCTGGGTAACCTGTGCCAGTGCCTCACCAGCCTCACATATCAGGAAAAAATTTCCTAATAGAGAACATGTTGCAAGATGGTTTGTTGTTAATTACTGAATTATTGTGCCTGCTGGAGTTTCTTGCTGAAATCACTCTCATTATATTTTGAATTTGACTGCAGTCAGAGTTTGATGCTCTGTCACAGTGCAGGAATCCTGTGTGGTCTCCTACTGTTGTTTTGGATACCGTGCATGATCCAGATCCTCCTTGTGCCAGGAACACCAGCAAGCCAATCATCTGCAAAACTGTGCAATGGACATTTGCACTTTGGTGGCTGCTTATACAGTTTTTAATAACCTTGTAATCTCAGCCAAGACCATGCTTGGCAGGACAAACAGAGTTTTGTCCTGTGTCTGGACTGTGCCTTGCCAGAAGTGCCTCTGCCAAGATGCAGCTCTAACAGGATTAGTCTGGAGCAGGTGATGAACCTAGGGAGTTGGTATAATGAAAAAAGATGGCTTTTTTTTACTTGATGTGATTAGCAGATTAAATATGACTGGTTAACAGTACCAGATAAACATTCTGTGGCACTCTTTAAATACTACAATGGACCATTAGCAGTTCTAACGGGCATTAGCTCAACCCAGCTTTGTCTGATACGAATTCCAGCAGCTGCTCTCTAGCAGAAGCCAAGTAGCAGGGATCACATCATATTTTTTCTGAAGAAAGCTTACAGCTCAGCCTTTTACTGTTACTAAAGCAAAAGCATTTTGAACCGGGCTCCTGAAAACCCCATTAGAGTCAGCAGGATTTCCAAAACTGTGTTCACACAGAACCCTAAATCAAAGCATCTTTTGTTAGAAAAATGGTGGCAATGTATCTGTTTGGAAAAGAATTATTCAGAAGGAAAAGATTATGAAGTACACATTTAAAAATGTGTATCATCAGGAGACTATCAGGAGAAGCTTCCCAAAAATCATAAAACTGTAACACTGAAAGAAACTTTAAAACAAGTCCAGACCCAAACTCATGCTTTAGAGCAGAACCAAGTATTTTCATACAACACATGAGACATGTCTAATCTCTTCTTAAATGTCCAGTGAAGGTGATGTAGAACCTGTCCTCAAAATTCCAGTGCTGTACTGAAAACTGGAAAATGCTTCATGATATAGAACATAATTTTGCATTACTGCAAATCTAGCTGTCCTTTTGTTTTCAACAGACAACAAATACAGTTAAACACTATCTGATTTTTCTTCAGTATTTCAGGGCCATTATAATATTTCCTCTAGCTTCTGTTTTCTAAAGAAGACAATAATACATTTCAGCTTTTCCTTAGAAGTCAGGGTGTTGAAATGCATTGCTTTCTTTCCGTGGTTCCTCTTTTCGCAAAGGAGAGAACTAAAGATGGACATAGTATTTCAGCAACACCAAAAATTGACAAATTTTATTAACTTCTTTTAAGTATTAATTTCTACATCTTTTCTGACATTTCTGACAATGTATCTCATGACATTTTTCTTTTTGAGCAGCAGATTATTATTTTTGTCTCTTTTTAAAATGGTGATTCATTGCAATCCTAGATCCTTTTCTGCAGAGTAATCCCAGATTCCTCTCTGTATATATGCTCAAGCTTGTATTTGTGCATTTGATTTTTTTCCTCTCTAAGTGCAGTACTCTGTACTTGTCTTTATTTCAGTTCATCTTATTGATTTCATTTCTCCAATTTGTCAAGACCATTTCAAATTCTAAACTTGTCCTCCACAGGGTTTGCAACTCCTCCCAGTTTGGTGTCATCAGCAAATTAGTATACATGCTTTTCCATCTTTTAAACTGCTAATGAAATTATTGAACAGAAGTGGCCCAAGGTAGCCCCCCACAGGAGCCAGTATAAAATGCTTGTCTGGTTTGATAGAGAGTGTTGATAAGAATGTGAATCATCCTGACTATGCTTTTTCAAGCAACACATCCGTTGTACAGTAATTTCAATGAGGCCATCTCCCACTGTGTTGTGAAATGTTGGAGAACATTATACAGAGCAGTGTCAAAAGCCCTACTGAAGTCATCACAGTGACTGTTCTCCTGCAGGCTTGTAAAGAGAGGAAATCAGATAGGTTTAACATGACTAATTTTTCACAAATCCATGCTGTTTCTTATCCCCTTGTTATTCTCTAGGTGCCTATATAATACATTTATAATAATTTAATTATGTAATAATTTGTTCCAGGATTTTTTCAGATATTGAAATTATGCTGACTTCTCCAAAATTTTCAAGAGCTTCCTTTATTCCCTTTCCAAAGACAAAAAACATGTCGGTCATTTTCTGTCCTCTGAAATTTCTTCTACACTCCATGCTTTCTCAAAGATACACTCTTCAGATCGCCTCTGTTGGCTTCTTCTGGCTCATATTCCCCCTGACCCAAGTCTGTGGCTCTGCAACAGCCCTTCAAGGCTGTCTATGGTCTTCCCCACAGCCCTGGTGCTGTGCCACAGCTCTTGCAGGTGATGGAGGCATCCCTTACTTTCCTCCCCCTGGAGCTCCCTCTCTCCCACAGCTCGGGGGCTCCCATAGCAATCCAGCCCTGTGCTACCTGCCAGCGGGTATTACTGGGTTCAGGAGATCCACTCCAATGAAGAATTTAATATTGAGCAAGTGAATTATTACAGGCCTTAAATTTGGAGAGAGAATTTTAGCTTTTTAGCCTTTTAGTACAGCTTCTTAGATAAAATCTTAGTATATCCTATGATTCTATATATTCAGCTTAGTATGCTAGGCAAGAGAATACTTCAACATGACATTAAAGCTTGAATTTGACTATTGTTCAAAATACTTTTTCCTTGGCTCAGTTTTGTATCTCTCTTCTCTTTTTTTTTTTTTGTTTTTTTGTTTTTGTTTTTTTTTTTAATTAATACTCATTCGTTTCTGGAAACAATTGCATTTGAGAGAACCGCAGCCAAAAAAGAAACAAAAGATATATTAATATATCAGCCTTCAATGTGTCATTTGTTGCATACTCTCCTTCTGTTAAGTACAGCCTTTCTTTCATCTCCATGGGCCTTCTAATGAATTTTGGAAGTTAAAAAAATCAAAACCTCAGAAAAAATACAAAATAGCACAAAATCCAAACTTTTCTATTGCTTAGTTTTTCAAAGAGCAAGAAAATTGAGACGATTTTCCTGGAAGAGTTGATAGAACTTCTTGGGACACTTATATCAGTACTATGGAAAACATAGTAGGTGCCCTACAGGAAACTGTCTCTGTTGAAAATGAAAGATTACAATCTAATGCGAGTTCTCCTTCCCCCTCCAATCCATATTATTATTTGATCAGAAAAAGGAACATTCTGGCAGAATTTGGCTAATTATGTTCTACTTCATCTAAGAAACTTTATTTTCAGACATAAACTTCTTACATATTCTGTTCTGTTCTTTCTGTTCTGAAATCCTGCCTTGGTCTTTCTCCTGTAGTCAAGAGCTGACAAGCATCTGCACTTGCAGTGTTCTGGCCAGGCTGCATTGTGTTCTGTAACTCTTCTTAGCAGAGTGCTGGGGGTTGGCGGGGGTGGATCTACTCTTTCCCTTGGTAAAAAAAGTTGAGAATTTTTCCCATTATCATGTTAAAGAGCTAGCAGGGCGGCGCTGGAGTTGTTAATTGCTCAAGACAAAGGAATGGGATGGGCTGGCTTGATTGCTGGTGGGGGAGGTGGGGGTGGAGGAGTCAGAGTGGCTGGGGGTTTGGTTGCTTGGTCCTGCCTGGGGCACACTCACAGGCTAGAACGCAGAGGGGAGAGGTTCCTTTTTTCTTCTCTGCGGTTTGGATCTGCCTGCACTCCCCTCCCTGCACTGTTACCACCTCCTGCTTCTGAGAACAGAGCTGAGCACCGGGACCCAAGTGCAGTGAGCGAAGTTTTCCTTCACCCTTCTCCCAACCAGGAAACATCCCTGCCTCCTTGCCTCCCTGCTCCTGCTGTGCTGCCGCGGCTGTGAGGGGCCTGCCCTGCTCCCCACCGGGACCACGTGGAGGAGAAGAATGTCTGTGACTAGAAAAAGGGACTGAGTTTCATTCTGTGTTATCGTTGTTTCTTTGGTTTGTTTTTTCTTTTTATATAGCTGATGTTCTTGTTTGTCTTGTAGATACATCAGTAAAGAACTGTTATTCCTAAACCCATGCTTTTCTGCCTGAGAGCCCCTTAAATTCCAAATTATAGCTAACTGGAAGGGAGGGGTTTTCACTCTCCACTTTAGGGAAAGCTCCTGCTTTTCTCTGGCAACACCTGTCCCCCAAACCAGGATACAGGGAGGGGAGCACAGAGCTCACAGAGACTGTCTGTAAAATCCACCAAAGAGGAAACACGTTGGAGATGAAACTAAGATGATGAGTACCTTCCTCATATGTGAAGCTGAATACAGCCAAATCAAGAACTTTCATACTGGCTCTGTAGTAGACATGACATTTTCAAGGTTTAATGCCAAGTGCTTTTCTTCTGCATTTCTGTTTTCACACTGAGAGGTGATCAGCATATTGATGCAAAGCACACAGCTCCACTTTTCCTCTAGCTTTGCACTAAATATTTGAAAGCTGGCAACCTGGAGTAATAGGTGCAGGGATACATTGCATTCAGGAAGAGCCATTGCACTTGACAGCCTTCACTGCAGAGGTTTTTCTTTGGGAACTTTTCATTACTACATTTTATATACATCTATACACAGATCATAAGGTATTAACCAATCCCCCAGGGAGTCTGCACTTGGTGTTATAGATGAATGTAATACTTTTAGCTTTGAACATGTCTTTCATTTTTGCAGCTGAGCATGGGTAGACCTCCAAGAAGTCACAGTTCTTCCTCAACCAAGACCTCCAGCACACCTGCCAAATAAAACTAAAAATAAACACACTCTCTTCCATTAGAAATACATGGAATTTTTAAAAGTTTGTTTTCATCCTACACTGGGACAAAAAAGAGAACACTTTTTTTTTTTTTGGTAGAACAAAATATATTGATTATACTGATACTACCATTTGTGATTTAACATATCCTAAAGGTAAACTTTATTATTTTGTTTTCACATGTCTTTGAAAAACTTAGTTCATCACCTCAAAATATTTTGGTGTGAGTGAGAAACTTGTGCACATTTTCAACTTCCAAATACTTATGACTTTTTTTACCCACCTCAGATACCTCAAGATCAGATACCACTAGTGGCTACCTCATACTTTTTTATTAATTCACTTTCACAGGTTTAATTTTTATTAAGGAGTTGGTATTACTGTATTACTGCTGCTATACATACAGGGAAAGTAATAACTCAAAGATGGGGAAAAAGAATGTCTGAGGTCCAGTCATACTGTTCTTTCTGACACCTCCCACACACATTTTTAGCTCCAAATATCAAACCATAAACTCAGACAAACTGCGTCCTGCTCTTTCTCCACCCTTTTTGCCTACTGCAAACTCCCCACCTGATTCCTCAGCAACACCTGTGAGCAGCTCTGGCACAGAACTTAATTCCCTTCTCTGACTTTTTTGAATAGATATATCTCATGCTGAAACCAGGGAGCTAGGAGATGTGCAAAGCTGTGGCAGGTGTCAGCAGTCCTCAAAGCTCACACAGGCCATGCAGGTCAGCAGGTCTGAGCTGTCAGCCCATCTGCCCCAGCTGTGCCTTGTTGTTACTTACCAGGAAGTGAGGTGATGCTGCTGGAGAATGCATAAACTCAGTCCCACTCAGCACCTTAGGGGTGAAATATCCTAGCACAGAATTGCAAAACAGGCATGTCACACAGAGAAATGGCCTGCAATCTTCCATTAGATATAGCAAAAATGCCATTTCTTAGGCACAGTCCTCTAGGTGTTGTCCCACATTGCACATGCAGCTATGCACTGATTGCTTCTCAAACTGGCACCATTTATGTCATTTATAGTGATTGTGCAGTGATTTACCACTCTGCAGTACATATTAGTTGTTGGTGGTGAACTCCAGGTCTCAAGTGTTTGTTTATCATGAAAATAGAAAAGTTTTCATGGCTAAATTGTCAAAATTTATAGGTTGTGACTTGTGTCTATGCCTTTCTTCTTCAACAGCTATAGGGAAGAGATATTCAGAAAAGTTCCCTTGCTCTGTAGAAGCCTTACTTTTCTCCTTAGGAGAATTAATTTCTATTTAACAGGTAGAAACATTTATAAAATCCCACAGTGAAGTAAAAATAACATAATTTCTGCCATCGACACAGAACCTCCCCATAGCTTTTACAGGAGAATTTGCCCTGAGGAAATACTGCTGCAGCAAGTATAATTACAGCAGGCTAATACATACTGGAGAGCCAAGATCTAGCAGCTTTATGACAGACTCCCTTATAGCACTAAATCAGTTTTACTGCATGTTTTACTGAACATTTACCTTAGAAAGTGAGGAGATTGTGACAGGGCTTCTGTCAACTAATCTCACTCCTATGGACAATTCAATAGATTGATATTGACTGGGAGACTGATATCTTGGGAGATTTGAATGTATTCTTTAACAGCGACCAGGCTTCTCTTCTTTCTCTGCTCATTTTTTTTTTGCTAAGGTTTGAAACAGTCCTTCCATATTATTATCTATTTGCTTACTCTCATCATCCTTACTGACACCATGCTGTCTTGTGCAGATGGTGGAAGTGGAGGATACTGTTTTGCTGTGAGTTTTGGTATCCTCTTTTAGTTTTATTTTTCCTAGTTATGCTTGGGATACTGCAGGGTTGCTTCGCCCCTAAACTTCTCCCTATTCAAGTCCTAGGTAATATATGGGGCTCATTTTCTGTGTTTGTCCTCCCAAGTGCACAGTGGAGCCTTAAAATGGCAACTTGCACCTGCTCTTCACTAAATGCTCTTCCAGGTCCTGGCATCTTCATTTTAACAATGTCCTGCAAGGATGAGCCACCTCGCCTCACCTGCTTACAGCAAAACTCTACACACTCCCCAACAAAGTGGAACTGCAGTTTGTATCAAGGCTGCTGCATCTTATTTATAACCATTTTCAGCAACAGAAAGTAAATCCCCTTCTAGGGGAAAATGGCCAGAGTCATGTTCCACATGCATATAGGTGCATGTGTGTGCTTATAGCTTTGGCTGTGTTCCCTCCCCACTCCCCTCAGCTTCCTAGCAATGCCAGAACATCTTCCCTGTCCATGAAAAAGTGTGGCAGAAACCCTGTCCTTTTCTTGTGAAAGAGCCCAAGCAGACTTTTGGTAGTAAATTCCTTTCACATTTTCCTGTCCCAGTTCCACTGCACTGTGGACTTTTTGACTGAGATCATGTATATGCACTGTAAGAGGTTTAACCAGAGATTTTCCATGGTCAGGAACTGCTTCAGATGGATTGCAGATGAGCTGTCAGCTGTTAGGACCTGTTTTGTTATGGCAAAGAACAGGACAGCATCTTCCTTCCCCCAGCTGTACCTTTGGGAGTCTTCTGCTGTCCTGCAGCTGCCCCTGGTGCCTGCAGGGCTGGGGACAGCTCAGGGAGCAATGAAAGAGGGAGGCTGAAGGCAAGTGCCCTGAACTCCCAGAGGTTCCTGCCCTGCACCTTGCTCATGCTTGCAGCTATAGCTAGAAAGCATTGTTAAAGGTGCCATTTTTATATGTCGAATTCCAAGTTGATGCAGCGATCACAGTCTGGGTTTTCCTAATCAGAGCAGGAATAATCACCTGTCTGTCACTTCTGTTATGCACAGAATGAAACTCCAGGAGTCAGTCACCTTCCAGCACCACCCAGCTGGTGCTTGGCAGAGAGCACCAAAGAGTGCTTCTAAAATCCCAAATTACAGTACTCTAGGGAAATTAGAGGAGATTGGAAAGATGTGCAACATTTCTGAAGATAACAAGAGAGAGTGAAGAAGCACTGGCTACTATTGAATAACCCCTTGGGAACTCCTATTTTTTCCCATATCTAACTTTGGTTAGTGCATTGAGAGAGATTTGTGAAGGAAGGCTGGCAAACTGCATTGGGATCCTTTATTTTCCCTGAAATTCAACAAGCCACAATAGACTAGGAAATGAGGCTTCTTGTCTTTATTTTCTTCCTGCTAATTATGATGATCTGTGTAAAATCACTGCCAAGTCAAAGATCAGGGTTCACTTGTGCTAAATCTTTGCTAAAAGATTTTAAAAATATTTTTCCCTTCCAGTGGAGAGGGGGATTTTTAACCCCAGGTGCAATGGTTCATTATGATAGAGATGATCAAAGGACTGGCTGTCTCAGAAAAAAAAAACAAGTACCAGGGTCCCAAATAATGTACTTAATGAGCTAAAATGAATGACTGGATAGGGGGATTTTTTTCAGGAGTCTTCTTCCAATTTAAAATCAGTGGATTAATCCACTTTAATGGAAATCAGAATGGCTGTTCCTGGTGAAAATCAAGGGCTCAACTTGCCCAGTATCCTATCCCAGTTACAAGTGAATGCTAGAGAATCTGGGGACAGTAATCTGTTCCACAACTATTTTCAGCTTAGAGAATTTTTTGAGCCTGACATATTTTCTGTATTGAGTGATCCAAAGTGGATCTCTCCTCCACAAGTGTTTGTTCAGCCTCTCCCTAAACCTATACAAACACTTAGCACTTATGGAGGTGTCCCAAGCCTACCTTCACAACTTTTCCTGGTTTTGTTTTGCACCAAGTTCCTCTTAGCTCTATTTGCAGGGTCCTACGTCTTTTGCTGGAAGAAGCAACTGCTTCTTCTTAACTTTCTTTTTGCCATTGTGATTTCACACATCCAGATTAGCTCACCTTACTCCTATTTTATCTTTTCAGAGGGATGATCTTTCCCTGATTGTTCTTTCAGCCAAAGCTATGGGAGATTTCCCTGGATTTGATCCTTCATGACAATCTTTCCTGAGCCTCCCCTCAAAATAAGGGATTAAGAGACACAATAATGCATAATTTTATTATGTGTCTTTGTAGACTCCTGATCTTGTTGTGATGACATGAAAATAGACAAAGTATGGCTGGTCAGACTAGGGAATAGCAAGGATGCTTAATTAAAAACAATAAATCTAAGGTTTTAACGATAGTTAGAGTAAATGATGAAGTTTTACCAACTCTTCTCTCCAAACTTTAACAGCATTTTTCATTTGAATTTACAAGTTGAATTATCATTGGATATAATTCTTGTCTGTAATGTGCTTCATTAAACCATGCAGGCAGGTTTATCCCAGTGGGATAATCTGCTTGGTGAGAAAAATTTAGCTCATTAAATGATGCCCATTTTGTCCTTATTACAAAGCCCTTTCTGTATAATAAACTGCAGCCATGTCATAGCTCATGGCTATTTGCAACACTCATTGTTATCCTTATTACACCTCTTCATAATTTGTTTTGAGCATTTACTGACATTTATTAACGTATGTGTGTTCTGATTCCAAAGTGTCCATCTCAGATCTTACAGCCAGCACAGGCTCAAGCAAGGCATCTAAACCCATTCACCAGACATCTGACCTACACCTGTATGTCAGGGAAAAGGCATTTACCATCTGACATTTCGGCAATCCCAGAGCTCAAAGCACCTTTCTGTTCCAGGTATGCTGCCACACATGCCAGCACATGCTCCTGCTGTGGACATAGCTTCATACTGATAAAAAATCAGCTCACATTTTTGCACCAATGATTTTCTATGGTCCTTCAGGCTGATATAAGCTGGCCTAAAGCTGCTTCAAATCACTTTTGCCAGTTAACTGAGCATCTGCTTTAGTGTGAGTGGATATCCATGGTATTTTTATGTTATTCAGAGTTGTACAATAATTTCACAATCACAAGCCGCACCTTTTTCATTGAAGAATCCAGCCTACCCAAGTAGTGCGGCTAATCATCAGGTGCGGCTTATCTATGGACAAATCCCAGTGAAATGCCAACCTGGAAGTGAGAGCCGGCCGGGGAGGGCGCCTGGGGCTGCCTTTAAAGGCTTCTCTGGTCTATGAAAACTGTTTGCAACTTGAGCACCTGACACCAAACCCCGCGCTGGTGCGATTCTGTTACTAATTCGTTACTTTGTCGCACATGGATCCTCCCTTAAAAAAAAAAAAAAAAAGGTGGGTTATATTCAGGTGCAGCTTATATATGGACAAATCCCGTGGTCTACCCAGCTACACAGATGTGCGGCTTATAAGCAGGTGTGGCTCATAATTGTGAAATTACTGTAATTTAATTATGAGGCACATTATCCAAAAGAAAGACTGCAATCTGAATGTACAAGGGAGTGGAGAGTTCCTTCTGATATCTCACTAGCTCCAGAAAAAGCTACACTCAAACTCAGGAGGGTAGAGTATTAGAAAATTAACCTAGAAATACTTGCAAGCAATTACTGCGCATGCACACATGAACATATTCAGACAAGAAGGCACTGGATGAAAAATGGTATAAATGAAAAATCAGAATTCTCAAAAGCTGGGAAGAAAAAGAAAACCAAACATGGATGAATCAATAGCCAGGTAAGATAAGGACACAGGAGAGTCATTTTCTAAACATAGTAGGAGTCAAAGGAGCAGTGATCTTTGTTCATTACTAAATTAGTATGAAATAAGTTTCTGTTTAGTAAGGATGTAGTAGAATTCAGGTCCTGCTCTGCTTGACTTAACTTTTTCATCAGTGATCTAGAAACAGATATGTCCTTATAACTAAAAAATATTCAGAAACATACAATCTTGATACATGACCAAAAAATAAATAAAAACCTGCAAAAGGACAGTAGTTAGAGATCTGGATTGCTTACAAAGAAGAACGAAAATACCCTCTGTGTAATCTGCTATGGACAAGTAGAGCTAACGTTTCAGCATAAAAAGAATGTGGGAGTGTGAGATTTATATGGGGAAGTCACAGGTTCTGAAAAATGGGTTGTGGTTGTTAGTAAGTTGAGTGCAGGCCACATCTTTAGGTGGGGTTCCAATACACACTTCGGAGGCAGAAAGAAAGGTATACCAAGCAGAAATTGAAAAAAAATATGTCTGACAGTAATTCAATTTCTTCTAGGCATCTTTACTTCAATAGAAACACTGAGAAATTGGACATAGAGAAGAAAGCTCTGAGAATGATTAAAGGATTAAAGACATGCCTTGTAGCAAGCCACTCAAAATGTCAATATATTTGGATTATCAAAGGGTACGTTAAGGAAATGTCTGTTTTCAGTTCAGAAGTGTCTACAAAAGGAAGAAAATGTTATTAATGGAAGATCTTCAGAGTTACTATAAGAAAATGTGGCTGAAATTTGAGGTTAAAGAAATTCACAACAGAAATAAGTTGGAAAATTCAGCAGGCAAGATAATTAGATCTGGCATAACTCAAAGAGGTGCTAGAGCAGCTCTAGGTATGTCTTTCTAAAAGGTTTGATCTTAACCAACTGATACCAGATGGAAAGAAACAAGAAATAGTAACGTGCTCTTGGAAGTCCTCTTTAATTGTTGCAAGTCTGATTAGAGAGTCAAAGTAATTTTTGATGGCTTTTGAAAATCAGTTGAAGAGTTATGAATTACTGACATACAGATATATATTTTACAAATTGTTTATGAAAAGGCTACATTTTTAGAATTTGATAACAACCTTTTAAAATTCTCAAAAACAGTGGCTTTTTTTTGGTGCAATTATTTCCATCAGAATACCTCAAATTTCTCATTCACTAATTTTTTCCATTAAACTTTAGAATCTAAATGAATACTTCTTTATTTTTACCATTTCTCCTTCCCTTCTTAGTCTAATATTCAATAAATTGTTTCAGGGAGAAGAGAGGTGAATTAATACTGACACCACAAATCATGTGCAAGAAATAAAAAAGTCTCTAATTAAAACATATTTTATCTGTGATTTTTTTTTTTTCATATTGAATGTAAATCATTATCCAGTATGTCTAGCAATTGCTCATTTGATGAGCCTTGACCTGGAACTCTGATGAAAGCATTAAGGGATTTAATGAAACCACAAAATTGGTTCCAGGAATTAGCCATTACATGGAGGAGGGAAAATGCAGATAGCAGTGCAGGACTTTGTAGTTCTCCATGTTACACTGCAGGAAAGTAATCTGGTTTTAGAACGACAGCTCAGCCATAGGATAATTCTACTCTTTAATATACAGAAACGCAGTGCACCTTGCCTAGAAAGAGAAAAATTCATTACAGTTTAGTCATAGCTATTTTCAGTGTCTCAGAGAGTGTAATGACATCCATAAAAACTCCTGCAAACTTGGAATCAGCTGTGGGTTTGCTGATGGGCTGAGCTGTGAAGACTTGCAGTTCACTGCTACCTGTTTGCCTTGGTATGCCATGAAAATTCCTCCAGACTGCAGGAACTCTAATATTCATACTGTGAGCAGAATGACCCAGGTAATTATATGTGGGCTGTGCTTGACATCAATCTGACAGCTGCTTGGGACTTATTAGTTAAAGAATTAAATGTTGACAGTATAATTAATACTGGTAAAGCATGGGAAATAGGCTCAGTCAAGCACAATTTCCGCCTTGATATGTTTGCAAATTTAGTGATTTAAGATACCACCTACCCGTAATCCATCCAGACTCCTTAATAAAAGACACAACTGGGGAAAAAATATGGAGTGCAGTATACTGCAAAACACATCTTAGAATGGATTCTAAGTTGTCTTGCAATCCAGTTTTAAACAATTTTCAGTGGAGAATCACTGGCAAATGTTCTGTGTGCTTTGCCTGTGGACTAAATACTACCAAAAGTTTTGCAAAGATTTGATCAGAGATCATTCCTGACAAAAAGAAACTTTGATGATCCCCGTAAAGTGGCAAATATTGAGGAAGGCTAGACAGTCTTTTGAGAATGAATCTGAATAACTCAATATGTAAGCCCATTCATAAAGCAAATCTTTCCATGCACCTAATACATCCTAATAGACAGGAACAGAAACTTTAAGCCATACCAAGAAAATGGGTATTTATTGGGCAAATAATGGACTCCTTAGGGATTAGGAAGAGTGAAAAGGTGAAGGGAGGCCACTGTGAGGAAAAATGCGAATCTTAGTGTTAAGAGAGGACACTGAGCAGTGGCAAAGAGATAATTTTACACCAGGGATGAGTGAAACTTGTAAGGGGCTGCTGCACATATATAACAAGATCTTTTGGTATAATGTTGAAATATTAGAGAATGTGCATAAAAGTTTTCCAGTAATGATTGAGAGTGGGAGCAAATGCTTCTTGGAAAAGAGATTTTCAGTATTTCAGTATTTTACAATCTAGTTACTGCATTGAGCTTTGTCACAGTTCCTGTTGCTTGACCTGATTCTTCAAAAGGTCTCTGTGTTGTGTATCAAAAGGGAACTTGAGAAGCAAATTAACTGCAAAGTGTACATCCCTTATTAGGATAAAATACTGAGGGCTACATCTTCAGCCATTCTGGGAAAGTCATGCCGGGAACTAAGGCAGACAAATTTAAATGAGGAGCAAGACTGATTCTTAATGATGGGTCTGCCTGGACATTGCTAAAAATTCTCAGTGGTGGTTTTCCCTCTCTCATTGTATTCACATCAGGTCTTGAAGGCATTTAGGAAAATCACGACATTAAAAATGAGCTATTTGGCTTACCATGGAATGTAGTGGGGAGAAAGCCTTCAGCCTGGTCACACAGGAGGCCACTCTAACAATGTAATGCTCACTCTGGCCTCAAATTCGGTGCAGTACTGCCACTGATTTAAGCTGTTTGAAAAAGGAGTGATCTGGATGCAGTATCAGAGAAGTTGTGTTTTCCGTGATGCGCTAATGAGGATATAAAATTCCCTTGTGTTGTCAGACTGTTATGTCTAGCAGTTATTTTTGAAGTCTTGCTAATAGACAAGAAAAGATATAGGGGATTAATCATAGGAAATTCAGGAGGCTCTTATTATTTCCTCTCCTCTTTATTCCCATAGCAATGACAAAGATGAAGCATCCTCTATAAAAATGCCAGAACTGCTAAATCAGGACTCATGTGAGCACATTTTTTGCTTAGTGCTGCCCTCGTGATTCTCCTGCTGTTTATGTGGCTTTTATAATTGAAATGATATTGTTGAAATCATAACTAGCACAAGAGTTTCATGTTTATTCTTTCTCTCCAAGACTTTGATCTCAGCCTTCTCTGATAAATGATATGAAGCAGTACATTCTCTTCCAGCTATGTAAACACTCATTCTTCCACACATCCCCAGACAAAACCATTCACACCATCCCCAGGGCCTTGGTCTGTCTTCATTTGTTTGCAATATCAAAAGAAGAGACAGAAGCAGCACCCATATGAATGGGAGGAGTGCAAATACAAGTGCATCAAATGATACAGAATATTTTACAGCAAACTAGAAAGTGCTAATAGAGACTTTATAACCCCTACTATGCTCTTTCTCTTCTGTCTGGCCCTCTGACAATCTCTGACTGGTTAGAGAGAATGTTCTCTGCTCTGTAAGATCTCTGCCACCATGGTATTAATGTTCTCAGTCCATTTATTCTAAAGCAGGACTTCATAGGTTGCCTGGGTTCAAAACTGAACTCGTGGAACACTTTCCTCAGACAGCTGTCTTCATATTTCACACACAATTTCTGCACTTTCTTCCACTTAGTGAAGCGAGTGGGAATGCACTGGTATCATTGCTCTACCTTCCCAACATTTTGCTGATTTTTACATGAAGGAAAATCAAAGCCTTACTCATGGTCACACAGGATGTCCACATCAAGTTCAGTCAGGAACTCATGACTCCCCAAAATGTCAGGCATGACAGACACACAGCCTATCATATACTTCTATCTATTCCTAATTTGCCACTCCAGTATTGCACAAAACTCAGCTCATGAGAAGTTTTGTTTTGAAATTTAAATGAACAGTGTGTCCTGTTGCATTTTTTTGTCATCTTCTTTGTGTGTTTGATTTTGACTCAGTGAGTTTTACTCTAGTGAGGTGACAGAGGTTTTCTGGGCAAGTGCAAAGATAAATATAATAATAAGATAATATAATAATAAGATAATAAGAATTGACAATTCCCATTGAGTCCAAATGCCCTCAATTTCATTGGAATTAGGGATTCTCAGGATTTTACAAGACTGGGTTCTATACTTCCACATTACATTCCATAGTCCATTTTACAAAATGTCAAATTAATCTTAGGGCAGCAATGAATGACCTCTTAGCTCAGAATTTGTATTTGATGAAGCACTAAAGACCTGCTTCAGTTTACTAGATAACAGAAATGTAAACATATAAAAATTCTTACTTTCTGATGTAAATAGATGTATGTAAAAAGACTATAGGAAGAAGATTTTATTATAGTTTTGTTAATGCCCAATGTGTTTTGTTTAATTTGTGTCATGCCTCCTTTTTTGTCTGAATCACATCTTATTAAAGTGGTGCAGAAATAAGAACTCCAGATGTTATTTAAGTGAGCCAATAATTGAAGTTACAGCATTGGAATAATTAACCAGATTTTAAAAAATATATAGTTCTTTATCAGGATCAAAAATTGCATTACCCAAGACCAAACCATTTTCTTTCCCAGAACCCCTCTCAGATGGCAATGTCCTGCTGAGCTGATTTTCCTTGGCACATCAATTTCCATTTTGGTGAAAAGAAATTTAGTGGTTGCACCTCGGATCCATCAGACCACTAAAAATTAATGCTATTTTGAAAAAATCCACCTGACACAGCAGGAAAGGAAAAATTAACAGTTGCAAAAATACATTTCCATTAGCCTCAGTAAAAGAAATTCAACAGTATTTTGAACACTTCTTATGTATTAAATAGATAATAAATGAGCACTGAGCAGTGCTTGTCACCAGGAGAGCAAAGTACTTGCAAGGAAACACCAGAAAAGAGATTTTTCCTGATCTTTTTCCATAACGCCACTTCTCTGCGATTGTGATGGGGATGTGGTGCTTTTGTAAATGTTGTATTTCAGATGACGTATGTGAGTCCTGACCAGCTGCATGCAGGACTTGGCAAAGGAGTCAGAGGGGAGGTTACTAGCCAGCAAACCAGGACAGATTCCATCTTGGGTAATTTCTCTGTGTTTAGAAAAATCTTCAGGAAATTAATTTGCTCTTTTTCACTTCCTGTTCTAAAATAACAAGCTGCCTTAAAAAATTGTTGGTGTGGAGCTGGATTGTGCTCCCCCAGAAAAAAGATTACAGTAATTTCACAATGATAAGCCGCACCTGATTATAAGCCGCATATCCGGGTAGTCGGGTAGAGCATGGGATTTGTCCATATATAGGCCGCACCTGAATATAAGTCGCATTCTTTTTTTTTTTTTAACAAGGATACATATGTGACGGAGTAACAAATTAGTAACAGAATCCAACCAGCGCGGGGTTTGGTGTCAGGTGCTCAAGTTGCAAACAGTTTTCATAGACCAGCAAAGCCTTTAAAGGCAGCCCCAGGCGCCCTCCCCGGCCGGCTCTCACTTCCAGGTTGGCATTTTGCTGGGATTTGTCCAGAGAAAAGCCGCACCTGATGATTAGCTGCACTACTGGGGTAGGCTGGATTCTTCAATGAAAAAGGTGTGGCTTATAATCATGAAATTACTGTACTTTCCAAGAACAGGTCCCTTGTATGATGACATGCTTTAATTTAATGCATTTCTCATTTTCCACTGAATTTTTCACTCTTCTGGCAGCCAGGCTGGGGGCTGTCCAGGACTGACCAGGGATGTGCCTGCCTCATCCTGGGGTTTTGCTCAGCACAGAGCAGCAGTGTGACTTGTCCCCCTGCATTTACACACTCATACAGAAAACTCACTCTGTGAGGAAAGAAATGTCATTTTAGATCCATATTAGGCCAGGCTTTTGATAGGGAGGGATCATGAAAAATGGCATGAGAAATAAGGAAAGAACAAGAGTGAAGGAAAGGAAAATCAGTGGGAACTTTGAAGTGGGAAAAAGGGTAAGAAAAAACAGTGAAGCTGAAGTAATTTGAAGATGTGAGATGGAGGGCTTGCACTCAAGGCTAGGCAAAATTACACCCTGTTTTTTGATTGGCCATTGATTTACTTTCTGCTCACTGTGGCGATTTTGCAAGTACTGTTGCTACCTTGTCCAACTGTAAAAAGCTCAAAATGAAACCCTTAAAAGAATACATTTTCAAGGTCATATCTAAGACATTTTGGGAGCTTTTAAACTGAAGAGTTCTACATTAAAACTAGGTTATTAGCAAAAATTACGTGTTAAAATCTTGCAAACCTCTTGTTTCTTCATTCTCATTGCCAAATCTTTTTATATCACAAGGTTTTTATTCATTTAATTGTAGCCTTACGTTAAATTTGTTCTGCATTTTATCTAGCTTTGGTTGCTGGAACAATAGCTTATCCTTTTAACTATGAGGCTTTCACATCCTATTGTAGCATGAAGGAAAGATGAAGATGCTGAGTTGATTCACAATAATTATATTGTTCCATTGTAAAGAATCACAAAGCACTCTCCTTGAGTTCCTAAACAAAGACCTGTATGTAATTAACCATTAGTAGGACCTCTTGAAACAGTTAACCTGAAAGCTGGTATGCCCACAAAAATACCTATCTTTGACTTTGATCACTATTACATTCAATGCCTTCTATGCAAAATAATATTTAAAAAATATATTGTCCTCCTTTAAGGTTTTCATGATCAGCTAGAATGGTGATTTTCCTTTAGCCTTTTTCCTCTGCAGCTCACTGCAATGCAAAACTATCTCTTCCATTACTGACTTTCACCACGCTCTGAAATTTGGTCTATATTCAACATCTCCCCTTAGAGATACCTAATCATAGACTTAACTGAGAAAAAACAAAACTCCTGTTCCATGTCAAATTCTCAAACTCTCATTATCTACAACTGCTGCCACTGCCACTGTTCTTGTATTGCTTTGGACACAGGATGATTTATTTTCCTCGTTTTTCTAAACACGCAGACCACACTGAAATCCACAGAAACTCCTTCTAAAGCAATCACTCTTGGTGCTTTGCACATTGACATTCAGACCCTTCTCACCTCTCACAACAGCAAAGCCTACAGTAACACATTTGGTCCCCTTGCCTGTATTACTTTTGAACTATAAAAAGGTAAGACAAAAGCCTTGTGTTTCTGAGGCAGCAGCTCAGCTCTCCCATCCTGCTGAAAGTCTTCACAAGATCCAGTCTCCTGCTGCTGAACTTGAGATGTTACACTGAGGCGCTGCAGTTTTACCTTGTCCTACTTTACCGATTTTGCCTTAGAACATGTTGCCCTGTGGCTTTCATTATCATGCTACCACCACTGAAGGCTTCCTTCCCTGTCTAGCTCACAAAAGGCTTTAATCTTTGCACAACTCTCTTCGTACACATACAAGGCCATGATCCTGCTTAAAACCCTCCTCAAGACACCACTGCCTTCTGCAGCCTATGTGTATAGCCTTCAGGAAATTGGTCATCCACTGATAGCCAACACACACTGAAGCTGATATTCTTGGGGTTTTCTTATTTTATACAAACTTAGTCATCCTGGAAGCACACATATGCTTATGTACTTTATGTAACCACAGTGTTGTGATTATTCAGCTCATCTTTCATCTGATTCTTCATCCTTACAATTTGTTCTGAATTCCAGTTTAAAATTCTGGGAGACAGACAATGTCTTCACAAATATCCATAGTCTTTTCAATTCTAGGGGACCTTGTTCCCAGTTGAAGTAAGACTTTGGATGCCATCATGTCCTGCTGTGTTACAACAGTAACAGTGATTGTGTTCCAGAGTAAAAAAACAAATACAATAATTTCACGATTATAAGCCGCACCTTTTTCATTGAAGAATCCAGCCTACCCCAGTAGTGTGGCTAATCATCAGGTGCGGCTTATCTATGGACAAATCCCAGGGAAATGCCAACCCAGAAGTGAGAGCCAGCCAGGCAGGGCACCTGGGGCTGTCTTTAAAGGCTTCACTGGTCTATGAAAACTGTTGCAACTTGAGCACCTGACACCAAACCCAACTGGCAGTGATTCTGTTACTAATTTGTTACTTTGTTACACATGGATCCTAGCTTTTTTTTAGAAAAAAAAAAAGAGAGAAATGCGGCTTATATTCAGGTGCGGCTTATAATCAGGTGCAGTTTATAATTGTGAAATTACTGTAAAAGGATAAGTAGTAAACAGAACTGAAGTCTGAAATATGTTTCTGTATAAACAGAAATAAAGTCAAGTCCTAGTTTTCTTATATGTAGTTAGTAAAATATTCCAGGATAAGTGATATCCCACAGCTGCTTTCTTAGCAGTGGTTAAAGTACCTAGAACAGAGACAGACATATGACTGTAAAGTGGCCATAAGGCTAGGCATATTTTAGTAGTGAATTTCCAAGTGAATTTTTCCAATTACGTTCATATTTTCATACTCGTCAAGATACTTTCAGAGTTTAGGAGGCTGGACTTTAGGAGACCAAATAATACTGAAGCTATGCTATCCTATGCTGAAATGTATCACATTTTTATGTGTTTTTAAAAAACCAAACTGCTTTGACTAGGTTCATGGGAGTAGACAAATATTGTGAGCCAGTGGGACATTCTGTGGCACTGAGGGACACCCTCAAGCAAAGAGCATCTCTTGTAGCTTTGTCTGCTGGATATTTAGGGGACTAAAACTGAACTAAAAATTGCTCAGTTGGGATCTAAAACTGTGATTTTGGCCTAGGCCAGAGCACAGCTGTAGCAGGTTGGAAGGGTAGCCTACAGTCGTGCTACCATAACCAGATGGGCAGACAGGTGGTGATAGAGGAAAGCCCATGCTGGCACCACAGGCAAACGCCAGTAACTGCCTTAAAGGGCAGCAGATAAACAGATCTGATGTTGGATGTGAGATACAAGTCTGCTTTTCTTTCCGCATAGGTAGTTATGTCTGATGGCTTTAGGTTCTGAAGGCTCTGCTTGCTGCTAGAAAATGGGGCAGAAGTCACATGCATCTTCACAGGTAGTCCCCTGAAGGGAGAGTTTGTCTGTCCTTAAGCTGAAGTATTAGATTTACACCTGAAAATGGTACTTAATCCTGCTTTTCATGATATTACAAAAGGAAACAAAAGGTTTTCAGATAGACTTTGGGCAAGAGGAACTCCTTTTGAATGGCACCAACATCAGAATTTAGTTTTGCCTTTTTACAGAGATGCTGTTGTCATTGGATGAACAGTTATGAATGTCTTCAAAGAAGCCAAGTGCTCTCAGTTGCTCCTCCTGCAGCTTCCCCTTAAGGCCATTCCCCAACCTCATGGCCATCCTTTGGACTGTCTCTAACAGTTCAATATCTTTTTCATACTGTGATGCCCAAAACTGCACACAGGACTTGAGGTGAGGCCTCTCCAGTGCAGAGCAGACTGCAGAGTGTTAGAGACTAATCCTTGTGCTTTTTCTTTCCATGAGTTTGCATGTAAATGGCAAACAGGGATTTCCAACCACTCCCTGTGACTAGGCAAAGCACAGTTCATAGGGAAATATCTCTTTCGTTATGGAAACTGTTAGAGTTGAGAAAAATTAGCTGGACAAGCTTGCCAGTAAGTTCTTTCACAGGTGTTGAAGGGTTAGAGGATTCAGGGAGCCCTGAAAGGAGAGCTAGCCCAGTTAACAGCTTTGGAGAGGGTTTAGTGAGGTGAGAAAACTCTGGAGATGTTATGAAAAGGAGCTTCTGCTTGTTCTTGCCACCCACACAATGAGCTCCTAAACCTCCCCAATCTCTCTAGAGTGCAGATGCTGCTTTTTGAGCTTTCTGGTTTAACTGTAGCCCAGTGATAATTTCTGATGGTAGTTGCTCAGCTTGCTAAGATTTGACCTTTTCTTGCAAATAAAAGTGATAACAAATGTAATTCTAAAATCCTATGGTCATTTACTTTAATGATACAACATACATCCAAAAATAACATCCTAACTAACAAAATATCTATAAAATGCAATTATTTAGGACAACTAAAATTATATCTTGAAGGCAGTCCAGAGTTAGTATTCTTTATTTTTTAAAAAATTCTCTTGGTGGGCTTTGTTCTGAAACATGTAATTTGTTCAATCATGTACTATCACTTGATATTATAGGCAAAATTATTAGCCTAGGGACAACAAACTTTTTACAAGACTGTGCATACTGGGTGGAAATTTATTGCTCAATAATAACGAGAGGTAACAAGCAGTTATTTTATAATGCTACCTTTAAAAGCCCCTTGCTCAATATTTGCTGACATTGTATTATATCCAATAAATGTCTTCCATAAATTTGTAATAAAAGCAAAATTTAAAGAAGACACTGAATCCTTGGTGTCCATGTTAAGAAGTAGCTTATTCTGGCACCATCAGAAACTAGTCATGCCAGTATGCCTTTTATACAGACATGTGGGGTAGAATTCACTTCCAAGTGATGGCAACTCTGCTGACTCAGCTGGAATGCAGTAGTGGCATCCCTTTGGATGCAGTGAATGAGGAGAAGCACAGAGCCCAGTGAGCAAACCAGGCTCTGACTGAGAGCTCCACCTGGGCCACCTCCTCTTGCTGTACCAATGTGGGCAAAGGCATTTATTTCCACACACAAGTCCTGCCTAGCAGTTGTTCATGTGCCCTTTCTTCCAAGAAAGCTCCTACAGTTTCCAGCCCAGGTAAGATCAGGCTGCTTATTCCTGGTTGAGATGCGATACATAAAGGAAGAGGCCCCAGCTAAAATCCGTCTCTATGTGCAAAAATAGCAAATGTGCTTGCCTTCTCTAGACTGGGAATCTCACAGCCTAGCTAGCAATACAGGACACATTTACATCTCCCCAAAGAAATCCCTTTGTTCCTTGTGTCAGAGGTTATTTTATCGCAGCTGTGGAAGGATTACAGGCTCAGCTGATTAAAAAAACTCCCAAAATTCAATTAACTCAAGTAATTCCTCAAATTACTTGAAGAGCTCCCTATCCTTGCTGCACAGCAGGACTAGTGACCAGTCTCAGGAGGAGTGCAGGAGCTGCTCACAGGCCTCCTGCATGTTTCCCAGGAGTTGCACAAAAGAAAACGCTGTGTTTTACTCCTGTGCAAGTGTAGATATAATTCAGATAGGAAGATTTCTCTCCAGAGATACCCTTGTTAAACATAGATGATTTAGCTGAATGTTGTCTAATCCTGCTGCTGTTGCCTCAGTGAAAGCCCAGCAGAGCCTGGAAGAAAGATGATGCTTTCTCTTTTCTGTTTCTGGGGGACAATACCAAATTACCCTGTCCAGTATTTAGTTCTGCTGTGTTGCATTCCACTGACCAACACGTTTGCTTTCCTTAACCTGTAGATCTTGCCCTTATCTAACCATATTGAGCTAGAAAGAAATCCTATTACTACCCCCTGACCACTCCCCTTCCTGAAAAGTATATAAACCTCTGTGTATCGTGTGATTGCTCTCTTTTCTCCTAAACCCCTTCAAGAATAAACCTCGGAACAGAGCCAGGAGTTCTGAGCCTCCTTGGTCTTGCTTTGTCCATGACCAGCCCCCACCCCACCTCTGACTGAGAGCTAGCCAGAAGGTCGAGGATTTGGGGCAAGGGGGTCAGAGTCACTGCTGTTTGTTTGGTTTTTTGATTTTGTAGCTGAGTTGTGCAGAGTAACCCTGCAGAATCTATGAGATCACTCTGAGATCCATAAACAGGGTGTCTGGCTTGGCTGAGATGTTTTGCTCACCCCACACACTCCCCTTAGAGCAAGCAGCAGAAGCTAATGAAGAGATGTGTGGGTTTGGATCTCTTTGTGTGACTCATGTATAATGGGAAGAAAAAGGGGACAGAACAAGCCTGTGGAAGCTGCTAAGGTTGCTAAATTGTGCAGTGGCCAAGGCAACGTGGGGCTGCCAAGTTGAAGAGCTGCTGCATGCACTCTGCCCAAATCTGTGCTGGGTGGAGGCAACAGGCACGTTTGTCCTATTCTTCCTACAGTGGATAAATCACTTAGCCATGTGCTTCCCAACCCATTCTTCAGCACTTCTTTGAGTCTGGCAATGCTTCTGACCCTGCCTTTGTGCAGTGCCTCTCTTTGTATGGCTCTTTCCCCTCTTAGCAGTCACTGGACATATATTTTTAATACATATCATAAAGAAAGAAATAGTGGGGGGTTTTACACATAAAAGGAGAAAAAACAGCAGACAGTAAATACTAAAAGTAAAGCAAATCACTGTCCATCATTCTTTCTATGCATTTCACTTTAGACTAGGAATTGTAATTTATAATAAAGCAGTAAATTTTTATGAATTCTGGTGGTTTTGTTTCACTATCTATTCAAACTTTTGAAATAGGTTTAATAAAAAGAGAAACAGAGAAGACAATAATCTATACAAGTGCTAGAAATGGGAACACAGGGGAGCAGTTTAAAGCTCTACTTCCAGCTGTGAAAAGATGTGGTTTCTGCTACTGCTTTAAATTGATCATGGTTGCAGGGCTCAATTCACAGACTGGACCTGGATGCCAGCCCTCAGTCCTGGTCTTCTAAACAATTTCAGTTTAACTCTGTTTCCTCTGCTCTTTTCATCTTTCTATTACCATAAGTAAGCCTTGCTGCTTCCTGTTGTCCTCCGCCCCACACATCTAGGACCATCTTTCCTTCTATCCAAAGCTGTTTTGTCAGGCTTTGGAGTCTTCCAAATATCTTTGGAAAATCCTTTTCCCAATTTTGCCAAACACCTGTCTTAGCAACTGCTCTCATCCCTTGTGTCTCTTCCACTCTTATCTCAGAATCAACATTACTCACTGGATTGTGCCAAATATGGATTTGAGCTCTTGGCAGGATCTCTGTCCTCACATGTTTGTTTGAGGAGTGTAGTATGTACTTGACAGCTTGAAAAATAAAGCAGGTGAACCATATTAATCTATTAAGGCATGATTTTTAGAGAACAGACGGTTCTATGCAGATTTTACAGGCCACTCTCAACCATAAACATGCAGTAAGGACAGGAGAGCTATGGCTCTGGGTGCTAGGAGGCAGATTCTTCTATTTTAGGGAATTTATTTCAAAAGAAGAAATCTTGAAATCTGCTTTTTAGGCAGCCAAGGGCATGGATTTCCTCCAGGTAGTGACTCAGCCAGGCAGGGTGCCTCCAGCAATGGGTCTCATTGCTGGAAGTCACCCCCAGGTATAATGAAAAAGCTTTAGCAAATCTGGAATAGGATCTACTCTGGCAGAAAAAACCACAAATCACTGACCTTGTAAAAAGTCTTGTTTTTACCACGAGTATGAAGATGGACCTTGCTGAACAGAGGAGCAAAGAAAAGGATGACATTCTAGATCATAGCAGGGGATGTACCCATGCTGATAAACTAGCTAAAAAATGTTTTAAACCTTGGCAACAAAGAGGTTAAGAGTTTAATTAGCAACCCAAATCTATTCTCTTGAGGCAATGGTGAATTTGTTATTAAAAAGGGAAAAGCTCTCTAGCTCTTCTGCTGCACTTTCTTGCCATACTAGAGAATGCTTTGGTATTTCTATTTCCCATTTTGGCTAAAAGGCCAGAACTCTCAATGCTATGTTCAAAGAAGCTGCAAGAATAAAAGATCAATTACAGCATCAACATTTTGGTCCAAAACTTAATCTTTACCCTGTTTCTCTGTGTGTCAAGTCCAGAGATATTCACTCATCTCTGCTAATCTTGCTCAAACACTTTCAGATTTTAAAAGGTACTGGGTTTTAATTTCTGCCAATTTTTGGGTAAGCGCTGATAAATCCAGCTGATTTCAAATTACACAGATTATTCAAACTTTGAACGTGCTCTCAAATACTCTGCAATAAATAATTCAGTTTCCTCTACTGATGCCCTAAGCCCCCAGGGTCTATGCAATAACCACTCCTTTATCCTATCTGCTTCATCCTTCAATGGAGCGGATTAATTTAATAATCTCAATATAGAGAATTTTGTTTCTTACTAGTCCCTATAAGTTGGAGTTTTCAATACATGGACCCGAGACACTGACAAATTGAAAGTTCATTCAAAAGCAGAGCAATGGAAAGACCAAGGGAAATCATGACACTCATCAGTTCCTGTGGCAGCTCTGCTGCTCTCTGCACTCAGCAGAGCAGACAGGGGTCAGATCTGAAGGCATCATTCTCTCAGACAAACTGAAATGTGCAGGGAAGCTGAAGACATTGAAATACTGTGAGCTCTTCCTTTGGACATCATACTGTAAAGGGAAAATAATTGAATTAGTCTGAGGCTTGGCTGATGTTGATTTTCAGTGAGAGGAGTCAACTTACAAGTTTCTTCACCCTTCAGTCCTTGCTGACATAAAGTAATGGTTTGTTCCTTGCAGTATTGTAGTCACTTAACATTCCAGATACACTATTTGAAGTACCTTGGGATCAAAACCACTCCCTAGATAAGCATAGGCTCCTAACACGGATGGATACTATTTACTAGTGATGCCCTTTCTTCCAGTCCCAGTTTAAAATGAGATGCCTGTTGGTAAATATCCACCAGACTGACAGCTTTATAGACTGCAGCTCTTACCCACATGACAAGAATACTGCAAATTGCAGGACCCCAGCCATCCTTCTTGCCATACTACCCAAACAAGTGCTTACCAGGAAGGAGCTGCCTCACAGAAGAAAAGGTTGCTCATTGTAACACTCATTCAATTTATAATTGGTTCTTGAAAAGGTGTTAATTGGTATCCTAAAGTAAGTAACAAATCACCTTCAGACTGGAGTTGGAGCACAAATGCTGAAGACAGCACCTGTATAGTATTTAGATATTTATCTCACCTAACTTGAAATATCTTTACCATAGACATGGGCTACTTGTCCAGCAGCGCTGCATAGTATAGAGACTAAGCAGAACTCTCTAGAAGGATTTCTGTCAGGTAAATTGGATCTTACATGCAGATACCTACATTGCAAGAACCTGAATTTGGACTGATAAATCCCATTCCAAATTACATTTAGATAGATTTTTTTTTTTAACTTTTGCTGGTCTACATCAAATTCAAAGTTAAGATTACAAAGGAAGAAAAAAACAGTGTGCTGCAGTTAAGCTGTGCTTTTGAGAAATGCTATTAGTCCACTTGAAGCACTAAGCTGCCACTTGAGAATGAATAATAATAATAATAAAAAGGAATATATTTTGCAGATAGAGTGCCTGGTTTTCAGAATCTTAAACTGGTATTAATATTACTTATTATTCTATTTTTACCTGCAGAGCACAAGTAATGTTCATGCATCTTCATAGACAAATAAAGGTGACAGGCCTTGACTTCAGAGCTTAAAATATAAATGAGACTAAACATAGCAAGTGTTGACAACAAATGAAGGATAAAGTGGGGCATGGAAGAAATAGGTCACAACAGTGTAAAAACATGAGAAAAGCACCTTGGGGTGGCTACACAGGTTTACTTCTGCTTGGGCTCCTCCAGCTACTTTGTGTGAAGACAATGATAGGAAGAAAAGTCAAAAACCTTGTCCAGGAATAAAGAATGCCAGAATTGGGACCACCAGCTTCAGGAGTTCAACAGTCTCACCTCAAGTCACTGCACCAAATTACTTTCTGTAGAGCTCACAACAATGGAACAAGTAAAACTCTGAAAGCATATTAAAGTAAACAGTTCACTGTTTCTCTTCTTATTGAAAGAGGTTAAAGCAACTTAAACAGAATTTCAATCAATCATTCCCATCCTGATGGACAAATTTCAGTCCAATGTAATTGGAAATGGCAGTTGAAAAATCTTGATAAAAGGGATTTAGATGAGAATGCTAACAAAGAGCAGTAAAAACTGGCATGTCTAATGCAAGATTGGTTTTCCTTTTATCCCCACAGTAATTTTCTAACTCAACTATTGAATTTCTCATAATATCCTGAGGGATGCTATGAAACCTGCTATTCAGCTGCCTAAAGGAATTCTTATTGTCTGAAACAAGGAGACATATTCAGTTCATGAACCCAAACCAAGTTTCTTTTTTTGCTTCCAAGATTTTTTGGACAATGTTTTCCTCATATAATTTCAAATTACAGATCCATTTCACCTCAAGCTTACAACTATGGTTTCTGGATGTTCTGGGAGAAGATGATTGATTAGGTGCCAGACAGAACACATGCTGAATTAAGCAGGACCATCTAATCCTTTCACAGTTACTTATGGTGTCTTTTGGGATGATTTGTTGATGACTCCCCTCACATAGCATGAAAATCTTCTCAAATCTTTAAGATCCCCAGCATTTGTGACCCTTCTATACTGATACCCCTTGAAATGACCCCAGATCATTCTGAAGGAATCACACATATGACCTTCAATGAGGGGTGACAGCATAGGATTACAGAAACAGCTTCAATCAAAGGATGCACAACAGCCTGTGTGATAAGCCAGAGTATGTTTCTACAGCGTTATTAGCCAGACAGCCACAGGGAGCAGCATGAGGGCAATAACTGCATGAATGGACCATGTGCTGGTCAACAGCAGCTGAACAGTGTGTGCTCAGTGTGATGCCAGTGGCATCCTGGCCTGTGTCAGCAACAGTGAGGTCAGCAGGAGCAGGGCAGTGATCATCCTCCTGTACTCAGCATTGGTGAGGCCACACTTCAAATCCTGTGTCCAGTTCTGGACCCTTCACTGCAAGGACACTGAGGTGCTGGAGTGAATCCAGAGAAGGGCAAGTGAGCTGGGGAAGGGTCTGGATCCCAAGTCCTGTGATGATGTTGGGGGTTGTGGGGGGGCTGGATCTACTCTTTCCCTTGGTAAAAAAGCTGAGAATTTTTTCCA
>VRYO01002297.1:73227335-73246094 GCA_009812075.1 Sialia sialis | reverse complement strand
AGTTTTGTTCTGTCTTATTGCTGTTTCTTTTATAGCTGCTGTTCTTGTTCATCTAGTAGATATATCAGTAAAGAACAGTTATTCCTAAACCCATACTTTTTCTGCCTGAGAGCTCCTTAATTTCCAAATTATAGTAAACTGGGCCGGAGGGGATTTTCATTCTCCATTTTAGGAAAAGCTCCTGCCTTTTTCTGGCAACACCTGTCCCCTAAACCAGGACAGAGGAGCAGCTGAGGGAGCTGAGGGTGTTTATGCTGGAGAAAAGGAGGCTTCAGGGACACCTTATCACTCTCTACAACTGCCTGGCTGTAGCCAGGTGTGGGTCAGCCTTTTCTTTCAGGCAACCTGTGACAGGACAAGAGGAAGGTTTAATTTGGAAACCAGGAAGAATTTATTAATGGAAAGGTTTATTAAGCATTGTAATGGACTTCCTAGGGAGGTAGAGGAGTCACCACTCCTGGAGGTGTCCAAGGAATAACCAGAAGTTGCACTCAGTGCCATGGTCTATTTGACACGGCGTTGTTCAGTCATAGGCTGGACTCAAGGATCTTTGACGGCTTTTCTGACCTAAATGGTCCTGTGATTCTGTGAAATGTGCAAACTGGGGATATGATGTAGTGAGAAGATAGGTGATAGGAGAGATGGAACTGATGTGATTTATGGTATAAAACATATGTATATAATGTGCTTCCATATACCACATGAAAAACCGATTATTTCTATGAAGTAGCAGAAATAATGTCTACATTTTTAAGAAGCAAGTGAACAGCAACAATACACTGCTCTATAGAATGAAACCCTACAGCATAAAGCAGAGAGATGGTATGGTCATCAATTCTATTTCTTTATATCGTATATGTTAAAACTAAAACTAGTCAGTGAAATCTGAAACCAAAGCAGCCCACATTGCATTGAATTTCTTGTTGCTAGGCATCATTTGTTCATACTGTGATGCGAGGTGTTTTGCTTCTAGTGTTAAAAAAAAAGGTGGAAAGATTCTCCCACCTTGTAAACATTTAATCAGGCAGTAGAAGAAATAAGTAAGTGCTGAAAAGAAAACTGACTTAATCTTCCTTTTAAATTCCAGGAGAATACTGTAATCCTATCCTGTGAAAGGGACCGTTAGCTGTGATCCTGTTCATGGGTTTATGCTACTGGCTTTGTTCTCAAGCTAGCTGGCTGACTCCTATCCACTTAACCTTGTTTTTGAGCACAGCAGTTTGGATTTCACTGTAGTAGGTTGTTGTGGTTTAATCCCAGCCAGCAATAGCTGCTTTCTCATTCCCCCAGTGGAATGGGGAGAAAATGGGAAGGGTGGAAGTGAAAAAACTCAAGGGTTGAGATAAAGGCAGTTCAATAGGTAAAACTAAAGCCATGCATGCAAACAAAACAACTCAAGGAGTTCATTCACCTACCCTGATGGGCAGGCAGGTGTTCAGACATCTCCAGGAAAGCAGGACACCGTCACATGCAATGTGATGTGGGCAGACAGCACCACCACTCCAAAGTCCCATCCCTTCCTTCCTGTTCTCCCAGATTTGGGTGCTGAGCATGACATCAGATAGTGTGGGATAACATCAGATAGTGTGGGATAACCTTCTGGTCAGCTGTGGGCAACTCTTCTGGCTGTGTCCCCTCCACAGTCCTTGTGCACCCCCAGCCTCCTCACTGGGCAGGGTGGTTTGAGGAGCAGAAAAGGCCTTGACTCTATTTAAGCACTGCTCAGCAATAACTAAAACATCCCTGCTATTAACACTGTTTCCAACACAAATCCAAAACACAGCCTCATACCAGCTGAAAAAAATAACTCTATTCCAGCCAATCCCAGCAAGCATGTACTTCAGCAAGTCATTAATTCCAACCTGAATGTGCCAAGAAATGGAGAAGACACCCTTTCCCTGAAAGCTCTTCCCAAATTATTCATTCAGCTTGCTTACAAAACTGAGGGTGACTCACTCTAGGTTCCAGCTACCTGTTCCTTATGCCTTCTCTTTCTCCTCAGGAAAAGATCTTTCAATGTCTAATCTATTCCCTTATATAATTACACTCTAATCCTCTTATTTTGAGTGTCTCTTGGATAAACTAAATTCATCAAGGTCTGTGTGAATATTATGAAAGGCTTTTCCAGTAGTTGCAAAATAATTTTCATATGATCTCCAGTGTGTCAACATCCTTTAGGAAATGTGGACATTGCAAATATAATTCAAATAATCCAAATTTAGTTGTCTAAACCACAAGTATCTTGTCTAACATTACAGTTCTGACTCTCTATCCAGTCACCAAAGTGAAGCAGAGAGTGCCAGGAGACAATTATTCCCACCTCCCTCGGGCATCTAGGAAGGCTGGATGCCCTATGAAGGCCCTAATTTGAATGCACAGGATGTCTGAACTGCTAGTTTAGACGATATTCCTTTCTGTTAAATCATGAGTGCTAGTTGAGATGTGTAGCAAAAACTGTACAAATTCTCATATCAAGCAGAGAAGATATCACCACCCACTCATTCTACTACTAATACACCCATCAACAGAAGAAGATTTTTCCACTTGGAATTTATATTCAATTTTTCCTTTGCTACAAGCACAAAATCCACTTTTAGAGTCACGTTTACAGCATACATTCACACATTCTGTAAATACGCCTCTGTCCTCCCAGCTTCTGGACGTGGGTGGCAGTTTTTTAATTCAGTTGTTACAAAAATGCATGCTGTGTAAAGAAGATCAGTTTCTCAGACAGCTCCATCAAGACTCCCCTACCACTGTGTCCTTATTGTCATACATGTTTTGCAACTCTTCATGCTGCTCTGGGCCTAGAAACGCAATATACACACGGATGCAGGGTGCTGCCAGTCACATTCACAGTAATGTCCTTGCTTTGGAAAGATCACAAAATAAACCAGTTCATCTGTTCATTATTCATTGCAAATGGTGTAATATTCCATACAGCTTCAGTTCTGATAAGTTTAGAAAGAAGGAAAGAAACAATCTCACCAGTGAGTTTGAGGCTTGTGTTTCACACATTCAGGTCTTTGAAAGGGATCATAATCTCAAATCTATGAGAGGATTTAAATGAGAAGAGGATGCAGCAGTCTCAGATCAGTTGGAATGATGACTATGGTAGAATGGCTTTTCTTCATCTGAAGTTTCACACAGCAAGATCACACTTGTTATGGCCTTGCCCAGACAAAACATTTGCTGAGATAACTCCAGCTTCTTTCACATAATCCCACCAGTCTAGGCAGAAAATACCAGAGGCTGCTGCTGTTAAAAATATGCTCTGTACAAACAAAGTGGCTTGCAGAACTGTGGCTCCTTTCAAATAATACAGAGGACTAATATTAATCTGGCTGCAGTTCCTCACAGATAAGCCTGTAAAAAGCTCCTGCATTACCACACCAAATTGAAGCTTATTTTGATATGGAAGAAATGTAACAAAAGGGTGCAGAAATGCCACTTCTTAAGTCAACATTCTCAGATATCTGTGTGGAACATCACCTAGCTCAACGGTGACATTGTCAAAGCACGAAAGAACACTACTACTGAGGCACTTCCCATGGTTTTTAAAAGCAGTCTTTTCCTCACTGAAAGGATTAAAATTATTTAGATGAACCATCTCTGCCAGAGCAAGACAAAGATTATAAGATGCATCTTATTTTTATTTACTAGATAGAGGACAGTTTCATAATATGACTTCTGGATGGCAGCTCTTTTTCACATGCTACAGAATCATTTTTAAGAAAACAGCTTGTCTTTCAAAATCAAATTTGCCACTGGGGGAGTGTTTTCCTGTTGATTAGAAAGCTGTTTCTGGAGAATAGAAGTGAAACTGAATTCAAGTGAAAAAAATTAAATTCCTGTGTCTTCTTTAACGGGGCCAGAAATACTGTTGTTTACATAAACCACCAAATTGAAAACATGAATACTTAGATGTCTGAGCTAAAAGGTTTAATCCACAGTTTAATATTGGGTTCAGTTTTGCTGTTTACTCAGGAGCAGAACAGACCTTGCACTTCATGAAAATATCTAATGTGACAGGCACAAAATGACTCTGGAAATAGGCAAAATTATCTCAGGCCCTAGTGCCACAAATCTCTGCTCTCTGCAGCCACTCCCATGCCAGAGATAGCTGAAAGAATGTTTGCAGTCCCCACCCATTCCCGTGCAAATTCTACATTTTTCATTGTGCAACAGATCAATCTGATTTGGAATAAACTGGTGGATTTTGTTTTAAAATGAATTTGGCTGAAAAAGAGCAGTCTTTTTCTGTAGAAATTAGAGAATTTCTTATACATTCTGAGTGGCTCTGTGTGTCCTGGGAAAAGTATAATGGACAAATGAATTCATCATAGCTTTTGTTGTGGTGTGTAAGTAAAATTACCACTAACTGCCAAATTTTTAAGTGCCATAAGTGGAAACAACCCTGCTGGATACCATTTAATCTACCCTGTGATTCTGCATCTATGCATGGCAGTAGTTGCTCTACTTAGATGTTGGTCTTCATGTCTATGTCAGAGCTAACAAATAATATGGACAAAGGGCTCTTAAAAAAATACTGTTTTGTCCCAAAGCAGGGTGACATTACCCAGTGTGTTGAGGTGACCCTGGATGGGCACCAGATCCTCACCAGGTGCTCTATCATTTCTCTCCTGAGGAGGACTGGAGAAAATATAGCAAATATTAATGGGTCATAATACAGGCAGGGGGAGAACACTCACCAGTTCCTGTCACAGGCAATTCAGACTTGGCTTGGGGAATTTAATTTACAGTAATTTCATGATTATAAGCCACACCTTTTTCATTGAAGAATCCAGCCTACCCCAGTAGTGCGGCTAATCATCAGGTGCGGCTTATTTATGGACAAATCCCAGCCAAATGCCAACCTGGAAGTGAGAGCCGGC
This sequence comes from Sialia sialis, assembly GCA_009812075.1. Classification (NCBI taxonomy): domain Eukaryota; kingdom Metazoa; phylum Chordata; class Aves; order Passeriformes; family Turdidae; genus Sialia; species Sialia sialis. Next base: position 73,241,199 of record VRYO01002297.1, on the reverse strand, counting down.
CGGGGAGGGCACCTGGGGCTGCCTTTAAAGGCTTTGCTGGTCTATGAAAACCGTTTGCAACTTGAGCACCTGACACCAAACCCCGCCCTGGTGTGATTCTCAGCTCTGGCATCAGCAACACCTCCCCCTCCTCTTTCACTGACCTTGGGGTCTGCAGGGTTAATGCATTCACATGTTCTCACTCCTATCTCTGGCTGCAATTCTGCAGAAGTTTTTTTTTCCCCTAATCAAGCACCTCATTCCAGAGGTGCTACCACTGCCACTGATGGTCTTGGCCTTGGCCAGCAGTAGTTTCATCTCAGAGCTGGCTGTCACTGGCTCTGTTGGACAAGGGGGAAGGTTTCTGGCATCTCACAGCAGCCACCCCTGCTGCAGTCCCACAACTAAAACCTTACCATGCAAACCAGATACACTCAGAGTGCCCACTGGGAGCCTTGTCTGTGCCATTTGAATGAGATGAAGCTGTTCCACGAAGCATGCTTAATAACTAAACAACAGAGATGGTGCCCCAGGGGATGTTCAATTCTCCTGTGTCTGGCTGTGTCTGGCACTGTAGGTGTAGCCTGGAGGACCTGAAAAGTAAAATTTCTCCCTGCTGAGCAAAGCTGGATGAAAGAACATAACCTGTAGCACGGCTTGACACCTGCTCCCTTAGAAAATTTGGGTTCTAATTTTACTTTCATTAGAATCTTCTCAGACTTAGAGAGGACCTGTTTTTCATTAAGCCATTCATTACTGTTATTGATTTTGAAGTTCTTAGCTGTTTGAAGGTACTGTCCTAGTCCGCTCACAAATAACAGAGACATAGATACAGTGGAGCATTAACTTTTATATAGAACTTTCATATTAAGTACAGAGACATTCAGATTATACAGCTGTGTACCTATGGGGATGCTGAATAACGTTATCAGACAATATCCTATTCCTCCTGTTCTATGCTCTAGCTGTGAAGCAAAGGAGTTGTATTTAATATGATAATATGCTATTAAAAAGACTGGTTTTAGTGGCTTCAGCATATGTTTCTTAAAAATTAAATTATGGGTTTATGTTTATGGTTTTAGGAGACAACAAAGAAATAACAGTCTGTTCTGATTTTGGCTAAGGTAGAGTTAATTTTCTTCAGAGTAGCTGGTATGAGGCTGTCATTTGAATTTGTGCTGGAAACCGTGCTAATAGCAGGGATGTTTTAGTTATTGCTGATCAGTGCTTAAATAGAGTCAAGGCCTTTTCTGCTCCTCACACCACCCAACCCAGGGAGGAGGCTGCGGCTGCACAAGGACTTGGGAGGGGACAGAGCCAGGACAGGTGACACCAGCTACCACAGAGACATCCCATACCATAATGGCATCATGCTCAGCACATAAAGATGGGGGAAGAAGAAGGAAGGGAAGGGCCCTTTGGAGTGATGCCATTTGTCTTCCCAAGTCCCTGTTAGACATGATGGGCCCTGCTCTCCTGGGGATGGCTGAACACCTGCCTGCCCATGGGAAATGATGAGTGAGTTCTTCAGTTTGCTTTGCTTGCATGTGAGGCTTTTGCTTTACCTGTTAACCTGTCTCTGTCTCAACCTACGAGTTTTCTCACTTTCAGCCTTCTGATTCTCTTCCCCATCCCACTGGGGAAAAGTGAGTGAGTGGATGTGGGGCTTTGTTGCCAGCTGGAGTTAAACCACAAAGTGACAATGAAAATATCCCTAGGGAAGCATGTGCATGAAATTCCAGATGGAATTGAGAAAGGCAAAATGCAGCTGTCCCAGTCTCACACAAAGGGACCTGATATGGTGATATATTCTCATCTTGGCAGCTATTTCCAGACTTCACTTTGTTCCTTTACACAATTTGTTTCTCCTAGAAAGCCCAGGCGTGCAGCAGAGCAGCTATTGTGCCAACACAGAACAGAAAGACAGTGTTTATCCCAAGAGGTTGAAGATGAGATCTAAAATATATGCATCTGTTTATTCAGGCAGGATGTAAAGAGGCAAACCACAAATGCCTACTTTTCCTTGCAAACACTTCCTTAGGGACCCAAAGCTGGCTGAGCCACACCTCTGACCTGTATTACATGCTTCCACAAACAGGCTGATAAGTATTAGCCATAGACACTTCAGCTCTTCTTGCTAGAGCTCCACAACAAGACCTTGTTTTTCATGTTATTAAACACATTATACATGCCCTTCCTGCCCCCAAATTGTCTTTACTCAGTCAGTCACTTTCATTACGAAAAGCCAAGCATGATATTTTTTTCATCTTAGATCTATGCATTCACTTGTCAGGTGGGTCAACAACAAAAGAAGATGATGCATGTACAATAATTGGTTTTTGCAGATGAGTCATGCCCTTGATTTTGTTCTGAATGTAGATTTTTCTTCAAATATTTTGCTCAGGTTCCTTTGTGCTTTTTTCTGCTGCCTGCTGTAAGAGTTAAAAACTCAATTTTCCTTTGATTTAAGCTGTAAACAGACAGGTTAGAATAAAGGAAAGCATTGGGAGACACCAAATGAGCCAGCTTTCTGTCACTCTTTTCAGGTTGATTACAAGTCTCACACTGTGCTACGCGCTCTTGGAGTATTTTACAAAAGATTTAAAATCCATTGAAAAAGTAAATGAAATTCATCCAGAAAAAGAAATTAAAAAAAAAAAAAAAGGAAAGGAACATTTTTTGACAGTCTTTGTTCTACCCAGATAAGGTACTGCTTTGGAATCATTTACAGTCTCCATGCACAGTGAAGCATGCTGGCATTCCGAATGGCTTTAATACAGTGTCACTGTACTTGGGAGACATCCTAGCCTGCAGCAGGCTTTGCCATGTTGGAGTAACCCTCCTCTCCAAATGGTTGTTGCTGCTTAGTGATTAAAAAAAAAAAAAAAAAGGCATTTTTTCAGCCTTTTCACAAAGCATGTATATTATTATGTATGAAAAGCCTCATTAAAAATAGGACTTTAACTATCTTTCATTTGTCAGAGTTTAAGACTAAAAAATAACAGGAGTGCTACAAACTGTGTTAGTACAATTTTAATCTCTGGCTTCTTTTAATCTTCCACACATCTGTGGTAGAATTGCTTCTCCTGAAGAATTAAGCATTCAAATACATATTTTGTGTTTTCCCTGCTGTGTTAATGAAACCAGGCATTTTATGAGGAAATTGAATTAGTCTCCTCTTTAAATATTCATTAATTTAAACAGAAGGACTGGAAAATTGGTCACTAGCTATTCAGTAAATAGCACTCTCAAATTGGCTGTCCCTGTAATTGCTATGATTTTTAAAAATAACATTGATTTCTTTATGCAGTGAAATAACATAAGCACATTCAGACCATTAGTATGATTATTGTTCAGGTATATCCTGTAGGGCTCCTGATTAAAAAAGGATAGCTTGATATGACCTTGTACATATTTTGAGAAGACATTAAATAACATTTCTCTATCAAACTAGTGGCAAACCTCAGGGAGCCCATAGCCATGAACACTGTAAAGTTTAAAACACAAACAATATAAGCACTTTGGAAAAACATACACTAAATGCTATTCTGATGAAACAAACTCTTGAATGTATGATTCTTGACTATGGACCTTATGCTGCTATATAGTTGCTTTTTAAAATATGACTTGTACTGTGTATACCTGTATCATAGACCAGACATATTTCTGTCTCAGAGTCCCTGGACAGAAGTTTATGAACAGAGTCTGCAATGGCCAGGGTGTAGCCAGGCTGCCACACATCTATTGCTCAAGTGTGAAGCATTTTCAGGGTGAGTCTGAGGGCTCCTCCATGTGCTGGGCTTACTGAGGAAGCATTGACCATCTGTCCAAAAAATGAGCTGTATTATCTGGCCCCTCACCTTTCAAGCACCGAAGAACTGAGCTGTGTATGTATAAGGACAGCAGTGGGCAATGTGGGGAGGATTGGAGAGGTGCCTGCCCAATTTTTTACTTATCTGGCTCTTTGTTGGTCACTGGCTGCTTTCATACAATGATGAATGATACTGTCCAGAATGTTAAAGGGAAATTTCAGAAGACAAATGAGAAAGACAAATATAAGTTAGAAAAATAATCCTATTTCCTAACCTTTACAGGAATACACTTCTTTACCAGTGAAAAGAAAGGAAACAGGAATGCATACATTCCATTATTTCATTTTCTGTTCTATATATTATACATATCACAATCAGCTGCATCTACCCACAATAGCTTCTTCAAGTTTATGCATAGGAATGTGAACCTTCTTTAATGGCAACTTTGAACAAGTTGGGAATGGAGGAGAGAAGTTGAAGCTGAGAAGAGGGTGGGGATTTTGGATGGTTTAGCTTTTGTCTTTGTTTAAGATCATCCAACTCTATTGTGGCTGGCAATAACTTAAATTAACCTTCACCCTGTTCAGTATGTTTTGCCCATGATGGTAATTGGCGAGCAATTTCCCTGTCCTTATCTCAATCCATGAGCACTATTTTCCCTCCTGTCTTGTCGAGGATGGGGAGTGAGAGAGTGGTTCACTATCTATCAGCTAGCCAAGGTCAACCCATCAGGTAGGGGTGTGGAGAAAATACAGGATCTTCACTCAGCTATTTACCACAGGGGATAAAAACATCCCCTAGCAACTCCACCTCTTTTTAACTAACTCTCCTAATCCCTTGCCTCACGTTCCCTACATGTTTGTTCATGTTTACGGAGGCAGTGGTTCTATGGATACTCATTTCCTTCTTGTGCTTAGGGTTCTGTTGATGAAAACACGTAGCCTGGTAATGCTTTGAGGTGCCTCCTTCTGCTCAGTTAGAGAGCACTGCTGCAAACAATGTGGAACCTGAAGGTAAAACACAGCTTCCCAGGTATCTGTGGAAACAGGCAAACCAAGGGGACAATTAATTTCCACGAGTCAAAGGCAATTATCCAAGGATGGAACTGAGATAAATGCAGCAGGTTATGGCATTTTGTTCAGTGGGTGAAAACACTTGAAAAAAAACTCCCTTCTTGCTGCTAGGGGCTTTCCATGTCATAGGCTGCCCACATAGCTGTAGATAAAACACCAGTGCTTTAGGAGCCTGTGAAGATTTAGAATTTTTGCAATATCTAGCACAAGCATAAAGTAGTGATTTCTTTCCTCTTTGGAACTGTCCAAGTACAGTTTGAAGCATTTGCAGACTCCTACAAGGTTTTTTCATTCCATTTATCTTCTTTCAGTTAACAGTGTGAGTCTGTTTAATATTTCTTTACCAGTTGTATTTTTTAGCCATCTCAGCACTCTCGTTGCTCCACATCATCCTCAAAGCTGAGTACAAAACCTTGGCTTGAGACCTCTAGGTTATTCTTTCAGCACTATTCAGTGTTATTAAGCTTCAGTTACTGTAGCTCTACAAATCTCTTCATACAACCTATCACTAAATTACCTGTGCTCAGTTTCCTTCATGCTTCTATGAAGGTAGATCTGCTTATTTTTGTTTGTCCTCCTATCATAGATTCATGGAATAATTCCATTTAGAAGGGACCTGGGGGCTGTTCAGCCTCTGCAAAGAGCCTGTCCATCTCTTGCTCACTCGTCCTGACAGTGTGCAGCTGCTCACCTCCTCTGCAACATCTTTGCTTGCCAAAGCTCCTGCTGCATGTCCTGCCACAAGGACACTGTCACTGTCCCCTACCTGAGCCCTGGGACAGCAACCAGGCAGTGCCTGGTGCCATGACTGAAACTTGGCATCCTTGGTTCTGTGGCAATCTCACACACAACTCTGCCTGGAATGAGATCTCCAGTATGCTGAGGGCCAGGCTTCCTCCCAGGTAGGAGACCACGTCCCATGGTGCCTCACCACTGTTTTGGGATTATGTCTATGAAACTGTTTTGGTTTTGTCTGTATAGACACACCGTTTGTATGTTTTGGTTCTTCAGCTGTCTGAAGAAGGCGTCTTCTACTTCTTTCTGCTCAGGTGGTCTGTACAGACATCCATCACAATGTAATCCATGACGCTCTACCTTCTAACCCTGACCCATAAGCTCTCAGCTCATTGCCCTCTCCAGTGCAGAGACAGCTGCACCCTCCTTGCTCTCTCATATAAAGGAAACTCTCAGCTGCTCTGATTTCCCAGACAATGTATAAGGTCTTGCCCCACCATGCTGTGATGTAGACTTATCTTATTCGTGTGCATACCATTAGGATGGCCCTTTCTGCCTTTTGTTGGTTACAAAGGCTCTTGTCTGTATCACCCCACATCACTTCCTTGCAATCACTTCCTCACTTGATTGCAGGTCATCATCACCACTCTCCACCACTTCTCATGTAACATTTCTCCTTCCCAGGCTGGCCAGCACATTGGCAGAGACATCTTTTCCCTGTTTGGCCAGAGGTATCCAATCTTTTCCCAGAAGTTCTTGATCATCAGAAAGGCTTCCAAGGTCTTGAAGATTTGTCTTTGTTGTTGCCACCAGATGTGCAATCCCTTGTGGACATACAGGATTCCTCCACTTTGCCTCAAGACCTTCCCCTCACTGATGGTAGTAAGCATACACTGCTTTGGCCTCTGTGCCCTTGGCTACCACCCTTGGATCCATGTAGTCATGCTTGACATGCTCATGTCTCCCCGATCTCACTGCTACCCCCACGGGAGAGAAGCAGCGGGTAAAAGTTCCAAAGCTGACATGACTCGGGAACCTCTCCATGACACCCCAGATCAAAAAGTCCTCAGCAAGCCTCCTCTAATTAAATTGCAACTTTATCTCCAGGGAACTCCCAGGAGTCTCCCTAAGAGCCCAGGATTTCATAGCTCTTGAAGCTGAAGGCAGCACCTGCTGTTGGCTGCCTGCGCTACCTGTGCCATTGGCTTTCTCCTCTGGTCTGGCGCCCCATCTTTGCCCAGGCCACAGGAAGAGCCAGGCCTCATATGAAACAAGAAGAGTTGGGGGTTTTTGTGAGCTTTTACTTTCATTTTCATGACCATTTTTCAATAATAAGTTACAGTAATTTCATAATTATAAGCTGCACCCAAATATAGGCCACACTTTTTTTTTTTTTGAAGCGAGGATCCACATGTGACAAAGTAACAAGTTAGTAACAGAATCGAGCCAGCGTGGGGTTTGGTGTCAGATGCTCAAGTTGCAAACAGTTTTCATAGACCAGCAAAGCCTTTAAAGGCAGCCCCAGGTGCCCTCCCCGGCCGGCTCTCACTTCCAGGTTGGCATTTGGCTGGGATTTGTCCATAAATAAGCCGCACCTGATGATTAGCCGCACTACTGGGGTAGGCTGGATTCTTCAATGAAAAAGGTGCAGCTTATAATCATGAAATTACTGTATGTTGTTTTCTTCCCAGTACCATTTTGTTTCGAATGGTTGACAGTCTTTTTTGGTACTTGCCTAAGGAAAAGGATACCCTTGTGGGGAGGGAAGTGCTTCAACAATAAGCTCATTTGCCATCATGCCCTACAGGCTTTTTTATCTTGCACAAATGGAGGTGAGAAACTCCTGCCTTTGAGGTCTGACTGAAATCAGAAAGGAAAACTGAAAAACTGTGAAGACTGTAACCTCTTTCCATGACAGAATTGAAAGAAGAGATGATAAAAAAAAAATCATAACGTAGTTCAAAGTTTTGAAAAGAGGTAAACAAATTGGAAAAGTGTGGAGGAGATTATTCTGGACTTACTGCAGTTAACTACAGGCTGTATTTGGGATGTGTTAGTACACCATTGATCTCAAAAGGCCTGTTTAGCAAAATGAAACACAGCCAGGCAAGTGCTTGTACTTCTCAAAACACCAGGGGGTATCTCAAGCAAACAAAAATTCAATCAGTGGCTTTCCTACAGCCCAGACAGAAGTTTTTAAAAGATGATGATTCTGAAAAGCTGGATGCAGAGAGCCCAGGGTGGCTCTTGGTCTGTGAGTTAGTTATGATAGTATTGCCTGATTCAGACATACACAGTTGAAAAGATGACCTTATTTTTACATTGAAAAATCATATCAGATGTGACAAACTGGAGACTAGAGGCAGGGAAGAGCTTAGAGGCACAGTAATTGTTCTTGTCTGATCAGAAGGATCAAAAAGAATGCCTTAGAGAGATAAACTAAAAAATGAGATTCTAATGGCATGTTGATCATAAGACTGATTTTTTTTTTGGACATGCCTGTACAATATGCTGAATATGTTTAAATACAATCTCGTTACCAAGGATCTGAAGGATTTTTTGTTTTAACTACACATCTTGTTCTACATAATGGTCATGTTTCTATTTGTCTGCTCAACAGCAACACTTAAAATAAATACAACTATTCTTTCAGGAATAGTGGATGTGCTATCTGGCTGTGGAATATTTTGCATTTCTAGGAATTTCAGCGTTATGGATCTGAGTGAATGATTGCTAAAAATAATTTTCAATAGAATAGTTTTGTTTCAAGACCACACTGACCTTCTGGTTAATGGCTGAGGACACATAAAGACCCACTCACTCAAGCACTGAGTCTCCTTGAGCATCAAGCCCAGACTACTGAGGCCAAAGGGTGGGAGGTCTTTGGGAAGCCCAGCACAGCTGGCTGGGCTAGCACCAGCCTGCCCTCTTCATCCTCTGAAACCAGTCACCAGTCAGGACTTGTGCCTGGGAATGTCTGAGCTGCTGCTGGAAGCTGGGGCTCTGGGTGAGCTTGTCTGATCAGGAAAAAGAGAAGATGTTGCTGTCCCCTTTATCTTTTTCTCTGTCTGCAGATGCCAGCATTTCTGAAACAGGACCATTTTTCCCCTCCTGCCACAAAATGCAATACAAAGTGAATAAACTTACAGTGTTGTGATAGAGCATCGCTCAAAATGCCCTTGGGAAGTTCATCATAAAAGAACTTGTTTAGTATTATACAGCCTCATTCAGGAAAAGCCTCTGGGAGGGACAGATCCCGGTGTACACACATGCATTCAGTGTGGGAAGTGTCCTGTGCCCAGGAAGAACAGTTGGGATTCCCTTCTTTAATGTGCCTAGAGATTTGGGGTTTTTTCAGCTACAATGAGATTTCACCAGAGAGACATAAAAACTGGTAACATGGATGAAGTCAATATCAGGCTGAAAAATTTCCAGTCCTTCCTCTTGAAGTAGAAGAGTAAAGATAAAGTAGTAGTAGAAGAGTAAAGGATAAAGGAAGAGAGATTTGAAACCTCTACGAGGTTTCTTTCCCAGCAACCCTGCTCTGTCAGGGCTCTTCTATCACCTTGAGAAAGGGATGCCAAATATGTGCCTACAAGAAGCACTCATTTTACAGAGCATTTCTTTCTCACAATGGTTTTCAAATCTTATATTGTGCAGGCAGCTGCTTGGGGTGGCTGAACCTTCTGAACCTTGCTCAGGATCCACTCTTCTCCACTCGGCTTTCCAGCTGCAGAGATGCTTTTCAGAGACAAACCCTGATCCTCAAGAGTGGAACAGGGCACTCCAGAGTGGGACCATCCTAGCACAGCTTGGTTTTGCTCCAGGCCTATTTGGAGAAGACTGAATGTTTCACATAGGCTGTGCCTTCTGACCCTCTTGCTGTTCCTCTAGCTGAACTCTCCCTTTTTAATGGATGCACAGCCAGCTCACACCATGCTGAGAGAGCTGACAGAAACAGCAGAGTTTCCATCTTTGCTTCTTGCTTTAACTTCACCATGGTGCCTGAGTTAGATACACAAACTTGGTCTTCTCCTCAGTGTCCTCTAAACACACGAGTTACTGAGCAGTCTCAATGTTGAAGATATTTCTGTCCTCATTGCAGGCTTTTCTAGAGGGGTATGTTGTTAATATAATCTGGCCAGTGCCAGATCTTTCATTCCTCTCTGCATTTATTACCCATTTCCACTAACTAAGGACAGCAAAGCCAGCTACACTCTCCGTCCTTTTGCTTTTGAGGCATTGCAGTCAGCCCAAGCAGGACATAAGATGTATTTTTGTCTGCTGCTTTGCTAGGCACTCCATCTTCTCTGGCATTCATGTCTCGCTCCACTATTCCTCAGCGTAAAAGGTTTTGTAAATTGATGTACTACAAATACTAGTGAATTCCAGAAAAAGAGAACCAGGATGGAAGGGAGGGAGGGAGGGAGGAAGGAAGGAGGAAAACTAAGTTTTAAGCTTTTCTAATGCCCCTCTAGAAGTAAAAACATTTGAAAGCAAAAGTAAGACCAGTTGAACTTTCCTATAATTACCAGATTGTGGTATCAGAAGAGGAGTAATTTATCCTTTGGCTATCTGAGGAAAGGGGAAAAAACACGTTATCTCATTTCACAGATGAAGAACAGAAACATAAAAGCCTAAACACTTCTTGTCCCAATTTGAGCTTCCAACTGGGACAGCTGTGCTAGGAGCAGCAGCGTTCCCTTTGGCATTCATGGAGCAAAACAGGCACCTCACAGAACAGTTTCCTAAGGCAGCAATCATGCTACTTACACAAATATGTTCAGCGCTGACAACTCACTGTTTTCACAATCACACATAAGAATCCCAAACACACAGGCAGGCTGTCTCAAATTAGAAGACTTAAGAAAATACACTCAGGGGTTCTTCCATTTTCTGCAGCTGTTAGGTAGAGGTGGGTCCCAGATTTTCTTAACCGTATGACTCAAAAAGAATTTTTCAACTGTAAGATTCTGGAGTAATCCGACCTAAGGGTTTTAGGAAATAACGATGCACCTTTCACAAGCTTCACACAAGACTAAAGGTGGAATGCTGGCAACTTTACATCTCCCCTCTCCAAATGATAGATGTGAAATGCCAGTTTTCCAGCAGGGCTTCCCTTGCCTGACTGAAAATGTTTCTGTTGTTTCACGAAGCCAGCCTGACCAATGAAGTGGTACTGCATGGCTGGTATCAGATGCTCCCCCTGCCATGTGCTCCTGCCAAGGCTCCACACACAATTCTCTCCATTGAAAAGCCAGCTCATTTCCACTTGCAGCCAGCTCTATTCATATTCCTCTCAGAGTTAGTGACAATAAATATTATAAAATCACACAAATCCAGATGGTGTGGGTTGGAGTTGCCAGCTGTTCTACCACTTGTGAATTGCCTCTCTCATCCTGCAGCTTGGCTTCCAGAGAAAGCATCTCATCAGTTTCCTATGGTCTCATTGCATTTCTTTACAAGCCATCTCCATCCTGAGATATTTTCAACTTTCACTGTAGATATATATAAAAGAGAGAGAGGCAAAGCAAATTTGAGACAGAAAATCAAAGAATCCTTTACTTCAGAAATTGAGGACTATTTTTCAAATAATGACCTTAGCCTCTCAACAGCCTCCCAGTTTTCATCCATGAAAAGAGACCACTTCAAGGGTTCAGCTGATTTGCACTAATTCTCTTTCACAGGAGACTTACATCTAAAAGAGAAGCAAAGGTTTGCTTATCTTACCCATACTTATCCTTGCAAAATCAGGAGGAAAAGAGTGCCAAATGAACACAGAAATCAAAATGCTGACACGACCTGTGTGAACAGCATTGAAAAAATCCTAAATATTTGACAAGTACAATATTTTCACCATTATAAGCTGCACCTCTTTCATTGAAGAATCCAGCCTACCCCAGTAGTGCGGCTTATATTCAGGTGCAGCTTATCTATGAACAAATCCCAGTGAAATACCAACCTGGAAGTAAGAGCCAGCACCTGGAGGGTGCCTGGGGCTGCCTTTAAAGGCTTCTCTGGTCTATGAAAACTGTTTGCAACTTGAGCACCTGACACCAAACCCAGCTGGCAGTGATTCTGTTACTAATTTGTTACTTTGTTACACATGGATCCTCACTTAAAAAAAAAAAAAAAGAAAAAAAAAAGAGAGAAGTGCAGCTTATATTCAGGTGCGGCTTATATATGGACAAATCCCGTGGTCTACCCAGCTACCAGGAGGTGCAACTTATAATCAGGTGTGGCTTATAACTGTGAAATTACTGTACCTTGTTTTTCTGCTCTGAGTTTTCCCGTGAGTTTTTCTTTGAGACTGGGGTGGTATCTGCAGGCCTGATGCAATCTGCAGGTGAGTGGAGCCACCATCCAAATGATTACCAGGCTTGGGAGAAAGTCTGTGTCACAGCTGTGGTTAACGGGACTGCCACTGACATAGATGTGAACATATGTGGGTGCCACTAGTTTCATTCTCGGATTGGGCTGTCTTCTGAAACTTTCTGTAGAAAAAGAGTGAGTGGAAGGCAAGAGAGGTGGGACAATTCCACAGTCAAGAGCAAGGAAAACAGCTGCTCAAAGCAGCAAGAACGAGGAAACCTCAAAGTTTCCCAGTAATAATGGGGAAAGACAAAGCCTGAGGCCAGAAGTGCAAGAAAATCTACTAGGTATGGGCCATGATGTAAGTCAGCAGGCTCCTGAGCTGTGGTGCCAGAAGAGAGCAGGCACCAGTAGTGATGCAAATGCTCACAGCTGTTGCTCTGGCTGGTGACATGGTCTGGGGCTATGGTGGTGGGACAAGGGTGTTTGAGGATGAAAAATTGCTCTCAGAGGCTCTTCAGGTTGGTGTCTGAGGTATCAGTGTTTTATCAGAAGTCTATCTCATTACATTTGCAGCAAACACTATTCAATTTCTTTGTTTAATTTCCTCTTTTCCTTGTTTAGTCTCCAAATAAAAATAAAACAAAACAAAAACAAAGTACCAAGAAATTACAATAATGAAGAGACAGGTCCAGACAAGCCATGAGCCAAGCCCTCTGGTTAGGTTTAGTGAGGAGCATGGTTGGGAACAGGCAAAGCCCAGAATCTGGGCCTGAGCTTAATCCCAGCACCAGTGGAGGTGCCCAGTGAGGGGTCTCATGGTTTTCTCCCACAGCTCTTTTTGCAGTGATGTGATCACACATTACAGCATTGCAACGGGCTGCTCTTGAGCACAGACAACCAAACCCCTCAAGAAATACTGCAGAGACTCTTGGTGCCAAAGTCAGGACCAAAAAAACAAAGAATCATAAGGATATTTGTTCCACTAGGATTTACAAGTTTCCACCGTTGCAGAAATCCTGCTTAAGGTAGGCTCAGGATTTTTGAATAAAGCTTTGGTTCATGTTATAGGAAGGTAAAATTATATTTGTAGATCCATAAACGCACCAGCTATTGAATGCAACATAAACCTCTTTCAAAACACTCATCATTTCTACTTATCTCCACATCTGTGACATCCGGTCAGTTCTGGATCAGAAAGAGTAGGAAAGGAGGGCAGTACCCACCTCTAGTCTATACACACCCCATCTCACAGTGGCATGAAAGCTCCTCTTCTCATTCTCAAGCCACTACTTAAAAAATATCCTTGGGTCAGAAACTCTCCAATTCAATGCACTCCTTTCTGTGTCTGCTCTTCCAGCATCCCGCTGTGCAGAACCTAGTAATGTTTCATTCATTCCCAGCTGCCTCCCAATGCTGGAATTTTACCATCAGAGACTGCCCACAAGTGGGATATCAGGGATGCTGGAAACATTTCAATTAATAGATAAGACAATTTAGGGTAAGGCAACCACCAAACTGGAGTTATCTGGTCACAAATTTCATATTTGAGATGAAACTTTAAATTCTATATTTTAATTTTTTACCAAAGGATTCAGTCAGAAAAATCCTATTTTTATCTGCTCTTAGTCTGGGATTTGCATAATTTCCCAAATTATTTCTGAAAAAAGTATATGATGCTCACTGGGATTTACTCAGGTGCCAATGGGAGAGTTGTGTCTTTGACACAGCTTTCATCCTACATTTAATTTCAACAAACGTGTCCCAGAGGAGACAGATTCTCTCCAGCAAAGATCCTTGAACTACAGCTTGACTTTTATTACAGTAGTTTCACGAATATAAGCCGCAACTTTTTCATTGAAGAATCCAGCCTACCCCAGTGGTGCGGCTTATATTCAGGTGCGGCTTATCTATGGACAAATCCCAGCGAAACGCCAACCCGGAAGTGAGAGC
>VRYO01002297.1:73200086-73224165 GCA_009812075.1 Sialia sialis | reverse complement strand
ACCTGTAATTTTGCAGTGCGTATTAGGGGGCTACCCCACGCTGCTGCCCAGCACTGAATAAACATACACTTTCTATCTTTAAATTGTTAGTCTTTTGTCTGTCACAGTTGAGTATTGGTGTTAGACCTATACTCATATTTTGGTAAATCACTATGGTGGTGACTGAGGAGGGGTAAGAAGCAACCTCCAGTGGGGGGGTGCTGTTGATGTGTGTCAGTGTAACAAAGGGGTTTTTAAATATTTTAAACTGTGAAAAAAGGGTGCCATTATCACCATGTCCTTACCATTAAAAAAAAAGGAGAAAAATAGAAAGAAACTTATTTTAAGAGTTAAAATGTGGGGTTCCATAATAATCTTTTCAAATCTGACTAAATAACTAAACTGCTTCTGATGCAGAGAAACCCTTCACAGACCTCCTGAGAGCACCTGTTACTTAAGTATCAGCATTAGGTGCTTTGTAGTTTTGAACAATTCTACTAAATTGCTGCATTTTCAGTTAACTAAGTACTACAGATCTACCTACAACAGACTGAGGGGCCCATGTAGGACTAAAGATCCCAAGTCCTAGTTCTTAGAAGTAATTCAAGGCTCTAATTTCAGCTGCCAGTTTGGATGCTGAGAAGTCAAGGCTTTCTTGTGAAAGCCTTCAGAGGAACTTGGAGAAGTGAAAATGTGAGGTTTCTTTTTTTTTCTCCATTTTGAAATTTGAAACAGCTGTCACAACATGTTTATAACCATACGTAGTGCTCAATAAATGTCTAAACCTAGAAGGAACTATGCAAGAGTTATGTCTGATTTATACATTAAATAAAAATAGAAAGAGCCAGTTGAATTTAAAACGTTCCCCCACATTCAGTAAGACTAGCAATTACAATATTTATAGAATATTTCCTGCAAAAATGTCTAATGCATTGCACATACAATAGAAAAAATATTTTGAAAGCATTCTGTGAGTTTATCAAATAAGGTAAATACTTGGGCCTAATTAAACTTTCTTAAATTGGCTTTTCATAGTGAAAAATAGTTTCATTTTTAATCTAACCCCATAAAGTGCAGTCCAAGATTAAAGATTAGGAAAGATCTGAGCTTCCATAAATTGCTGCAAGTTATTGCTCTTGGACAGGTCAATAAACTCACAGAGCCTTCAGGAATCAGATCCCAGGGGCGAGGCAGGACAATCCCCACCCCAGCCCTAAATCCTGAACAGATCCCAAGCCAATTCTGAGAAGGTCAAATCTTCAGCTCATCTCCTTTGGATTACAGCATCTGTGGAGAGATGTGAGCCTGGCCCCAGATTCTGCTGGACTGGCTGCCTGTGCCAGCCAGGAGTGACAGCCTCCCAAGGTGCAGACAAAGCAGGGCACACCAGTCTTTCTAAACATCCAATCTACCTGCCCCAACTGTTTTAAAGAACAGGTTTCATGGAGCTGAAGCTCCAGTTCCATTACAGGTACAAATGAGTCAATAAAGTCATACTAAAGTTTTGCTTACAATGTAATGCAACTCTGAAGATATATGAATCTAACATCCAAAAAGCACTGCCATGATGTGTCATTACTTAGTTGCAAAATACTTTGATAGATACTTTTTCTGCTTCTTTGGAGGATTATTTTTAAACTGTAGATGCTCTCCAATCATACTTACAGTAATTTCACAATTATAAGCTGCACCTGATTATAGGCTGCACCTCCCGGTAGCCGGGTAGACCATGGGATTTGTCCATATATAAGCCACACCCAAATATAAGCCGCAACTTTTTTTTTTTTTTTTTTAAAGCAAGGATCCATGTGCAACAAAGTAACAAATTAGTAACAGAATCGCACCGGTGCAAGGTTTGGTGTCAGGTGCTCAAGTTGCAAACAGTTTTCATAGACCAGCAAAGCCTTTAAAGGCAGCCCCAGGCGCCCTCCCCGGCCGGCTCTCACTTCTGGGTTGGCATTTCACTGGGATTTGTCCATAGATAAGCCACACCTGATGATTAGCCGCACTACTGGGGTAGGCAGGATTCTTCAATGAAAAAGGTGCGGCTTATAATAGTGAAATTACTGTACTTTTTTAACTTTGCAGGGATAATACTTAGCCTGATTAACCCCAGGGAATGAAGACATTTAATATTTTTTTCTTCCAGGTTATTATGCATCCCTGGGAAACAAAGCAAAATAAATCAATTAAAATGTAATTTCAAAAAAAGTATTCCCAAGTTTGCTTAGCTAAATCACATCTTTGCAATTAATATGGCCTTTATAGATTATTTAGACCTTTCTCAAGATCATCTGCATGGATCAAAATAAAACAATCTCATCCCAACTTTATGGCACAGCACTGCTAGAAAAATATTTCAGCAGAACAATTTCAAAATAAAACTTTTTGGTTTAGCTCCCTAGAACACCGAGGTAGTTGCCACTCATTTTGGCTGTCTCCCCCTCGGCTCTGTGCATAATGAATGTGCTGCCCAGCTCACCTTGCACAAACACTTTGGTCCTTCCTTGCGTGCTCTCCCCTTCAGCGCAGAAGTGAGCTCTGTGTGTTGCCATCACCCCAGCAGCTGGAAATTTCCCAGATTTTACTCCCCAAAATAAAGCCAAGTAGGTGAATGGATACCCTGAGAGATCCAGGTGGGAGGGACAAGAGCAGGCAGCTCCTCTCCCAGCTGAAGCCCTGGCAGGCTGTGCCTGCCCTTGGGCTGGGGAAGGCAGTGGGCAAGGCCCAGGGTGCTGAACTCATCAGCCCCTTGTCACACCTCCTCCAGCAGCTGGGTAGTCTTAATTTAACTTAAGTTAAATTCCTGCAACATTTGGGATATCACTTTAGGCTCTTACTCTTGGGATGAGCACCAGTAAAACTTCCCAAGTGGCTCTGGCACCCCTGGGGGGCTGTGCTTATACAGGAGCAGTGATTTCACTGCAGATGTGCTCTAAGTCTGGAGTTGCAGGTGTTTCAGCCAGCAACATCATTAAGTGTTTCCACAGAGGCCCTGGCCCTTTTTGGTGCAGTTTATGCTCCCAGGGCAGAGCAGGGTGACCGCCTGTCAGTCAGTCTTTCCAAGGGGCAGATGAGCCACAACAGCTGCCTCAGGGAGCTGCAGCTAAGTTTTCTGGGGAGACCAACACACTGACACATCATGGTATTGGCTATGAGTTCAGCGCCATCCCTGGGTGACAATCCCATTCCCTGGCAACATGGAAGTAAGTTGACAGAAGCCTCTTAACACCAGGCTTGATTTGAGACACAGACCACACGGGAAGTCCTCCTTCACTGTGAGGGGAACCTGTTTCTCCTCTTTAAGAAGAAACATGTGAAACAAGGAAACCCTTTCCAAATCTGCTGGGACCTTTTATAGAGCTTTAAACATCTACAGACACATCATGTGAGTAACAGCTTACCACAAAACCACAGTTTAAGCCATCCAATCCTACAGCTTCAGCACAGGATAAATAAAACCAGCAGGTTAAATGTTTCCTTGCTACACTTAAGCAGCAGTAGCCTGGTTTTGACACTGCTCCAGACGGTTTATGCCTACATGATCATAGTGGATATTTTACTCTTTAATGTTAACAGTGTTTTCATAGTACACATTTTTCTTAAATTAAGAAACAAACCATGGACTTTTCTAAAAGGTGACTCTGGGCCTTCCCTCATTTATCTACTATCCATGGTCATTTTGCAACTGACAACAAAAAAAGAAGGACCAGAGCCTTTAATTCCCTACTTTAAAATGTTAATATATTCACAGAGTACTATACAAACAAGCACCAAACAACAATTGCACATTAATTAGAGCTACACAATATTTGTACATGTTGCTAAAACAATGCTGCTAAATGAAGAAGCTTTATTAGTTCAGAGTTTTTGGCTGCTGTTATTAAAAATATATTTACCTGAAAGGAAATCCAAGTATTTCATTTTACAAACGATTTAAAATATAGCAGTAAGCAACATAAACTATTGCTTTTGATGTTTATACATTTTTTTTGGCATAACACTGCCATACAGATACAGAATTATAAAATATCTCTTTATAGTGCATTACAAATCCAGAAACTGGTTACCACTCCTACCACATACATATGGTATTGGTACTACCAAACATGCATGGCATTCTGTAATTAAACACTGCGAAGGAATACAGAGGAGAGAGCAGGACCATTCATAAAAACTGACATAGAGCTGTTCCATTTTGCAAGTAAAAACTGTTGGGCTTTGGGGTTTTTTTCTTTTTCTTAGAATACACTTGAACAATGAAGTCTATGATATTTTCAAATTTTATCAGTGTAAAACCTACACTTAATCATCTGTTGCTGAAATGGAACTGCATAAAGGGCAAACAACCATGGAATACGTTAAAACACAGAAGAAAAAGAGCAGCTAATGATTAGCAAACATGCTTCAGCAGATCCCAAAAATGTAAGTGCCATAACCTTTTTTACTGCAAAACAATAATTTTCACGTGGTTAGCCACAATAGTAAGTACATTCAGTATATTTCACAATAAACTTTAGTTGATGAAAACACCACTGAACTTGTAAGTGTGGTGGAATTGAAGAGCCACATTTCTAAGAAGAGACTTCTTTCAGAATGCCTTGCCAATTCTCACATTTTTTTTTAATCTTATAGCAAACAGTGTAATGCTTCTGAAAATAAATGTAGAAGTGATTACAAGTGTAAAGCCAGATGAGGTCTCTATTGAATTGATCTCTACAGCTTTTGAACGGCATTTTTCAGTGTCCATTACTTTCAGCATGTAATACACCTATTCCTTAAATTCTTGCTTTCACCAAAGGTCTTAACTCAGTGTACTTCAGAGCAGGGCTGGAAAGGGAACACAGCTTTCAGGAAAAGAAACAGCTCACAGCCAATACTGAGCATAAAAATATTAGAGAGACACAATGCGCACTCCCCTTGGAGAACTGCATCTAAATATCTGTAAGTAGTGAACCTATGGTGTTGACCATAATGTGAATTGAGGGAGGCTGTATATGCTTAGGTCTTTTTTGACCCATCTCTCATTTTCAGACTCTGGTAGCTATAAACATACCTTCTGACCATTTACTCCAACTACGATTGGAACTGTCAACAGGTATTAAAAAAAAATTACCAAAATGTAGAATGATGAGTATGGTTTTCAACAAACCCCAGACAGCATTTCCATCTTCTGCATGAATGTTAGATCCATTGATGCTGGTTGCTCCAAACCCAGATATCTCACTCATCTGGGCTAGGAATAGGTTTTCCATTTGACTGATTTTGCTTTTACACCAGTAAGAAAAAAATAAATCAAACCTGTTCTGCAGTTGGAATCTGACTTTTAACACTTAATCTACATTTTTAACACTAGTCTACAAAAGGATTTATGCGCAAAAATGTATTTAGGAGTAAGTAAGGTAGCATTGTCATCAACTTAGGACGTTTCTGCATCAGCAGACAACTTCTGCCTAAAACCAGAAGAAACATGGGACATTTTCTGCCTAAACAGGTATTTTGTCATTAGAATCTCCCGTGGCATTTAAAAACTGATTTGAAGTGGATGACTCTTCATTTTACAGTACTTTTAGTAGGTATTCAAATGCAGTAGCAATTCTTGAATAAACAGATCTGAGACAAGTGAGACATCACCTTCTCCACACAAAACATTATTAAAACATGGAACTCACAGCCACAAGGGATTGTAAAGGCTGAAAGAAACCATGAGTTCAAAACAAAAAAATTCCTGGAGAGAAATGGGGTCCCTGTATAATTTCTTTGTTTCACAGCATCTTTTGATGGCTACTGCTGGAGGCAGGACTAGGCAAGACTAGAAATATCTTTGGTTCTGAACCCCTCTGGCAATTCTGAGGACAACATACATCATCAGCATGATATTGTCACACTTTTATTAGTGGCAAAACTTGCTTCACATACTTTCATCTTATTCACAAACACAGCTGTTGTCAAGGAAATTCAATATGATATGTTTCCTGCAAAAGTGTAGTGTAAAAAAATTACATTTTCACCTGAACATATATAACTATAAATTGTGATCAGTACCATCACAACAGTCAAAAGAAGAAAGGTATAAAATAACCTCTCAATTAAACAGATAGTCGTAAGTTTTATTTAAACACAAACAAGAGCTGTTTTCCATTTAAATCCAATATATGTCACTTGTCTTACCTCACTGGATCATCTATCAATATTGTACAAAGCTTCTAAGGTCTGTAAACCTTATGTTTACAGTACAGATATATGCAACTGCAAACTATTAGAATTATCCTGGAACAGTTCAGGGAGGCTTACACTAGTTTACATGAAATATTAACAATGATTATACAAATACCTAATACATTAGAGTGCTGCAATCTTAGAGCAGGAAACTGAGGAGCTGACCCAAACCAGGGAACAGCTCTCAAAGGATTATTGCACTTATTTTTAGCATCCTTCAGGATTTTATTTGAGCAACATGGACACAAAGATCTCAGACCTGCTCTTGGATACGTGGACACATGTAACTACTCTTCTGCTCTGAATGGTCTGTGCTGCACACCTCATGTACCCAAGCCTTCAATCTCTACACCAACACAGTATTGGATAGTGAGGCACACTTGTGTCTGGCATAGTAGGGCAGAGCTGTAGCTAACCTTAAAGTGCTGCATTTTTGCATGATTTGTATGATCGCCTTGTGTGTACTCATCTGCGTACTCAGTAACATTGTTTTGAGTTGCACATTCATATCCCCTCACCATAAGATCCCAAAAATCAAGTTTGCAGATATGTGCATGCACACGTTTCCACCACTTAACAGCACCAGAGGCTACTCAGATGCACTTACTTGGAAAGAAGCTCATATGGAAAGTTCTGCTCAATTAACATATGAACAGCTTAGATTCTAGTCTAACACTGAGCCAAAATACACTATTGTAATAAGTACACAGAAATCCCTGAATACTTAAGCATATAGCAAGACAAAAAGAAATTTAACAGTAAGCAAATTACAGCAATTTCACGATTATAAGTTGCACATCCAGGTAGCCGGGTAGACCATGGGATTTGTCCATATATAAGCAGCACCTGAATATAAGCTGCACTTTTTTTTTTTTTTAAAGCAGGGATCCATGTGCAACAAAGTAACGAATTAGTAACAGAATCACGCCAGCGCGGGGTTTGGTGTCAGGTGCTCAAGTTGCAAACAGTTTTCATAGACCAGCAAAGCCTTTAAAGGCAGCTCCCCGGCCGGCTCTCACTTCGGGTTGGCATTTCACTGGGATTTGTCCATAAATAAGCCGCACCTGATGATTAGCTGCAGTATTGGGGTAGGCTGGATTCTTCAATGAAAAAGGTGCGGCTTGTAATCATGAAATTACTGTACTTTCTTTGCGTATCCTCAGTTCCTGAAGTAATGGTTAAACAACTATGTACTGGCATCTATGAGAATACAATCATTTGAGCACAGATATATATATATACTATATATACACTGTAAACCAATACTTAGAAGCCTCAAACACAGGGTGCTTCTGGTTGCTAAGGCCATGATTCTGTAACAAAAATGCATACAGTGCACCCACCTGATCCTCACAAATCTCAGTGGGATGCTATGCTGTATGATTGCCCTGCAATAAATCCTTCTTTTCAGCACTCGCAAAATCAGAAGAAACAATTCCTCTATGAAAGGAATGATACACTGTCACATTTTACACAGAGCAGAATCTGATAGTTAAAGCTGAAGTGTCCCATGGGAGTAATTCTGTTGATAAAGCTGTAAAACAAGGATTAGAGAGAGCAGGAGCCCACCTGACACAAAACCCCTCACTTACATAGTCCCCATAGTTCTTTGTAGGCAACTGACAGTGCTCTTCTATGAAAACTGAGAGAGATATATTGAGCTGCAGATTAAAAAAAATATAAAAGTTGCAGCGGTAATAAAGGTGTAAATACCAAAGTTCTTGAAAATATTTTCAGATACCTTGGCCCCTTAATGTAGACAGCTTGGTCAGATTAAAAGTATTTTAAGCACTTAATTATGAACATCAAACCAGAAAGCATGTTTAAGTGACAGATGTGCCATGATAATGGAATACTGCAGAGTAATCTTCTGGAAGCACATCCCAAGAACTTTGTTTAAAATCAGAGCAAGATTTCCCTTTTTTTTGTTCAGTAGACAAAAGAGATCCTGAGGTCACTGATGCTCAATCAAATTACACTATAAATATAATAACACCTCTGGCATCCCTTATTTCACTTCCATACTCTGCATTTTCTATAAAGTGTGTAACATTAATACTAAAGTTCATAAACTGAAGGCTCTGTATAGCTTCTCATGCTATAGTTACGTTCCTTCTACACAGGGTATCAATTTCCCCTATGGTACTCAAAAAATAACTATGTAAGACCAACTCTATGAAGTTTGCACGGTTAGGCACTCCAGACTGAAGAAGTCATAGGCAGAAAATGAAGTTTCTTCCCTTTGCATACATGGAGGGGCAGAGTCCTTAACTACACAGACAAGTTTTATCACAGCACTTCCTTCCCCTCCTGCCCTGAAGGTCAGAGGCAAACACGAACAAGGGGATCCCAGTTCATGTCCAGGGAATTGTGAAAGGCTTCTCAGGATCTTTCCAGCCCTAAAATGTGGTGGCTGGAACTCTTTGGGGCATTTCTGTTCAGACAGGCTTAATACTCATTTGAATGATCCAAGTTACCCTAAAAAAAAATAAAAATCCATGTACATAAGTTCCTTTCCTCACGAGTCAGACAGAAGGAGAACTAGATCTTCTTTCTTCTCTGCTTCTTTGGGGTGAAAACAACCTCATCTTTTTCCATAGGTCCAAGATCACAAGATCCCTAACTGCCACTCTATTTGATCGCAAGAACCAGCGCTACCTGAAGAAAAAAAATGGATGATGCATTGCCATGATGTGCATTAGCAAAACAGAGCACAAGACATTCTGTCTATGCTCTGAAACCCCTGAAAACTTCACCATTTAGTGTTATAAGACTTGAATAAAGTCCTGTAGCATTTTGACACTCAAACTGTATTCAGCCTCCTGCCTCAAAACATTTAATCAGAAATACATTAAAGGCAGTGGATAATATGTACACTTTTAAACAGAAAATACATATATAGAAGTTTTAGAGTATTTTAGGACTGTACGAAGTGTGAACTTTACCTACATTATTTTTTAATTCATACTCTGCAGAACTGACTTGTCGGGTCCTATCGTTTGACTTGAATGGCAGAAGCTCAGAAGAAGGTACTCAGGGAGAGCAGACAGTTCTTCAGTAGAAGCTGAGAAAGATCTTAATAGGGAAATTCTTATTTGTTGGGCTCCAGCCCAGCCAAAAGAGTGGCCTGTCTTAAGTTACCACTGATTATCAAAGTAACATAAAACTGTGAGAGACTTATCATATAGAGCAAATTAGAAGAAACACACAGCTGGAAAGAAGCATCAGGACTGCCTTTGTCTTTGAGGCCAGCAATGAGTAACTCTATTATGCAGATTCTGCCCAAAACTGGCCAAGAAACACTGAAGTTAAATAAGAGCCAACTTGACATGTCTGGTGACCTTTTCTCTGAAGGCTTTGCTGATAAAGCAGTGCTCTGTGGTAAAGACACTGCTTTTCAGCTGTCCAGAGGCTTCCCAGGTGCTGAGCCCAGCTGCGGGAGTTGTCTTATTACAGCTGATCACAGAGAGCTTTCAAACAGACCAAATTTGAGACATCAAAGAGATCCTTCCTCCCAGCTTAGCTGCAATAAATGAGTCAAGAAAAGGGAGAATTTAACAGGGACTAAAAGAAGCATAAAGTGCAACTTCCCTTGTATCCAAAAGCTGTGGATACACTTTCTTTTTAAGTTCAAACTTTTATTCAATGTACAGTGATTCCCAGCTGTACAGGACATGATATATGCTATCCATTGTTAAGAGCCTCCAACAAATATGCCAACCTAAGGTAAAGATAGTGTGCAAATACCGCTATTAATCATGAACACGGTTCCTAAAACAATAACCACTAGAGTAAAAAACTGTTTTTGAAATAATTTCTAGGAATTTCCTAAATGGAAAACAAAACTTTAGGCACACTTAAAGGAAACTTAAAAATTCTGATGTTCCAAAGCTTTTTAGTTGTTACACTTTACTTATTTATTTATTAATATTAGATGAATTTTAAAAAGTAGATAAGCTTTTCTGTGCAATCTGTCTGAAAAAGATAATGAATTTCTTAGCTTTCAATATGCACAATTGTTTTAAAGAGACACACCTGGCTGACTGCTGATAAACCGAGGCTGAAAAAAACCAAAATTCATTAACCTAACAGATGCCTAATCTGATGCATTTGCAACAAGCATCACCTTGTGAACTTACACTAGATGGAAATTTCAACCAAAATGAAGAAGCAATGAGTAATTTGCTTCATTCAAAGCAAAACAACGATTTTTAAAATCTCAGACTCATGGTTTGAGCTCATCCTTAGCTTTTGTGGTGGTCCCCCCTGAAAACGTATCCTTATCAAGGTTATCTTGTAGATCTGCTGATGTGTCATTTGAAGAATTCTCACTGTTACATAAATCTTCCTCTATAATGCCCAGGTGATTTCCACAGTCATTGTTTAGATTTTCATCATCTTTTTTGGAATGAGAAGCGTCCTCCTTTCTGTCTGAATTATCATGAATTTCTTCTGATTTTGAAAGCTGACTGGCATCAGTGTCACTGTTCTTTTCACTGTTGTTCTGCCTAACAGCATCACAGTTCACTTCTTGTTCATCCTGATCATTTTCTTCCCCATTTTTTGAGAATTCTACCTTTCTTTCTTCAGTTATTTTACCAGCTGAGCTTCCACCTGCTGATGCATTCTTAGGCTCCTTCAGTTTCTTATGCTTAGAAACATGACTATTGGGAATAGAAACTGGAGATGCTGTCTTTTTATTTGCTTTGCTTCCCTCTGACTTCTGTTTTCTTGGGGGTCCCCAGATAAAATGCTCTGAGGGGGTGTAATGTTGCTGGGCAAACCTCAGCAGTTTCCTCCTTTCTCTTCGGTCTCTAATAGTATACACAAAATATTCCAGAGCACTTTGCTTAATGTTGGGAATGGTATCTTCCACAAGAGCCTCATGCAGAATAAATTTTACCAGGGGAGATTTGAAACTCTCATATCCAAGTTCACCAAGACTTTTCAGAATTCGAGTGATTCTCAAGTAGTTATGCTGAGACCTTTGAAAGAAATGGGTAAAAAAACTATTGAATCAGAAATAAAAACACTTTACAAATACAGAACTGGAACTGCAGTTCTTCAGTCCTTTTTATCACTTCAGGTATGCACTTCAGATGTCCTAGTCTTTTAACTTCTCAAAGCTGCTGAAGCTTACTAGCACCTCCTTTGCTGGAGTGACATGAGGGAAAATTAGTGTTTGTAAAAAGCAGTGGGGGCAAGGGCTAAGAGGAAATAAAATCAAATGTACTGATTTTTCCTTCT
Organism: Sialia sialis; assembly: GCA_009812075.1. NCBI lineage: Eukaryota > Metazoa > Chordata > Aves > Passeriformes > Turdidae > Sialia > Sialia sialis. Next base: position 73,212,720 of record VRYO01002297.1, on the reverse strand, counting down.
GCTGTATGAGAAGGGCAACAAAGCTGGTGAAGGGTCTGGCACCTGAAAATCCTATGAGGAGAGCTGAAGGTAATGGGGTTGGTTTTTTGGAGCAACAAAGGCTCAGGGGAGACCTTATTGCTCTCTACAGCTGCCTGAAAGGAGGCTGTGCCAAGGCAGGGGGGGAGCAGTTTCTTGTCCAAGGCAACAAGTGACAGGACAAGGAGAAATAGCCTTGGGTTGCACCAAGTCGAGGTTCAGGTTGAATATTAGGAAAAAATTTCTTCCCTGAAAGACAGGTTAAGCATTGGAACAGGCTGCCCAGGGAAGTGGTGCAATCACCATCCCTGGAAGCACGAGTAGATGTGGCACTCAGTGCTATGGTTTAGTTGATACAGTGGTGTGAGGTCAAAGATTGGACTCAATGATCTCAGAGATTTGTTTCCAACCTTAATGATTCTATGCTGTTCTATTTCTGGGGAGAAAACCCAGTTGCTTTGCAAATGAAAGGGTTTGTATTGTATTTATGGTGCAGCTACAGAACAGGGCTCTTTTGCACTTCACTCAAGTTATTTAAAAGCTGGGTCTCCAGTCTAGACTTAGCACCTGCACTACTGACACAGTCAGTGCTGGAGGAAACACAGGCACCTCTGGAGAATAAGTCCCACTGTTACAGGAAATAGCTAAGAGAAAATGAATTAATTGTCTTCTGTGTTTGTGAAAAGGTCTTTCCCTCATAAAGCACACCTTAGTATGCAATAAAACCTTTAAGTATGATTTTTAGATGGATAAAATTAGGTAAGGAAAGTCTCAAATCCTGACTTAAAACTGTAGCTACTCACTGGAAAGAACAGGAGTGAAAACATGCAGTAACATTTGGGCTTCCTGAAAACCTGTTTTATCTGTGGCCTGAGTCTGAGCCCACACCCATATTGGCTCTTTTAATGTTTAAATAAAATTATTAACAAATTATTCCCACTATTCACCTGGAATCCATCAGCAATTGTATTCACAAGTTTTTATCATGACAGGAGAACAAAATGCTGCAAGAAAACAATCTGCAGCTTTAACTTGAAAAGAGCTTTTGGTACAATTCATCTGCATGAGACAAAATTCAGTGCAAACTCAGGATCCACACAATACCAATTAAAAGCAACTGATATAATTTGCTAAACATTGGGCTAAGGTTTGACATAATAAGTTTAAACCTTTCCAGATCAGCATTTCAATTAAAAATATTTTAATACTAAGTATTTCATGTTTGGAGGAGGGAGGGAAATCTTGTTGCTTAACTTACATACAGGTATGGAGAATTTGATCTTTCTCAAAAATAAATGTAAATAAAAAGATAAGCCACTTGTTTCTTATCAAGTGAGAAGCAGCACTTTGGGATTGGGTGAAAACAAATTCAGTACCCTGACAAATTAGATTGGAGCTGGGATCTTCTTCAGCACCATCTAAAGTTGTATTTTCAAGGAATTCAATTACAGTAATTTCACGACTATAAGGCACACCAGATTATAAGGCGCACTTCCGGGTTGTCAGCAAATTTCCGAACCTAGGGTGCCCCAGACTATAAGGCACACTTTTTTTTGCCGCGAGGATCCACACGCAACAAAGCAACGAATTAGTAACAGAATCACAGGGTTTACTGGCAGGTGCTCAATTTGCAAACATTTTTCACGGATTGGCGAAGAATTAAAATGGAGCCCCAGGCGCCCTCCCTGTGCCGCGGGCCCCAGCACTCCCACCCACTCCTGGTGCCGGCTGCCACGGCTCGGCTTGGCTCATGGATGCCGCAGCTCGGCTAGCAGCTCACACTTCTGGGTTGGCAAATTTCCAAATTTGTCCATATATAAGGCGCACCATATTATAAGGCGCACTTCCGTTTTTTAATCAAAATTTTAGTCAAAAGGGTGCGCCTTATAGTCGTGAAGTTACTGTACATCAGTCCAACTGTTAATGGGTGAGAAGAACAATCAAAAAAAGGGGAAGGAGGAACGTACAGACAGAGGCACAAATCAGGCATCAACTATTTATTTTTCCCTTTTTTTGTCCTGGCAGTCTTTGGAAAAAATATCTTTGCTTCCTCTAGAAAACAAAAGGATAAAGAGATTCTATAGTAATTCTAGCAAGTGAAGTGCATGTCATTACTTACTCATTCAAATGCTGAAATCTTTCTTGCCAGTTAGCAGCTCGTGCCACGTTTCCAGTTTTATCAATTAGTTTTATTCCAAAAAACTCCAACATCATTTTGTACGCCAAAAGGAATCTTCTAATTGCTTCTTTTGTTTTCTTGAATTCCTAATGGACAAAGAATATGTACAAAATTCTAAGTGGCACTAAAGCAAGTACTTCTGCATTGTGTAAGACAACTCTACATAACAAAAAGCAGTTATGCATTAAAATTACTGTGATGGTTTGTATGGAGCTCAATTTGTATTACCTCAATTTCATATGTAGTTAATTCTTTAGCATAGAAGTTCAGACCTTGTTCCCTCAGTGGAAAAAGCCTGTTAAAAAAAGAAGTGCATTACGGCTCAGTATAAGAACACAATCAAAATAATGCTTTGAAACAGAAATAGGTACTAATTGACCAACCACTGTATGTAAGTGTGGTTATGTTCCAGTTTCTCATAGTCTCCTTTCCATTTATTTAGGACTTCTTCAATATAAACCCCTGCACAAAAAGAATTTGAAAAACTGTTAGGTAGCCATCAAAATCAGATCTCAGCTACATAAATTATATGCATGTTAAAATAATGATGTAACACATATTTTAATTGTCTTTCACATGCTATGTGGAATAAGGTCTATTGCAGTAATAAATAAATTAGTTTTAATTCAAAATTAATTTAGTTACTAAAACTTAATTTAAAAATAAGGTACTTATAAAATGTAAATGTAAATAAAACCAACTGACTTATACTGGGTTACTAACAAGTGAAGGTATGTGACAGCAACCTATGTAAAATAGGTCAAAGAGTTCTCATGTCATAGATTTATCACACTGACTGGGAATTAACAAACTGCTTCCATAAAATATTGCACTGTGAATCACCTGCTTTTACAAGACAAAACTCTGCAGCTATCCATCCAATCCATCTATCCATCCATCCAATTTTCATAGAACAAAGCCTCAACTCTCCCACACCAGGAATCTCTCCAGCTGCAAATACTATTATGATTAGGAAATCTTTCTTAATTGATGGTGGCTAAGCATCACACTGAGACTGTGCCCATGAAATTCAGTCATAGGCCAGGGCACTTTTCCAGGTACTACACAGATATACAAAGGACATAAAAAGGATGATCCTTGTTCCCAAATCTGTACAATAGCTTTCCATGAGTGAGCACTGTGTCCGTCTGTCTCTGTTCTGAAGCCAACAACAGTTTTCTATTCTGAAACCAAAAACAGCTACACAGCATCTCCCAAAGTAAAATGGCAGAGAAGCAGCCTAAAAAACCCAAAGCCCCTTGTATACAGTCTCCTACTATACATTTAAGATTCCTCTTTGCTTTTTGAAAGTGAAAATTTCCATTTGGGTCTCAATGGCAAAGGAGGACGCATCTGATACTTTCATTTAAGAAATGAAGAAAGCAGTCTAAGGGGCTGCTAAGTACTTGAGGTTTCCAGTGCAGGCAAAGCTGGAAAAGGACCTTGGAAAGAGGACCTTCACCATCACTGCATTGTATCCAACCTATATTTCAAGTATTGGAAAACTTGCTGCTCAGTCCCAGAGCATAGAGACAAAAAAGGGCAGCTCTGATCCAGAACCACAAGCTAAATCTGTAGGTCATGGAACTTCAGACCGAGTATTGCACTAGAAATGTTTTGGGATTTTCATCTCCAGAATTTCACTTTCCAGAAGTTCAGTCCTTAAGCTGCTAGCTAAAACTCCTTCTGTACACTCTCATAGATCCACAGACTGGGGTCAAGGTGGTGGTTACTCTTTTCCATTCTCAATACAAACTTCTACAAAACCAGAGCTCACAACCAACAACACGTCAGGCTCCATGGCTTATCAGCTACCTTTGACATTAATAATTGTGGTTTTCTCCTAAAATACTAAGAGAAGTGTTACTTTTTACAAATTTTGTGAGGGAAGCCCTCCTATAGCTTTCACAGCTATCTCATAGCTAATCCTTGAACTTCTCCTTAATTTTGGACTTTAAAGGAGCTCTTCCTCACAACCTTTTATCTTAGTTTTAGAGTCATATGGTTCCCAAGTTCACACAGACCTCAGCACGCTTCTGTTCTCTGTGTAACATCTTCTAAATCTACTTTATTGGCAATTCACAGACCACCTTTTCTTGCAGTCAAGCTAAAACTAACTAAAAGCATCTGCCTATGGGTATCTAGATAAAGCACAAGTCAGTTACAGCAGAAGTCTTATCTTTCTTTCACAACCTGAGTTATTTTCTCACTTGCTAAGGGTATTACCACTATCTTGTCTATAACAGTTCTCATCTTAAACTTTCCTACATGTGAATTTTTACAACCTTCTGTGCAACATTCCTTTCCAACCAGCTTCCTATCTGAACTCTCACACTTTGCATCTCAACTTTATTTTCTTGACCTTGAAAAGTGCTTTCTTGTCATGCTTACAGCTACCCTGAAAGTTGCTGAATGCAGCTACCCTGAATGCTGGGAAGATAATCTTTCTAGACTGTTACTTTTTTATACTGACTCATTTTTTTTTGCTTTGCATTCTTCCATTGTGAAACCCTGCTCTGTAACATGCAACAAAAACTATATACCTTCATTTCCAAAGCCTTTGTGACCTGTCCCTTACTTCCTTATCAGAATCCATTTGTTGCTATGAGACTGATCCCGCTTCCAACAGGATCCTGCTGCAGAGGAAGCCTACACATCTCACCCCTTCTGCACTCCAATGTGCACTTCACTATTTCCTACCAAGCTGCTCTCACACCGAGAGGATCTTTCTGCAAATACCTTCAAAGTAACATTGTCATCATTCTTTAAAACTCAGAAAACCTTACTTTTGGCCTTCAGTATATTTGTTTTGTTGGGTTTTTTTGCCAATGGCTAAGCTCTCTTGTGCTAAGACTCCTCCTCTCAACCTTACCAAGACTGCTTTTTGCCTCCTCTTGCTTCCTGATCTGTCTGCTCTCCTATTGTCTCTCATACATTGTCTGCAAACTCTGTAGAGCAGTTTGTCATCTTTCAGCCTCTCCTGTGTTTGTGCAGAATGCTACATACAAGGTTCCTGCTTTACTACCAGAACCACTAGGGACACTGAGAAATGGCTTTATTATTGTTATTACGATAGTCTCACACAAGATTACAGTGCATATTTTACCCCTTACACAATTCTAGGGGTAACACCCATAGATCGCTGCCACTCCTATTCAAACAGCAAGTCTGCGCAACACCATGGAAGAACTTTATCTTTGTTTAATAAAAGGTACTGCCACAGAACAGTAGTACTAACAATGCCTTGCATTACTTCATGCTGATAATGTCTAAGAAAAGCACCACCTTCCTAGAGTGAAAGCTAACTCTGTTTCAAACACAAACTGCTCTCGTGTTATTAATGTGCTACTCCAACATGGGAGGTCCATGTTCTACAATATATTACTATAAACCTTTATTTTGCCTCAATTATCACTGTTTCAATTTGCTACTATCATCAGTGAGAATTCTTTTGTTATCACTGTTATTGTTGCAGATTACTCACCATCAGGTTTAAATGGGATTTTATTTTTGTAAAACCGGAGATTGCACAAGTCATTTTGGTATCGAAGATCTTTAAAGTTCTGCTAAAAGAAAGGAAATAGGACATTATCAGCCTACAAAAACCTACCAAGACTATCCAGAAAGTGACCTTGGGCTCTTTGAATAATTTAGGGACAAAAAATTTCAGAGTTTTAGGAACCACAGAATTCTATTCATGCACCTAAAGACTCAGTTTAAGAATCTGAAAGTTCTTTCTGGCCGGTACCTTCTCCTACTGAGGCAGCAGCAAGAATAGCAGCACCCTCCCTTCAGTCTCAAGGAACTTAAGGGAGAAATAACCAGTCAAGCAAACTCTACTGCCTTTGTGTTTTCCTGGGCTTCTACCACAGTTCTCAGGCTTACACTTATCATGTGTTTGCATGTTTGCCTGGGATGAAAAGACACTGCTTCTCTTCCACTCACATATGTTGTGCCTCTGTATCAGCTTTTTGGTTCTCATTTCTTGTACTTACTGGACAGACAAAGGTTTAATACTGTTTTTTACTGAAAAGGCAATAAAAATTCTTACTGGATACTGGTGTCGGTACTTGTATAAATCTCTTGCTGCGTAGAAGCTTCTCTTTGGCTTGGCTGTCAGCTCAGTTCCATCACCACTCTGAAACAGTTAGAAAGCAGGTATTCATCTTACACAAACCCCCTAAATAGCATATTTGTATAATATTAAAATAATTACTTTTCATTACAGAATTCAGCAATGTAAACAAACATAAGTGCATGTTTTTGCCTATTGTTCGGTCAAACCCTGAAAATTTCCCTGCTCAATACTTAAAACACTTTAAACCTAAGTAAAAAAAATAAAATAGAAGAGCAAGACTATGAATTTTCCTTCCAACTGAACTTGAAATGCAGAGACACCCCGAATTTCGAGGAGGAAATCATACTATTTGCAAAAAGAAAGAGAAAAGAAAAAAAAAAAAAGAAAAAGTCATCGGTACATAGACCTAATTACTATTATTGCACCCTGTGGAAGAAAACGAATAGTTACTAAAAGAATTTCATTCTACTCCTTGCAATACATGTGTAATAGGTTAAAGTCAAACTTAAAACAGGAAGTTCTCCATCACCATGGAACTAGCAGAAAAGGGAAAGACGTTAGGCTTACTTAATTTTGTATGGTCTCTGAACCAAAACATGACCTATCTAGCAATCTAAAAAAAGAACCCAGCTGCTCCACCCTACATGGTATTCCAACTCAAATAAAATTTTTGTCAAAAGAACACTTTATTTCTTTAAGCTCGGCATTTACAAAGCTTCCTAATGAAGAGGAACTCGCTCTGAAAATTCATCACACCCAATGAGGAGTCACAATTCCATTGCCCCATAGGATCAAATATTCAGATTCTTATCCCGTTTAATGAAGAGGCCACGATAAATGCTCCGTTTAATTTAAAACACAGCCCTCCCTGGAAAGAGCAGCAGCCTCAGGCAGGCACCAAGGCCTCGTTTTTCTCCCAATAACGCCAGGGGAGGGGTGGGGAGAGACAGAAACGGGCTGGTCCTCAGTGGAGACGCAGCGCTGTGTTAACGCACCCGGGCCCGCCAGTGCCGCAGAGCAGCGGAGCGGGGCTGCCCGGACCCCGCCTCGGCTCGCCTCGGCTCGGCTCGGCTCGGCTCGGCTCGGCTCGGCTCGGCTCGGGACCCCGGGCCCGCGGGCAGGGCAGGGCAGGACAGGACAGGACAGGACAGGGCAGGGCGCTGCCGGTACCTGCTCGGGGCTGGCCGTGTCCGCCTCTGCCCGCTCCGCGTCCTCCTGCGCTGGCGGCTCCCGCGGCCGGCACTCGGCGGCGGGCGGCTCGGGCGGCTCTTCCCCGCCTCCCGCGGCGGAGCACACCCCCTCCTGCCGCCGCGGCTCCGCCGCCTCGGGCTCCGAGTCGGTCTCCCAGGTGGAGTCGCAGTCCTCCACCGTGGTGGGCTCCTTGAAGCTGACCCCGCTCAGCAGGCTGCCCATGGGCCCGGAGGCCGCGGAGGCCGAGGGCTGGCAGCGGCCGCGGGCTGCCTACGGCTGCGGCATGGCGGGGCGGGGCGGCGGCGGCCGGGGCTGCTCCCCCGCCCGGCCCCAGCCCACGGACACGCGCGGGGCGGAGCCGGAGCCGCCGGCATTTCCACAAGAAACACGCGCCCGGCCCTGGCGGCGGCAGCGGGCACACCCGGGCACACCCGGGCACCGGCACCGCGGGGTCGGGCGGGGCGGCTCGGGGCCCGCCCCGGCACCGGGAGAGGGGAGAGCGGAGCCTGCCCTCCGAGGGGGTGCGGGCATTTCACTTGTCCCTGAGACGAGCACGTGGGTGCGAGGAGAGTGGGGACGGCGGCTGCCCCCGAGCAGCGGTCTGGGGAGGAGATGCTTTGGGTGACAGAAGTGGTTGTGCCACCTGCAGTGTGGAAGCTCCGGCTGTCCGCGGGAGCGCCTGTGGTGAGGCAGACCCCAAGAGTATACAGGTACAAAGAATGTACAGGTACTATTCAGGGGGCAATACTGTGGTAACCAGCCAGTTTTAGCTGCTTGTAAAATTCCTGCGAGTTTGGGGATGAAACTGACCTGGTGTTCAAGGAGCATTTTGAAGGGGCAGTGACAGTGTATTTTGTATTTGGCTAGTACACGCTTTTCGGACAAAAACACTGCCAGGACTGAAGACCTGATGAGTTGACAACTTAGCACATTGTTCCAGTGCCTACTCTCACCCTCATGTCTAAAAATGTGTCTTCATTTCTAACCAGGGTTAGTAGGTTTCAGTTCATACTCGGCGATTTCTGCCGTCTCCTTAAAGACAATTCTGTGGTGTCTGGTGACCACTCCTAAAGATGTGTATTATCATCAAGTCATCTAAGTTCACTTCTTGGTAAACCAAACAAGTTGAGCTTCTTCAGCCTCTCACCATAAATTCCCTTTCACATTCCCTTGCTCCAAGTTGTACCTTTTTTTTCTGCTGTGTTGAATGTTTTAGCATGTTTCAAGTGCAGGTACCAACAATTTAACTGGATGTCAGGGTCATCAGTATAGAGGTGATTTCATCTATATATTCTTGTTTCCCTATCCACTCTATAAACTGAAAGATCATTTTAAGTCAAGTTGTCACAGTGTCTTGCTTAGATGCACTCATGTCACTCTTGCACATAACCCTCCTGCTTCATTTGAAGCATGTTAGCTGCACGCACTGACACCAAACACAAGAAATTACTGGGAATGCCCTGGCTTGTCAGACCTTGTTTCAGGCAAGAGTATTTGCAGCAGCAGCTCACCTAGATACAGTCCCAGCTGCATGGCTGAGCCCTGAGCCTGTGATACAGCTCAGTCCAGCTCGCTGCTTCCCACCATCACCTGCCTTGGCCAAGACATTTCTCCTCCCGTGCTCTTCATGGAGATCAATGAAGCCCACTCAGCCTTTCCAACACCCCTTAGTCACCATCGTGCCAGCTGCTTCCCTCCTCAGGATCCAGCTACTCCCACTCAGTCCAAGATCAAAGCTGGTAGCCCAAGCCAAGACATCCCCTCCACCCCCAACCCTGTAGGTTTTCAAGGCGCACTGAAACTTCTTTGATATGTGATATTAAGGAATGCTTGTAGCATAAAGGGGAAAGTTCAGTCACATTTTTACCACTGGGTATCATTTTAATAAAGAATAAAAAATCCGCATCAAGCAGGCACAAGAAGAGTTATAAGAGGGAAAGCAGTGAGACTAGATGCTAGGGCTGCCGTTTGGGGAGCAGAGTCTTTTATAATATTCATGCTTATGTATCACATTTTTGGAGACTTCCCTCTTCTTTGACATCATCTGGGGGAAAGGATTTCTTTCCTGCTTCCACAGTATCTCCTCCCATGTTGTTGGCATACTTTGAAGGAACTGACTTAAGAAATTCTGATGCCTGGAACACATTTTTCTTGACTACCTGCTGACAAGCTGTGTCCATTGGCCAACACCTACTGGCCCAGTATAGACCAGCTCTGCTTCCTCTCCCCTGCTACAGCATTTGTCAATGTTCCCTCACTGGGACTGAGTTTAGATTATGGGCAGTGGAGCCTCAAAAGCATGCCTTGCACATGCATCAAAAATCAGGGGAAGGTTTTGATGACATTCAGTTTGCATGGTAGTTAACCCCACAACCTAAAGATCTTCCTGCGAGAAAGCTCAATTTCTTGTGCAAATAACTGCACCTTATTATAGAAAGCTCAGTTTTACCTGAAGAGCAAGGCTGTCAGCCAAGTCTCATAACAGAATTTTAGATAGATTTTTAAAAGATCTGGATCTCAGAGCACTGATAAGAATTGGGAGTCAAATGAACTGACGAGAGAGCTCACCAAGCTACTTCCCATCATTTGCCATCAGTCCTGGTTAACTAGGGAGGTCCCAGATGACTGGAGGTTAATCAACATGATGCCCATCTACAAGATGGGTGTCGTGTGGGGATTTCATGATGAGTATTCCCCTATCATCTGCTGTATGCCCAGAAATTGTTGCTGTTGCTTTAAGGTGGCTTGAGGGGAGGGGAAATTTCAAAGCCTCACTCTCCTGGCATCCCTGGTGCCATCTGGATTGCATCCTTTTTTTTTTTTTTTTGCTTAGCTAGCTTGTATTTTGTTAGCTTAGGCAGGAAGTTGTTGGGGTTTTTTTTCACTTTCCCCAGCCATGGAGAGGCTGCTGCAGCAATCCTTGGGCGGTTTTTTTTCCAAAGTGAACTAACAGTTTGGTTTTGGTCTGAGATCCGAGAGAACAACCAGCAGGAGAAGAATTGGCTGGGGGCTGCTCCATCTCGGCCCCAGACCCTGGAAAAGCTGAGCCAGTGAGAGAAAGGACACCAAATCCACCTGCTTCATCTGCTGCAAAGAGGGGACCAACACCAGACATTCACCAAGTTCCCATCTGTTTTGCTGGAGCTGCTGTGTGAACATTTTGTTTTGGCTTTTTTTTTCCTTGAGACAGGAGCTGGCGCCAATTTTTTCCTCCCCACCCGGTTGCCAGCCATGGTGGTTTTTTTTTTTATTTTCCTTGGCATTCTGGGCTTTTTTTCTGCCTTTTGCCAGGTGTATGCATTTTTCCTGTGAACATCTTCCTTCAGAGTTGTGGCTTATTGTTAGTTCTGATTGTGAACTGTCAGGATTCATGAAGAGGCTCTAGAACCTTAAATGGCATTGTGGGGTGGTATTTATGAGCTTGGACAGATTCCCACAGACAAATCTTAAACAGAAAAAAATAAATTCCATTACTTCATAGTCATAACTGGAAGTGGTTTTTGCAAACGTAGTGAATTTATGGCACTCGAGTTCTCTGAAGTATTCCTTTAATCCAATGGAAGATGATTAGGTGCTAAAGCCAGGAGGACCTTTTTCAATCAAGTAGTTTGACTGTCACATAACACAGGTGATAAACAACAGAATACCCAGGGGACTTTCATAACACTTAAATAAGCACTTCACTTCTGAATGTATACATTTATATACATTTTAAACAGCATAGATTAGTCAAAGCTGCTTTCTTTTTTCTTTGTTGAGGACCTGGTTTTATGAGGACTTCAAAGTGGAAACCACGTTGCTTTCTCAAAGCTAATCCGGTTTAAAAATTATTAAAATATAGGTAATTGTAATACTTTATCATTATCTTGGGAGGATGCTTTGAATAGGATACCAAAGAGGTCAATTAACAACTGTGGTAAGACTTACCAACTTAATATTAAGGTGATATAAAGCTGAGAGGGATTATGCATCCGTAGAGGATATAGTAGACTACAAAACCACTTTGATAAATGACAGAGGAGAGTAAAATAAATAACACTGGTAAAATGAAATTTAGTCGAGCTAATGTAAAATGATTCATAGTGGCTATTCAAACATACAAAGGTAGATGTAGGAAATGCAGAAAGGCATTGATATGACAGAAATGTCTGGGAGCTACAGTATTATTTACATACATTCAGACAAGGGTCCAAATATATTTGGACACCAACATATATTTGGGAAAGTGTTCAAAGTCATACAGGTATGATAGTGTTTTGTATGCAGTAGCTGTAGCTGCCTGGTATTTTAATGGGGTTTATTACCTCATTTGCTTATCTTTTGACTATGGTGAATTTTAATTCTCTTCTTTAGTCCAGTAATGCCCCAGACTGATAAATGCCAAGCTTGATATAGTAGCTGTGTAAGGTGAATCTAATTTATAAAGTTCTCCATAATTTCTCTCTAGTGAGTGTCACTGGAAATGATTAACTAACTGTAAACTCAGAAGTCAGGTTGCATATTTGCCTAAATTTGTTTCTACTGAGATCTGAAATTAATTTACAGAGAAGAAAAGACTTCACATAAATCATGCTAGATGTGACAGATCAGTGTATTAAGCTCGGTAAAGCTAGTAGAAGTTCTCCCATTTTTGCTGGGTTATGACTACAAACCTGAAGACCTTAACTAAAGCCCTGTTTATTGGAGTGTCTTGCACTACAAGGCTGTCACTTCAGAACAAATTAATACAGAAGTGCTTTACTTTAAGATGATCTGTCTATGAGGCAGTCTCAGTGTAGTCCTTAAGCCTCTAAGATTCTGCTTTCTGTCTTTCAAATAGAGTGTAAGATTGCAGCCAGTTTCTTGAGAGGAAACTGATCCAATTCTAGGATGCAACATGGCCCAAATGAATTGCTGTGCAGAAACCCTTGATTTATAGCTGGAGTCCTGCATCATCCTTGTGATGGAATGGAACCAACTCCCCAGGTTGGCACTGCCAGCTCTTCTGTAGTGGGCTTGTCTACGGTGCATCAACAGGTCAGCTGCCTGACATCTCTGATAAGAAATGACATTCACTTGCCAGAAGTTCACACAGGTTAATGTGATGCCATTAAGTTTTACTGAAGGGCTCCTGGACTGCACTATGCAAACTAGTACAGTAATTTCACGATTATAAACCACACCTTTTT
>VRYO01002297.1:73186752-73199086 GCA_009812075.1 Sialia sialis | reverse complement strand
TCTCCCTGAAAGACAAACTGAGAATGTGATGCAAAAGCCCAAATGTAGGTGTCCAAATGCCTTTGGAGATCCCTTAGTGTATCCATCTTCTGTGCAGAAGGGCACTACTGCTCCAAAGGCTCAGGAGGTCCCATGGTGTAGCTGCCAGCCCCCTGAAGACATTTTGGCTCTAGTTCATCTCCAAGGAAGTGATATACATACTTTGTGTATGCTTATCTCATATATAGCATAGGCCAGCTGTGTCTGTATGTGACTGGTTGGTTGGCTGAATCACTTTGAAAGCTGCTGGTCTGTATTGAGCAGTGCTCCATTTATCTAATGGACTTTTACACCCCTTGTTATCTTTTGGCATACGTCTCTGTGTAAACAACTAAATTTAGGTGTTTCTTTACAAACTTGACCCTGCCCCTAATGTCCCTGAGCATCCATATTTCTGTTGGGAAGGTGTGCTACAGACTGCTTCTCACCGATGTTAAGTGGGCATTTTTGACCTAACAGCACACAGTATCTGTTGTCTTGAACTTCTAGAGTTGCTAAATGAGGCCAGATGTAGGACATTATTTAGTGTACTCAGAATAGGCACAATCCTCCCAAAGCTGTGTGATTTTCTCCTCTGGGTCATTAAACAGAGACGGAGGCTGACATCTTTCTGGAGCCTGAGAAGGCTTCTCATTTGGGGAATTTATGTCCTGAGGCATCTAACCTGTAAATGCTAAGCCTGAGCTAATCATACAGTACTCCTTGTGTACTCCAACAGGGAAAATTAGGAACCTCCAGAGGATAATCCCTATCATCCTAAAACTGGCATTTTAAATATGTAAGCTAAATCACAATATTGTTTGTTTCTACTGATTATAAATGAGGCGAAGATCTAGTCAAACTCAGGTTTAGACATCAAATTTTCAAGCTGTAAATATTACATTACATGACCCAGTCCCACCCTCTTGAGGTTTCCTGAAAATACTGAATTTTGAGTACTCAGCTCCCATAGGAACAGAGAGAGCATCCAACTGAGCTGGTGGTGAGCATCCCTTTCCCTGGCATGAAGAATATCTGTAATCAGTTCATATCATGTAATACACTTCCAGTGAGAGACTGAGAGGACTCTTGTTTCAGAGTGTCTGTTGCTAGGTATGCAGAACTCAAGAGTACAGATCTCTTTAGGAAGAGACAGAGCTTTAACCTTCCTGTCACATCCTATTGAATTTGTTATGCGTGAGATCAAAACGATAAGGAGATGAACAAGAAAACTGCCTCCTCCTTGGTCTCTGAATGAATAGCCAGCCTTTGGCTCTCTGATGAACAGAGAAGTATGAAAGGCTATAAGGAAGGAGGTCAGAGCATCACACTACCCTGGTGTGTCATTTGCTGTGATTTATTTCCTCACCTAAATACAGCGGAAGTTGTGCAGAGCCCCTTCTCCATCCATAATGAACAGTAAATAATGAATCCCATTCCACTCTGCTTGGGTTAAAGGGCCTCACTTTAAGCCAACATAAAGTCAGAGCATCCCCTGGGAGTGCAGCCAAGCAATACCAACACAGAGCCATCACAAGTTTGACCCACCTCTGTCAGCTGAAAGTGGAGCATGCACAAGCAGTAACACTTCAGTTTGACTAGACTAGGAGCTCCTGCTGTCCCTGGAAAAGATATTGCCAATAAACCACTATTTCAAGACCACAGACTCTGCTCCCTCTTACTTAGCTGACTTTTTATGACTGTGTGAATTTATGTAGTCGTGATGGTGCAGCATAGCTATTTCAAAGATCTAATTGACGTCAAGATTGATGTGATTCATGGGAGTCACAGGATCCCTACCAGTGAAAAAAAGTCCAGATTAAATGATACGAATTTGTGCAGTTCTGTAGTTTGCTTCTTGGCAGATGATTGTGGATTTCATACACTTCATCAAAGATAATTTGAAAGTGCCTAAAGTCGTTGATCTTCAACAAACTCCTCAGCAGTTAGTTCCAGCCAGAGGCTGGCACAAGACCAAATTACACAAGTGGGATGACTGCAGGCCCTGACTCTGCCACCACCTGCTTTTCATCCTTTTTCATATCATGCTTTTTACATCATCTGAAGAAAACCTATATAAATACATAAACTAGAAAAGAAGTTCATCAGGGAAGCCATTTTTAATTAGGTCATTGATGCTCCACTGATACTATATATTTAGCTTGTGATTAAGGCAAAGACACATGGCCTGAGATAAAAAAGCAAGCAAACACACACAACCAGAAACTGAAACCACTAACAATGCTGACTTTCATGTACTTATCACAGCCCCAGTGATTTTTATAACCCGGGTTAGTTCACTTTGTTAAACTATGCTGTACAGCTTTAAAGCACAGGTCCATGTCAGTCCTGCGTGTTAGTCTTTGATGGCACCTCAAAGCAACCCTTCCCCATGCCTGCCAATTTCTGTGTGACTTCAGGGTGGCCGGGCTGGAGGGAGATGATGGCAGAGTTGAGGAGTTCAACTGCTTTGGAGTGATGAGGAGCAAGACATGGCCCACAGTCTGTGATTTGAGATGAGACTGAAGCATGTTAGTTTACACAATGTGATCCTCATAGGAAACCCTGTCAGCCCTTGGTGCACACATATCTGGAATGAGGGATTTTTTTCCTCCCCTACCTATCTTGTGCCCCTTTTATATTGCCTATCTCAGCTTTCCTTAGATCACCACAATAGATCAGCGTCCTCATAATGCTATTGTGTTCTTCTGTTCTGAAGAAAACATGTTAGTAGAGCCTGCAAAAGCCTTTCCCTGTTTATCTCTGGTGCCATCAGAACATTAAGTGTACTTGCCATCCCAACAGAGCATGCAGGATGGTAAGTTTAAAGAGATTAAATTCTGCTTCTAGTGACACAGGAGAGCTAAGAAGGGATAGGGATGATCTTTTCCTGATAGGACAAATCTGAGTTATGTGTTAACAAATAACATAACAAATATCCACTTTAGGAATCTGATGCAGTGAACAAAATTATCAGAGCACAGTAAGCACATGCACTATTGCAGAACTAGGCTGTTTAATTTTGTAACATGCCTTATTACAGTGTGAAGCTGCCTGGCAGCAGGAATACAAGCAGCCTCTGACAGGCTCAGGAAAGACCTTGCGCGCTTTCACACTGTTGTTTGACCAGGCTGAATGAACCATCCAAACAGGCTCACTCTTGTCCTGAGTGAAGAGATGAGTAAATGATTACAGTAATTTCACAATTATAAGCCACACCTGATTATAAGCTGCACATCCAGGTAGCTGGGCAGACCACAGGATTTGTCCATATATAAGCCGCACCCGAATATAAGCCGCTTTTTTTTTTTTTTTTTAAGTGAG
Source organism: Sialia sialis (assembly GCA_009812075.1). NCBI lineage: Eukaryota > Metazoa > Chordata > Aves > Passeriformes > Turdidae > Sialia > Sialia sialis. The sequence goes on along the minus strand of VRYO01002297.1, from coordinate 73,195,744 downwards.
GATCCCTGTGTGACAAAGTTACGAGTTAGTAACAGAATCGTGCCAGTGCGGGGTTTGGTGTCAGGTGCTCAAGTTGCAAACAGTTTTCACAGACCAGCAAAGTCTTTAAAGGCAGCCCCAGGCACCCTCCCCGGCCAGCTCTCACTTCCAGGTTGGCATTTTGCTGGGATTTGTCCATAGATAAGCCACATCTGATGATTAGCCGCACTACTGGAGTAGGCTGGATTCTTCAATGAAAAGGGTGCGGCTTATAATCGTGAAATTACTGTACATCAACGTCCTTTTGCACGTAGCAAAGTATTGCTGGTAATGTGCTAAAATAAAGTGAATGCATACAGATGAAATCAGAAGACTGGATAAAGCTGTTAAGATCCTTTCTGAAACATTACATTTGTTACATTAGAGGTCATTACAAAGCAAAACACAAAGCAGGACATGGGCAAAGAGCACAGCCAAATTCAGACTCAGCAGGCAGAGCTGAGGAGAGAGAGAAAAAGAAAAGGACTGATCCAGGCTAGGGACTGGAAGCAAGGAGCAGTTTCCTTGCAGGGTAAATGCAGCTTGGTCAGGGAACAGGAGGATCCTTACCAAGAGGCTAAAAACAACTAAAGAATATATACTTTTTGTCACTTTTGTCATAACCAAAAAAAAATTTAAAATAAAAAAAAAAAATCACCACACTACAGCTAAAAAGAAAAGGGGCAATTTTTCTTATTGATATTGATGCTGAAAAGGACAAAGCCCCATTTTTTTTTTCTTAGCACCATTAAAGCAATGGGAATTGCTGGCTTGTGATTTTTGTGGTGGTATTTTCTTGTGGCAGGAGGCTACAAGTTAAGAACAGGAAATACTGTTAACATTGTATGGAACTTAGGAGAAAAAACTGCATGATGCACATTTGTGTTCATTAAATGAATTATTCAAAGGAAACAAGATAAAAAAATAAAGATTGACAGTCTTGCATGAGTAACAATATTGAATGCTGTGGATGTTTTTTTCAGTTCAAACTCTGACACAAGCAATTCACTCTCATGCAGGTGCTTGCTCTTTCTAGAATGCAATGATCATCTCCTGGTTCTGCTTCAGATGAAAACAATGATTCATTTCTGTATTACATTTCTATGAAATTTGTCACCCTCTAACACCACTCATAGCTATCCTTAAGCAGGGAAATACTTGACAGGTCTGAGGGTGTGCCAGAGTGAAAAAATAAAGCACCTATGGTAATGTAAACATCATGTTAGGGCTAAAAAGATAGAATAGGAACAGCCCTTTTCAGCACTGTGTGTTTGAGCAGACACAGTGGTTGGATGTGTATCTAACTGCTTTGCTGTGTTCTTTCATTTACATTACAAAGGGATGTTTTTGGCAGAAAGTCAGTGTATGCAGCATTCATTATTTCTTTAAAGGGCTTGATAATTCAGTATGGTAATACGCTGCAGGCTGTCAATGCTGTCAACCATCCACCAAGAGATAATTAAACTTTGTTTCAGCATCAGTATTTCTGTATGCAGTCCTGAGATTAAACAGGATTGGAGAGTTGACCATGGGGTAAGAACTAGTGATGGTTGATATGTTCATGAGGCATTTTGGTTAAGGCAAAAACCACCAGGAACTGAACAAAACATGTGAAAGTGGTCCTCATTAGCTCAGGGGATATGAAAATCACAGAAAATTAGAAAAGTGATTCAATCTGAAAAAAAAAACAAACCCCAAAACAACACAACAAAACCCACCAAAAACAACAACAAAAAGAACCAAACACAAACCAACCCTCAAGTATGTCTTTGAAGTCTGGCTCAAATATGGAAAGGAGAAGTGGGTTTCTCATGCAGCTTTGGGTATGTCTAAATGGTTGCTCAGAGTACCCTTACATTCAGGGAGAAAAAGTGAAACATTTAGGTAACAAAGCATTTAAATCCTTAGGCAGCCAGGTCTTAGGCTGATGAAGTAGCTTTCTTCGTCTGCTTAATGAAGGGAGCACAACTGACTTTCCTGCATACAAACAGAAACACTGAAGATATCTAAAGTCATCCAAGTAGTGATTCATCTTTCGCACCTAGAAACATTTTAATTTACATGAGCTTATTCAGCTTGGTCATCAGATGAATGGCTGACAAATTGGCTGCTTTAAAAGACTCTTGAAAAGCTTGGTCCTGCCAGGAAGGAAGGTCCACACTGCAGTGGAAGTCACATGGAAGTCACAGCAGAAATCTCAGCACCCAACTTTTCTGCAGTGAAGTAGCTGCTGAGTCTCCTCAGATTTGCTCTATGGAAATGAAGAAAGGAGGAGACAGCTACAGCAAGAAATTCAGAACTTTAATCTGACATCAGTGCTTTCAGGCTGCATCTATATCAGTGTTTTAGCCTGGATCAGAAGAGAGCACAGCTTTTCAAGATAAGTTTCCAATTCTTCCCCCTTCTGGGCTTTGGTTTATATTACTCATTCACATGAGTCTTGGGGAACATAAACTTTATTTGGTTTAGATCAAATAAATTGGAAGATTGAGATCAGGAGTGTATCCAATACATTCCAAATGCAATGGGCATTCAGCCTATGGGACCAGATTAGGACTATTCTGAAGAAAAAAAAATAAATCTCTAGATTTAGTAGTATGGGTGTCAGATTCTCAGCACTGACTATTTAGTTCTTCAGGTCTGCCACTGGCTTGCACTACTTGCTAATGTATCCCAAAGTGAAGAGGATCCTGGAAGAATTCATTGCTTCATTAACCACTAGATGAGGTTAGAAAGATGAGATAGCTGAATTAGTGTACTTTAAAGTGAATGGAGCAAATAACCATCAAATGAATGGTGGACTAGTTTTCCAAAATTCAGTATTTTATCAAAGGAAACATCCATTAAACAAAGGCAGAAACAAGTATGGCGCAAGGCATAAGGTAGTGAATTAACTGAGGTTGTAAAATACCTGTTGATTACCTTTATCTATCAGATATGATAGATATGATAAATTCAAAATACAAATTGGGCTTTTGTTTAGAGCAGTAGCTTCACGGCTTCATCCAAGTATAAACTATCCTAAACTAACCATCACTTTATTTCCTATCAGTTAACTTTTAATGGCTGCAGAAGAACAGTACAAAGTGCAAACCAAGCACCAAGACCATTTCCAGCTCTACCAATCTAACTGCCTTCTCCTCAGACTGCAGGTTGTACCTGCTCCTAATGGAGCCTTGTCTATAAGCTACAGTCTCTTCAAGGTAATACCTACTGTGGCATTGTCCTAGGTTACAATGTAAAGATATGCCCAAAGGTATGTATTCAATCACCATCTCCATGAACTGTTAAAAACAGGAGGGGCAGTGTTTTCCTCCTCCCCTGGACTATCTCTTCTTAATGGGACATCAATGCCCTGCTCCATGAGTCACAGATATCTCCTGTTAATGGGACATCAATGCCCTGCCCCCTGAGTCATAGATAACTCCCTCTGGGAGACATTCCTGTTTAATGGGCCATCAAGGACCCATCCCATGACTGATAAAATAATATTATCCTATTGTGAGATGCTCTGCCCAGGGGGAGGAGCCAAGCACTCCCACCTGAATATAATGTGGGCCTGGGAGACAGCTGGTAGTGCTCTTAGCCACTGGTTTCCAGAAGACAGGAGCTACTGGATCTTTTCTACAGGATTGCCACTTCAGCAAGACCACTTCATCTGGACTGCTGCCACCACCCTAACCAGCAGAGTGTCAGGTTGTATTCTGACTCTGTCAGTGTTTTGGTTTTTTTTTTTGTGTACTACTGCATGTATTTTACCTTTTTTTTTTTCCCTATTAAATTGTATTTCTGACTTGAAGTCTCTCTGGTTTTGCTTTCGAACTAGTACAGGCATAGACCTATCCATGGTCACAGTCCTTCAGAAGAAACCTTCCCCAACATCTTACCCATGGTTCATAACAGGGTTCTCCAGAGGCTGGGAGGCAGTGATGCAAGGGCAAATACCAGGCTTGGCCTCTGGACAGTGCTTTTATCATAGGTTTCCCAGGCAAGGCAAAACAAAGTGACAACACAGAAAGCAGCAAAAGCAGAAAGAAGACATTGACTTGCCCTGGAATTCAATGTACAGCAATAAAGGGAGAAAGTAATGGAGTAGGTAAGGGCGCAAATATGCCATAATCAGAGCTAGGAAGAGCAAGTTCTAGTCTGCCAGGTAACAGCTAAGTATCTGTAACAGCTGTAAACTCAGTCTAGCACACTCTGATCAAATCTGTCATCTTAAACCTCTCAAGCTCCACATCAGGTGCCAAAAAAGACTCTGGTGGGCTGATTCTGGCCAGCAGCCAAGCACCCACATAGCTGCTTGTTCTGCTTGCTCACTCTGCCACTGCAGAAGGGCAGAAGGAGAAAACAGGAAGAACAAAACTGAGGTAACTAATGGACTGAGATAAAGATAATTTAAAAGGTAAAGAAAAAATAACAAAAAAAAGCCCCTCACATAACCAAAGTAAGTTAGTCTTCAACTAACCTGCCATAGGTAGACTGATGCCCAGCCAGTCTCTGAACACTGGCCACTTAGGAAGCCACCCCCTGTCCCTTCTTCTTCCTCTACCCCACTTCTTCTCAATCAGCAAGATGCTATATGATGTGGAACATCCCTTTGGCCCATTTGTGTCAGCTGTCCTGGCTGTGTCTCCCACCTCCTCACTGGTGGACAGATGGGAAAAAGAAAACCTTCAGGCTGGGCAAGCATTGCTAATTGATGACCCACTGAAGTGTCACCAACATAGCCTTAGCCACAAACCCGAAATACGCTGCCATGGGAAGTGCTAAGAATTAAGTTACAGTAATGTCACAATTATAAGCCACACCTGATTATAAGCCGCACCTCCCAGTAGCCAGGTAGACCACGGGATTTGTCCATATATAAGACGCATCTGAATATAAGCTGCACTTTTTTTTTTTTAAGTGAAGATCCATGTGTAACAAAGTAACGAGTGAGTAACAGAATCACGCCAGCGCGGGGTTTGGTGACAGGTGCTCAAGTTGCAAACAGTTTTCATAGACCAGCAAAGCCTTTAAAGGCAGCCCCAGGCACCCTCCTGGCCAGGTCTCACTTCCGGGTTGGCATTTCGCTGGGATTTGTCCATAAATAAGCCGCACCTGATGATTAGCCGCACTACTGGGGTAGGCTGGATTCTTCAATGAAAAATGTGCGGCTTATAATTGTGAAATTACTGTAACTCCTTTCCAGCTACTGCTCCAAATGATCATTACAAGAACTGCTTTACGTGACATCTATGAGTGCCTTCATCGCTTCACCACTTTTAAGGTCTTTCTCGTGAAATCTATTTGCATGCTTTTGAGAAAGTTACAAAATCCTTTATCCTTCCTGTTAACAAATACACACTTTTATTCTCAGGAGGAAAAAATTCATGTTTAGCAAACCTAGTTCTTTTAGCATGTTTGTTGAGGCACTGAGACAGGATGGCCAAAGAAGTGGCTGAGTCACCACCCCTGGAGGTGTTTAAAAGATGTGCAGATGTGGCTTTGAGAGACACAGTTTAGTGGTGAACTTGTCAGTGCTGGGTTAGTGGCTGGATTCAAAATCTTAGAGACCTTTTCCAACGGAAATGATTCTACTAATTCTGATTTTAAAAAATTGTTTTGGTATGTTTCCATAGTTACATTGGTGTGGGGGTTTTTTTTAAAGATAAGTAAACTCTTTGCTACTAAAGGATCAAAATATCTTTTACTTAAAAACCCCCCAAAACCCAACAAAACATGCAAACCAAACCAAACAACCCCAAACAAACCAAAAACTCAAACAACCACACAACCTTTCTGAAGTATATTTGAACAAAGCTATCTCATTATTGGTTGCTCTGTAAAGCAGGTGAATCAAGGAAAAAATTGTAGAACAACTCCAACTTTATAAAATTGAAACTGATTTTGTGACAAAGTATAAAAACACCAGAAAGGCTAAATATAACATTCTACATGGAACCAGAAAATTTTAGTTCTTGCATACTCTGTACAAGACTAAAGGGACACAATTCAATACATCTATTAATAATTTATGTTCTTTGAAACCTAAAATTTAAAATCAGTCTTTGTGATTTTTGTTCAAGTTATCCCTACTTTCCTCAAAAATAATCAGACATAAATAATCTTGTATTTTCTCTGCATGCTAATAGAGACAGTTCTGCTCTTCTGTGGGTATCTGTGCTTATAATACAGCTTCACACACTACAATAATACTGCTTCTTCATTCTCTAACTCTTCCTTTTCATTTGCAAAGGAAATATACATTAAAATAACCAAGAATTTTTTTCTGAAAGCATTTATTTAACCCAAGAGTGGAGACAGCTAAAAAAACCCTAAGTAATACAACAATTTATAAAAATCACACAGGTTCAGCTGTGAACAAAAGTTACATCCTTGCTCATGTCTACTTTTCATAACAGTAGCATCACTCCCATTCTCCTTGTAAATGAACCAGTCATTGCTTGCATTAAACTAGCATCCAGAGGTTTCAATCAAGGACTTATTGTTCCATGTCTCTACAAAGCCATGGCAGGCTACTTCTCTTACCTTGCGTGATACACTTGGGATGTCAGCTCATGTAGGCACTGCTGCAAGTCACATAGCATATGGCAGCCCAACTGTTCACCTGCAAAACTGCTCAAAACTAAAACGAAATGCCACCAAGTGATGTGAAAATTGAACATAAAGAGCATGGGAGGGTGGATGAGACGGGTAATGCTGAGAAAGCAATGTGCCTTCACTTCCGTGGGGTGCAAGCAGATGGTGCAGGACTCAGGGATGGATCACTTGGTTTCCTAGCCCCAAGGTCTGCCTTGGGCTCCCATCAGGCAGAGGTCTATGAAATACCATCACCCATCCTCTGAAGGGCTATTCCCCTGCAGCACATGAAGTGCACATCAGTACCAGAGCCCTTCCCTGAGGGCACAGACTCTGGCAGTAAAGCTGACCCCTTCTTCTTCAGGTGCAGGTGGGACTGCCTGCTGCCGAGGCAGAAGGTTTGCACCCAGGCTGACACCCACACAGGCTACAGAAATGCCCACAGCACTGTCCCCTGAGGGGCAGCTCCCTCTGTACTTATTCCCTGCAAAGCAGAGTCGCTGGGTACAAAGTGCAAAGACAGTGTTCAGTTTGATGTGACACACCTGTCGAGGCATTCAAAACAAGAATACTGCACTGAGAAGCTGCTCAGGTAAATGGTAACCTAAAGAATTTAACTGAGAATGTGCTGGGTAGGATCTCTGCCTACACAGCCCAGCTAGTGAAAATCAGCTTTCTTCCACTCCCATGTCAAATTCTTTGTCCCTAGTGCAATGTTTGCTCTGCATGTATCTAGGCTGAGCATCCCTCCAACACTAAGCCATTTTTTCAGCTGATACTCTTATGCCAGTACTTGAGGTTAGCCAAATGAAGATTATACACCATGTTTGCATGCTCTGATCAGACATCTTCAGTGTTAGTGAGGAAGAGTGCTGTGATTCAGTTGCCTGAGCTCAGGTGTCTGGTGACATTCACACAAAAAAAACACTGCAAATAGGTATCACTAAAAGAATAAAGGAAATCTAACCTTCCCTTACATATTAGAAATGTTACAAAATAGCACTTTTTTTTTTTTATGACAGCACAATGACAGTGTTTGCATTGCATCTTGGTATTGAAATTTTCCAAAGTCATAAAGCCTCAAAAATTCAACTGAAGTTAGACAGTTGTTAAGCTAAGGTTGGCATTATCCTGACCCAGGCTGACTGTATTCCCTGATGCATCTGTACCCATCTGCTATTTTCCTTCTGTTGTGCCAAGATTATCCATCATTTGGGGCAGGGGAATACCTTTTATTTTGTGTCTGTTCAGGTCTAAGGAATGGGTGCTACAAGAATACAAATCATCAGTACCACAGTGCCTGTGATGATTTATTCTCCCCCCTGGCTTGCCTTGTCTGTGGGAGACCTGAAATCCTTGCATGTTTTTTATGAAGGGCTTGTACTATTTTAACACTTGCATCTCCAATAGCTGGTGAAAACAATTCAGGATAATCACTCTATTAGGATTTTTGGCTAAACATCAACATACTCAGCAGAAACAGAACTACTGTTTATTTTCTTTAGAGGAGGGACTGGTGGTGTCAGCTGCTACTGTCAACCAAAACCAGTTAAGGGGTGACAGGTGTGTGATTGAGCAAACCAGGGGCAGGCTTTGCTCATGGCTTGAGCAAGTATGCCAGAAAACAGGCTGAAGCAGTAGAAGAAACTGGATTTCCATTGCAGAAGCTTTCTGCTGGTATTTGTAATTACATCAGTAATTCTGCCAGAAGGAATCTCTCACAAATCTGTTCTTGCTAAGGAAAGTGCAGTAACTATGGTTACCCAGCAAACAGGGAGAGGAGGCAAAGCTGAACCCCTGCTCTGGGCACTGTACACCATTTTTAACATCAAAAGCCTAGTTTTAGCTTTCCAAATAGAACTCTGAGAACAGCCACCCACGTTCCCCAATAGAGTGTTTGCATATGTAACTGTGTGGCTATGCATGTGTGGGTATATATATAGATCCATAGTAGGATGACAGAATGACAAAGAGAACAGAAAAGGAGTCAGAGTTTAGATCGTGATACAACTATGAAGTTAGCAATGTACTCAAAGACAACAATCTTGCATACTTGGTTAGTCAGCCTAGGGCCAGCACCACAGGACACTCCCTGGCAAATTTCCTTCCCTGCTACAGGGAGGAAATGTCTTCAAGTGTCTTCATCTGCCTCTGAGGATTGTAAGTCTTGCTCAAGACCTACATGAAATTCCCTGGAAAGGAGATGTCTACATTGCAGACTTACTGCAATCATTCTAGAAAAGTTACCTTATTTAGGGTAGTGTGCATAAATACTACTGTAGTGTAGAAGCAGCAATGTGGAACTTAGCCTATGCCGTGGCCCACCCTAAGAAACTGGGTAAATACTTAAGCAAGTAGTCCAAATTGAATTTCACTTACAGTAATTTCA
>VRYO01002297.1:73169659-73181953 GCA_009812075.1 Sialia sialis | reverse complement strand
CCCAGGACAGGGTTGGCTCTCCTGGCTGCCAGGACACTGCTGGCTCATGTTCAACTTGCCATTGACCAGGACTCCCAGGTTCCTTTCACTGCTCTCCAGCAGCTTGTTCCCCAGCACAAAGGCACATCCAGGATTACCCCAGCCCAAGAGCAGATGCTGAAACTTTACAGAGTGGTCGACTGCCCATTTCTCTAATTTGTCAAGGTCTCCCTGAAGGGCCTCTCTGCCTCCAAGTCAACAGTTTATCCTAATTTTGTATTGTCAGCAAACTTACAGTAATTTCACAATTATAAGCCGCATCTGATTATAAGCTGCACCTCCCGGTAGCTGGGTAGACCACGGGATTTGTCCATATATAAGCCGCACCTGAATATAAGCTGCACCTTTTTTATCGCGCCAGCGCGTGTTTGGTGTCAGGTGCTCAAGTTGCAAACAGTTTTCATAGACCAGCAAAGCCTTTAAAGGCAGCCCCAGGTGCCCTCCCCGGCTGGCTCTCACTTTTGGGTTGGCATTTCACTGGGATTTGTCCATAAATAAGCTGCACCTGATGATTAGCCGCACTACTGGGGTAGGCTGGATTCTTCAATGAAAAGGGTGCGGCTTATAATCGTGAAAGTACTTAGTATTCCTTCAAGTCCTGCATCCATTTGGTATACAAATTGTATGTAAGAGGCTTTGCAAATATATTTAGTATATAAACTTTTCAGTTGCTAGCAATTCAAACAAATGCTTTAGAAGTTAAGAATCTCTGAATCCCATAAGCCCCTGGATCCTACAGTTCCCTCAGGAATAGATGGATAAATCTGGACTTCTTCCCAGCCCCATTCTTGCTAAAGAATGAATAGCATTACCATTGCCAGAGCAGGATGTGAGGAAACATGCAATACCTTCCATCAGGCATTATGAAATCCAATGTCAAATGTCACAAAATTTTCCAAGCTATTTCACAGTGTTTTACAAGCAAAAGAAAAAATAATTCCATGCTTAAAAATTAAATACTCAAGTAGTCATTGTAATTAGTATTAAAATAGGATGGAGAATTCATGAAAAGATTGACAATAGAGTTTTATATGCCAGTAATACACAGTAAATTACTTTAAAAAGACAGTTATTATTTCAAATGTTCAAAAATTTCTGACAAGGGACTAATTAATAAGATTGTACTGCTGGTCTTAGTATAATGGACACTATTGTCTTCTAAAGTCTAATTTTGAAATTATTGTGAAATCTCAGATGCACTATGTTGTCTGATTTAAACTGTATTTAACACTGCTTTGTTATTTAAAAATATAATTTGAAAGTAAGATAACAAGAACTGAATTTATTTGGCCTAAGGGGAAAATAATTAAATGAAAGAGCTAAATAACTATATAAATATTCACAGGAAAAAAAGATTGAAAGGAAGAAAAATATTTTCACTGGGATTAGTTCCACTAGTGTCAAGGCTGACACTGAAACAAAAAAGAATAATTTAAACTCTGTATTAGGAAAAAGTACAGTAATTTCAAGATTATAAGCTGCACCTTTCTCATTGAAGAATCCAGCCTATCCCAGTAGTGTGGCTAATCATCAGGTGCGGCTTATCTATGGACAAATCCCAGTGAAATGGCAACCCGGAAGTGAGAGCCAGCCAGGGAGGGTGCCTGGGGCTGTGTTTAAAGGCTTTGCTGGTCTATGAAAACTGTTTGCAACTTGAGCACCTGACACCAAACCCGCAATTCTGTTACTAATTCATTAATTTGTTACACATGGATCCTTGCTTCAAAAAAAAAACAAAAAACGGCTTATATTCGGGTGTGGCTTATATATGGACAAATCCCATGGTCTACCCGGCTACCGGGAGGTGCGGCTTATAATCTGGTGCAGCTTATAATTGTGAAATTACTGTATTTTTGAAAACACTAAGGTAGCTGGACAGAGAGGAAACTGCTTTTCAAGTGAATCAGCATGATCCCCTTCCTTTCCTCTCTTCTAGGCAGCTAGAGAGGTTTCTCAAAGAGAAACTACTGGTGCCCCTTACCTTTTCAGGAGTCACTACAGTAATTTGAATTGTCAAAACATTACAAGACTAAAAAATTTTCTCTAGTTTCACCCACTTCATGGACACCATTAACCAATGGAGAGTACATCCTAGCTTCTAGATAACCTGCAGGAAGATGTGCCTTCAGATGAGGAATGTAATGGAAACACTGTGTGGCACCTACAAACGTTCTTGGCCAGTGCCAGCTCTGAACCTGCATGACAGAAGGCAGGAAGTGTCCTGCACATCAGAGCCATTAAGGTACTAGTACAGAGGAGGTTCTGAGAAAACACTGGACATAACTATCAACTCATTCCCTAAGTGCTGGGGAAATACTCAAGATGGCACAATATTGGAACTATTCTTTAGCTTATATAGTAACACCCACAGTTAGTCCTCAGGGCATTTTTTGTCATTTTCTGAGACTGTGCCTGCATATATGGCTACAAATTAATAATTAAGTTATTCTCACAGAAAAACAACACAGTAAAATCTATTGTATTCATTTATTTGTTTTGACCGAATACCACATTACTAGAAGGTCCACAGAGAAAAGAGAAAATACTGCATACTTAATGACTTAATTTTTCTCTCTTTTCTGAGAATCTCCTGATTTCAGGAGAAAAAATAGAGAAAGGAGAAAAAAAGGAGAAGAGAAAGAAAGGTGAAGTGAAAGAAAGGAAAAGAGAAAGAAAGGAAGGAAAAGAGAAAGAAAGAAAGGAAGGAAAAGAGAAAGGAAAAGAGAAACTCAACTCCATGAAAACGATTCTTCTACCTTGTATCTTTTGTTTTGTTAAAATTTATGCTAGCTCTTACATAGGGTCTTCTTTTAAGTTGGCTTCAGCTGACTTTGTTGGTCAGATGACTTTCCTGTTCCTGTTGATGGCGGGATTTTTTTGGTTGGCTTTTTTGTTTTGTTTCATTTTGGGGTTTGTTGTTTTGTTTGTTATTTTTAAAGCTGTTATAGTGACTCACACACCCCCTCCCACTTGGGTATTATTACCTGGCACCAGTGGCCTGGTTGCAAACTTCTGAGCACACCTAATCCTTGCATTCCCTTCCTTGCCTCACACAGGTATCCAGATCTATGATAAACACTCTCAAAGGCTGCTTAAAAGAAATGAGTGTCTCATAAAATGTGCTGTGCTGGCTGAGGGGTTTGCAGCAGTTACCTCCAGCAGCATACTGGGGGAAACAACCAACAAGGAGGCAAGGCAGAACTCAGCATCACAGCAGTTTCCACACTGACTTGGATAATCAGAATTCCCACGTCAAAAGGGGTTTGTATTATCAGAAATCAGACATGGAGATTCATGCAATTAATTAGTCAAGCTCCTGTATATGGATAGGTATCAAATCCTCAATGAGTGTTGGTGGACTTGTATGCTTCTGTTCTCCTACTTCCTTAACTGCTTTAGGCCTGATGTTTTGCTTGAGTTTCTTTGGTTTGTTTCTTATAGAACTTGTGCTTAGCATAAGCAGAGATGAGGATTGTGCAGCAAGTTGTTGCCTATTCACTGGAGAGAAAAGTAGGACTGATTCAATAAAAAGTGAAATTAAAACCCAATTCTGTTCCTCTACCAAAGTTATTAAACAAGTGTTTTGAACTGTGACTTTTGACAAAAGAGGATTGAAAGCATCTTTCTTAAAGGAGACAACCAAAACACAGTTAAATGGTGTTTGAGCTAGAGCAGTAAACACATATTAAAGCAGTAAATCAATTTTTATTCAAAATTCACCCTAGTTCTCCTTTCTATGCTATACCAGCTAGATTGAACTGCACACCAAAATCACTGTGCGTTTTATGTATTCCCTGAAGACTTTATAGGCCAAAATTTAAACATCACTAAGCTTCCTTTATAATGAGTATGCTTTCGGGGAGCATGCTTGAGCAAGCTTTCTAGAATTACAAGCAATTCACTACTTTCCCTGAACTTTGGATCAGGCCAAGACTACCTTGGCCAAGATGTCACACCAAGTGACTTGGCTCTCAACACAATCTTACAGCAAGGACCCGCAACAAGGATTTTCATCAAAACCCACAGAGACTTCTATGGCACGTGACATGATTACTCCCACAGGGAGATGCTACTTCCAAGTTGTGCTATCAAGAAATATTCCCTGCCTTTGGCATAATTGTTCAGTAATATGCATTTTGTGTATGGAATAAAACAGAAATGCTGATGGGCCAGCTTTCATGGTTGCTGACACAAACTTTTTGAGCATAGCTGTATAAGATCTGCTGACACAAACCATCTCCTTCAGAACAGCTGCGACTGCCTGCTGCTTTGGGGAGGGGATGGGGAGTTCTTTTCTCCCTTTTTCTGCCTCCTGTGGTGAACTCCAAAATGCTAGCTGTGTATCTACCAATAGCTGGTTATGATATACATGCCAACACATAAAAGACAAAGTCAGTACCCCTCCTGGCTTCATCCTCTATTTGTCTTTCAGATTATTTAATAATCCCATGCTCAGCAGTATTTGAATAAGATGGACAGTTATCAAAAGTGCTCCGGTTAAAGCTGAATACAGCATTATGCCTATTCCTCTGAACTGATAAGCAGTTGGGATAGGCAAAAAGAATCAGATGCAAGGCAAGGTACTTGAAGGTTAGTGAGCATATTCACAGAGGACAAGTGCAGCTTGAGAGAGGGTAAGGCAGCAATGTCTCAGGCTCTGCATTTCAGGGCACAGCTAGCATTTAAGTGTTTTAAAATATACTTAAGAAGCCTCTCATCTCCCTTGTTCAGCACAAATAATTAAGAGCTTATGTCTCTTCTTATCAACAACAAAGTGCTTAAGGATATGCTTTAAAGTATTTTGCTGATTTAGGGCCTCAGTGGCTTGTTTGTGAGGATCTCAATGTTGACAACTCCCCTTTGAATGTAGAAGTGCATTTGGGTCTTGGAGGAGCTGACGTACATTGCAAAGTCTTTCATAGCAGTTGCCACCACAGAAGTCTCATTTCTTAATTTAGATATCCTACAGCAATTACTGCCAAGCTGTGTCTGGGTTGATACAGGAAGTATTTTGCAATTCCAGATTTTCTTGACTTGTGAATGCTCATTTTATTGGTCCTTCAGTTGCCTTAACATAGCACAAGGCCAGTCTTCTGACTCCTAACCACCCTCTTACATGTATTTCAAGCTCATAGCTCAAGCAGAGCTGGTCACTGCCTCAGTAAGTCCATACTTGGGTGTGAAGGCCTAAAGTGCAGCACTCACCAGAAAACTTTGATCCTGAGCAAAAGCTTGAAGTTTCCTGTTAGAGAAATTAAAAAAACAAACTCCAAAACCCCAATTAAACAAACAAAAACATCACTACAATAATGAGTTACAATTTAAAAAAATAATAAATCAGTACTTGTGTTGTAAGACACACTAATACCAGGGCACTAAGCCTGAGACAAATGTGCTGTCCCAATGGTTGCCACAGAAGTTGTGTGCCAGCAGACATGAGGCACACACACAGAACTGCATTTCTGCTTTCCTCCCCTCTGCCCTCATTCAAATGATAAAGATGATTAGACTTTAAATAGCATCATCTGTCTAGTGAAACCCTCTGTGCTGCAGGCAGAAATCAACACAACCACACTGCTCAGCTCAGTTGCTGACAGAAAGCCTGAGCAGATGGATGAAGTACTGACTGTCCTGACAGACAAGGCAGCACACTGCATCTTCTTCTAACATAAATTAAAAATCCTGACCTTTTACTACAAGAAGTATAAAAAGCTAAGCCATTAGAGACCCCCAGCACTCTGTCTTTGTTGCCCAATTATATATAGAAATCTTAATAGAAAAATTTATCTTGAACTTCAGCAACGCAAAAATAGGAAAGAAACTGTCACTGAAAGCTCAGGGCTTAAGAGTTGACCTCTACTTTTCCTCAAATAAAACATTTCTCTTTCCTGCACCAAAGGAATTATTTGGAGTCTCATACCATTCTTTGAAAGCCATCTCAGATGATATAATGCTATCATCTTGTACTTTGTTGTCTTTCCTCAAAGAATTCTTCCAGAATGTATTGGGGCAGAGGTGGTAGTACTTGTGGGATGACAAAAATATATTGAAAAAAGCCAGCAAGAAGTATGGTGTGATCATTGCTAGCTGTGCAGCTGGAGCTTAATCTGAAATCAATCAAATTTTGTTTTCACCAGGCTGGAACGTCTTATCCCTCCCTACCTCCAGAAACAGGGAGACAACTGGCAAAAAAGAAGTTCTTGAAACCTATGGACTAAATAACAGCAACACTGAGTTACACACAGATGCTGGCACATTAAGGAGAATTTTACAAAAGCAAGTCTTGTCCTTTCTGCAAGCTGTTGTAAGCATCTCTGCCTCAAACCTCTCCAAAAATAGGCCAAATCTGCTATAATTCACAGACTAGCTAGCTAAAAAAAAAAAAAAAAAAAAAAAAAAAAAAAAAAAAAAAAAAAATCAGACTGCCTTAACTATCTATTGCTTAAACCCTAAACAAGCAAGGAGACAAAGCAGAGTACAGCATTTACCTTGAAGCAAATAACTTTCCTTGTCCTGAAACAAGAAAACAGGAGTTATTAAGCTAGGCCATGTCCCTGCTCATTAAAATTCGACCTTTCTTACTAGATCATTACTTCCAATTATTGCTGGTTTCTCCTCAAGGCAGTGTAAGGCAGTTACCTCATGTATTTGAGCCAAAGGAAGAGTCCCTTGGCAGGCTGTGTGGTAGCTGGGCAATGGCAGAGGAGGCTGGCTGGCTGTACCTGGCTGTGCCTTGAGACAATAGGTCCCACAGACGACTGAGGAAATAATTTTATTCCTTTCAAATCCAAGGAAAAAGATGATTTTCAGCTGAATGGAGAACAGTGCTGAGGAGAGTAGCAATTTTGCATCCTACCAAACCAGTAGCAGCACTCAAGACTGGTTTATTATTAGTATTTTTTAACATTTCAGAGGCAGCAGGGGCAGGCCCTGCCTGTAAGTCCTGCAGCCTCCAGTGACATAAAAAAAAATCCCCAAGCACAGATCCATATTGTTAAACTTATTTTCTGCTCTGTTCTCAAAGCCCTGCCTCAGGTCCCTTTGCAGCAGCCACCCTGGAGACCAGCAGGGACACAGACAGCTCCTGTGCTGGATGAACCTTACAGAGCTACTACCTCCAAAACGCTACTCCAGAGAAGGATGAAGTTTAAAGGCACAATATCAGAAGGGTATAGACCCATCTATATGTTGATCTCCACAGGTCTGTCAGCATCAGCAAGGATCAAGTTGTACCTTTTGAAAAATGACTCTCTAATTTGTGCAGGACCAGCCCTTGACTGACTGTTTCCTCAGCATTCCTTTTCCACAAAAATTGTATCCCAAATGTAACTGGATGCTTCTATATTTAAAGAAATGAGAAAATAGGATGACTTAATTTGAAAAATAGCTTCTCAAGTGGGCTGAATGTCAAGGAGTTCATAGTGTACAAGAACTGTATTTGATTTCAAGACTAGCTTTGATTTCTGAATCAAGTGAGAGACATGTGCATTTCAGTCTCACACATCCCACTTGAGTCCCACTGCCTGTGCTGCAGGTCTGCCCTCTGTTCACACACAAACCAGTGTGGATCCAAACACATTTCTCAAAAATTCTTTCAAAATAGAAAATATTTCCACAAGAAGACTT
Organism: Sialia sialis; assembly: GCA_009812075.1. NCBI lineage: Eukaryota > Metazoa > Chordata > Aves > Passeriformes > Turdidae > Sialia > Sialia sialis. The sequence goes on along the minus strand of VRYO01002297.1, from coordinate 73,174,288 downwards.
TGTTTTCAACAAACTGTCAAGAACTTGTCTCTGCCTAAATCTGTTAGTAACAAAGCAGAGTGCATTTCAAATACAATGGATGATACAAATATGAAACTATATTTCAAAGCCCCTGTTCTACTCACAAGACATCGTGGAGAGCTATTCAGAATAAGCCCAGGTATAGGCAAGTCCTCAGAGCCACCCCACAAAAAAGTCAATGTTCCTGCTTGAAAAAGTAAAGCTTTCTCCCCTGCTCACCTTTTTACATCTCAGTTCAAATGCTCTTTAGAAAAGCAGACAACTAAAAAAACCTTAGATTGCTACACTATGTGAACTATCTCTACCGCTAACAGCCACATGCATTTTTCCATTTTTCTGGCTAATCTGAAGAGACATGAGTATGGACAGTCCTGTGAAGTTTCTTTAAAGTTTAGCAGGGGTATCAGAGGGGAAGGCTTGGAGGAAGCAGAGCCCAGTCTACTGCTGCTGCTTTGCTGGAACTTGTTCTGTGCAAGCCTCAGAGCACACAGTCCTGACTCATTCTCTCATATACTGCAGAGCTAATTGCTGGTTTACTACCCACCCACAAAAGTCTGCAAAAGCCTCACCAAAAACCTGCAAAGCACAGGAATCTTCACTCAAATGGAAAGAAGCAAAATCCTTACTCTTCCTGCTTCCCTAGGCACAAATACAGACTAGAGAGAGAGCGAGAAGGAAAGGGAGTAAAACCAGCCTAATGCTGCTTTAATGATTCCAGCAACATCAAACATCAAAAGAACAGCATGACTGACTAAAAAAGGAAAAAAACATAAAACATCCAAACACCCAAACACAAAACCAAAACATAAAAACCCCACCTAACAAATCAAAACTCAGAACTACTTCCCACAGCAATCAAGAAATCATTGTGAACTTTTGTGTACCTAAAATCCACATATATTTTTCAGATTCCTCAGACTGGGAGATAATGATAGCATCATCTATCTTTCCTGTAATTTCAGATTGAAGTGTCAAATATAAATGGCATTTTTGTTAAAATATTCAAAATAAGTATTGTTTTTAATTTGGTGACTGCAACCAGAAGTGGGAATATATTATATTCCTTTAGAGGTAATTACTTTGCTTACTGTAAACAGTGCATTTGGCATAGTACATTTGAGCATGCAGAAATACTCAAACCAAATCCATGTATATATGTTTTCAAGTACAACAACATTTTTCATCTCCTGCCTCTGTATTTTCACAAATTTGTTGCATTGTATGTATAAAAACCTTACTTGTCCCTGAAAGATTTTAAATCAACTCAGTTCAAGTCTCTGAGCCAGACCTCTTTCTTTTTCTGCCAAGAACCTGGAGTTTCTTTTCTGGCTGCAAATAATTATTCTGTTCCTGTAGACAAGGATGTAAATCCATGCTGTTCTCCATTTAGATTTGTCTTTGGAAATTCCATGGGGACCTTAGGGGAAAACTTTCCATTCAGTTTATCTTTGGACTTTCCTGAACTGACAGTTCAGACATCAATTTATCTTTAATACTCCTAATTTTTGATCTTTTTTTCTCCCCCACTTGGAAAAACAATTCATAGAAAAATCTTACCAGGTATTTTCAATCCAGAGAACTTTTGTTCTCTGAGTTTCAGTCCTGCTCCTCTCCTATTCTAAGCCACGTGGCATGGCAAGTTCACATAGCTCTAACCAAATCTCCAAACTAAAGGACAGCAAAGCCTCACTAAAGAGCATTTGGGCTGACACACTCCCCACCTATGCAGGAGAGGAAAAAACCTTTAAGTATAGGTGAAAAGGCACTGTAGGAATAAGATTTGCCACTGGAAGTATCAAAAAATAGATCTGTCTTAGCAGTAGAGCTTGTCTCTCAAAAGTACAGAGTCACCAAGCTCCCCTCCTCCCCTGCATGCAAACTTCAGCAAGGCTAATCACAAAAGGCAGCTGATAGTGCTCACTTTTCAACAGGTAACAAATACCCTCTGGAGAGCCTTTTCCTGGGATCTAAAGGGACAGGGTCCCCAAGTCAACATGACAGGCTTCTAGCCATGGATGCAAGCAGCTGAGGGACTTCTCATGGGTGTCAGGACTTCAGCAAAGAACAAAGTTTGGTCACTCGTGCTTTTGCAAATATATACACCGTGACACACACCTGCTCTGAGTGGCAATGGAGATTACTGGGTTTATCTCCTCTAATTTAAAAGCTTTATGCTACAGACAATTACCCCAAGGCAATAAAACATGATCTTCAATTTAGATTTGATCTGCTCTTTCATGCAGGCACAAAACTTATTGTAGCTTTTCATCAGAGTCCTAGGATCATTGAATTATTTAGGTTAGAAAGGCCTTTAATATCATGAAGTCCAACCATAAACCTAACACTGCCAATTCCACTACTAAACCACGTCTTCAAGTGCCACACCTACACATCTTTTAAATACTTCACATTAAACTGAGCACAGTCAAGCAGCAAGGTCTTAATTAGCAGCTGCTTTATTATCTGCGCTGTACGGTCACATACAAGAAAAAAAAAATTGCCACTGCACCTATTTAATCTGTACTTTGTGAACTAAGCATAAAATCTGGTGGCATCCCAGCGTCCTTCAACAATTTTGCAAGTTAGGCAAGTTGCACAAAGTTCAACTATTTACAAAGCTCATAGCTGTACAGAGCCATCTATTTCTAGCCAAGCTACATAACATAAATTTCACAGATCCTGAAGTTATTTCATTTGTCAACATCAACCTATTCTTTGCCCCTCAGAGCCGAGTTATTTTAGCAGCACTTTTTCAGAACACCTGAGCAATCAGATGCTCTAGGCTATACAGGAACAACTGGAGACATACAGTCTTCAAATGATGGAAAGCCCAGGAATCCTTGGGTGGAGACAATACCCAATGTATTTCTCATAAACTGAATCACAAAACAAGGTCAGCTGGGCACTCCCAGAGCTAAAAATATACCCAGGTCTGAAAGCAGGGTGAGGATGGTTTGGAGCCAATTTCCATGGTGCCATAACTGGGCAGATCTCACTCCCTGAGCTGGCCAGGTACACTGTGGCTGCCCTACAAGCACATGCTTAAAACCACAAGAAGTTCTGGTATGCCCTCCTCTCATCCACATGAGGACAGCATCACACCAGAAGCACAAAGGGGAGCTCTCAGCAGCCTTTACAGTAACCCTGCATTAGGTCTGTAACATCCTTTCTGCTGTCCCAGCAATACAATCTAAACCACAGGAAAGGCTGGAACACAATGAGACAAACCAGCTTCTGATGGCATCATTTCAGAAAGCATGTTTTATTGAATTGAGACTGATGAACAACATGGGGTTCTGCCTGTACAGAGGAAGTGTCATCTTTTTCACACTGGAGAAAGCAGAGGATTAGAACTCAGCTCTCTGCAGTATTATTTTAACAGTTTAATAACAGCACCAAGGCAGCAAAGAAAAATCCCCTATTAACTTAAGCAGGAACAAAGCTGAATCTTCTTGTAAAGTAGTCAGCATTGCAAACATGAGGCTTATGGAACACAGCCTCACCTCTTTTCTCCTTTTGGAAGAGTTAAATAAGGTATAATTTAGCTATCATATTACACTATTTAAAATAAGCAAGTCCTCAGCTTTGTAGTTATAGACTGTACTACTCAGCTGAAGTTTGCTTATTCTATAAAGTGTTTGCTAGAAAAGCATATTTGCATTTAATTCATGCTAACGTCCTTAAAACCAAAGGTCAAAAACAGGGAAACAACAGCTTAACTGTAGCTAAGTAGGTCTTGGATGGAATCCAAAGCAGACATGAACCAAAATCTTCACAAGAGTAACAGAAACTTTAGCTTTTGCACTCCATTTAATTAAACAATATTTTTATGAGAATCAGTTTATATAAAAAGATTTTTAAAAAACAAAACCCAATTTTAAATAAAACCTGAATTGAACAAAGTGTTTGATCACATTTTAAGTTAAAGTAGTTTTAAGCTGTAAAAATATTTGGTTGCATCTGAATGAATATTTGTACTACAGATGTTCCACACCTGTTTGCATTTTACAGGAGGACAGTTGCTTTTATATGTTTTTATCTCAATCACAGAGAAAACTCAGATCTAGAACTCCACCTCAAGGCAATTATGACTGAAGCCCACATCATGTGGTTTTCTTTTTCTTCATTCAAAGCAAACTCTTTTTTCTTTTTCAATTTCAGTATAGGTCTTCTAAGTAGAATAGCTTGTCATAGATTTTTAAGTTCTCCTGTAGTGAATTAAAACCAGTGATAGTGAGATTTACTGCATAAAACAGAACTTCACTGTTGTATAAGCATTAAGGGAAATTGCTGCTTTCTTTCACTGCATCATCAAGGAAGTGTTTAGACTTACAATCAACATTATGTTACTTTTCACCCTTTGGATGACCAGTCAATGACTTCCTGTCCCCTTTCACCTCTCACTTCCCTCACCAGCAACTCTTCAAAACTTTTAATACAATATTTTTCTAATATTTCACTTGTAAACCTCAAGTTCAGGTTGCTATTTCAGTACAAGCAACAGCTCTGCCTGAGTACTCCCACACATTCTTCCTTCTCACAGTCACTCCCTATATTACCAAATGTAATGGATGTTTGACAATTACCTTGAAGGACTACCTAACTAAA
>VRYO01002297.1:73132989-73160687 GCA_009812075.1 Sialia sialis | reverse complement strand
GGAATCCTGGAGACTGTGTGGTCTTTACATGTGGAGATATTCCCAACTTACCTCCTTCAGTGATCAGCTACCCCTCAAGAAGCAGCTAGTACAGAGTATAATAGCCATGTCAGTTTGAAGTAAGAACTGAGATTCGGACTTGGGAACCAGAAGTCACAGCGTCAGGCATCCTTAGAGCTTAGCTAGAGTCTGGTGGATCCCCTTTCCTATGTCTCCATCTCTGTGTGGTAACCACAAAAAACTACAAACCTCTCACAACACCTCAGCTGTTCTCCTACAGAAAGGACAATTTCTCTCAAAATTGCCAAATTTTCTTTCTTACAGGCCTGTTCCTGCAAGGCCACTCAGTTTCAGTGAACACCTTGTGATCCTGGTAAAAATGATTTGCTATAAACTTTCTCAAAAAAAGCCTGGCATGCTTCTAAGATTACTTCAAGCCCATGGCGACAAATTTTTTTCTCCCATCTTAAATATTCTGTGTTTCACTTTAGAAACATATTTATATCTATACGGGTATGTAAAGAGGAACCCCAGAGTCTCGGTCTGATGGGGAAGACCTAAAAATGGAGGTGGATCTCAGAGCTCCCCTTCAGTTCTCCTTTCAGTTTCAAAGAAAGAAAACTATTCCATTCATTTTCTTAATGTACCCCATTCATTTTCTTCATGAGCCTTGCAACTATTTGAAGGAAAAGAAGAAAAAGCTTCCTTTTCCATATAACTGCTATAAGACACATACAAAAAAAAGATCTAAAAACAAAGTCAATATATTTTTAAACTAGGTAAAAGAAAGATTAGTTTCAACGATTTTAAACTTTTTGCCTCTAAGAGTCAGAGCAAGACAGTAGGAAAAGAACAGCCACCACACACAAGCCACAAAATAAGGTGGAATAGCCCAAAATACATAAGCAGGCATATTCTAGACAGGGCATTAATTTGCCTACCTTTGAAAGAAAAATATTTCAAATACTATTTAAATATATAAACTGCCACCAGATGTCAGTACAGCCCAGAGAATTGCTAGTACAACCCTCAACACCAGACTGATAAGGATATTTATTTAACATTCCTCCCAGGTGACCAGGTACATAAATCCAGCCCTTCCTCAAATCCTGAATGGGAAAAATCCCATACAACAGATCTCATTTGGACATTATCAACATGAACAAAACCGAACAAAGCTGTACGAATAGGCCTGAACTTCTACTGCCTCAAGACAACAAGAACCAGCTTGATACTAAATAATCTATTATTAAGGTTCAATGCTCTCCTCTCTCATGCTCATCAGATTCTCTAGCAATGAGTCTTGGCCCCACACATTCACATTCCCTCTGTTCCTAAATAGCTTTAGTCTCCTTAGATTATGCTGCAAAGTGACAGGGAATATTTAGCAATGAGGTTGCTAAGCTAAATAAAGCTTTTCTGCAAAACAAGCATTATGATGTTGGTCCTTGTGCTACAGTGCAGGCTCTCCCCACACTCCCCATCTCTGATTTTTTATAAGAACTGCAAAGGAAAGTGTTTCAGAGCATCCCCAGCTTAGGTGATTTTGCTTTGAAACTTCTAACAGCAGACTTTATCTAACTTCTTCACACAAGTAAATATATAAATCTACAATTCCTTGATGGTAGAAATTAATTTCAGCAAGACATGTGGTATATAAACATTTTTTTCTGCTCCATGTCCAAATTCAGTTACAAACTTGGTAACTAAAACTGTTAACTAGAGTGGTGTCACAGGCTTAAAGAGCAGGCCTTACTTCAGAGCATTAGTGCACAGGTTAGAAAAACAATCAAAAAAGGAAAGAAACTAAAACTACTCTCCCATGTAAAAACAATCTATATTATTTAGTCTTAGCAAGAATTTTCAGCTTTGCAACTTTATAGACTGAGCTTCTTGTCCTACCACAACCAACAAGTTTTGCCGTGAAACAAAAATATATATTAAGAGAACACCAGAAACTGTAGAAACCAAGAAGAGAATTGTTACGTGATTAAGAAACCAAACTTAAAACTTTTGCTTGGCATAGAACTACTGAATGTTAGTGACATTGCAACTTCTGTTTTGTGAGAAATATTCAGCTAAGCAAATCAACATACATTAACCTGTGGAAACTTAAATCAGGAAAACTTGCTTACCTAAGAGTAATGTAACAAATGTTTATAATTTTAATACTGGCTTATTGCATGGTCTTACAAAATCTTTTATTTTCTTACTAAATGCAATCAACTCAGTGCATTTATCTTCTTAAGCCCAATGCAAAAAAACTTTAGAAGTTATATAATTAAAAGAAACTTGGTAAGTTAAAAACCACGAACAAAAAATCAACTTTTTAGGCCAATGGTTTCGAAAAGATCTTACTGAAATACCTTACAGGGTCATTTCAACACAGCTCTGAGGTTTTAGCTTCAGTTTTAACCCTACCACACTTCTGGATTTCCTTCGTGCAGTTTCGTATCTCAGGCTGAGTAAAATTGAGACAGCAATAGAAATACAAATAGACAGAGATTTATTTTTTTTCTGAGCATTTATGTTTTCTTAACACAGATAGCTCAATAACTTGGGATATTAATATGAAAAAGACAAAAAATTAAATGCAGAGAGGCAGCATCCTGAAAGTCATATGACTTTGAAGGGGAGATGGAGTACAAACTGCCTGCAACTCTCTAAGTTGAGCGGCAGCAAATTAAAAAAAAAAAAAAGAATGTTAAATAAATCACTTCACAGGAAACCCTCAAACCACTTAAAGTAGAGCACCTCTTAATTTCATACCTAAACTAAGCCTTGGAACCTCCCTTCAATTTATGTGAGCTTTGTAGTCTCAGAAGTTTCTCCTGGAGGAGCCTAATCATTGACTCAAGAGGAAAGGCAAGGTTTGTTGCAAACCTGGCTAAGTGCTTAATTAAACAGAAAAACTATAAGCATGTTTCACCTTGCTTTTGAATTTCATTAGGAAACCTTTCACAATTCCTATTTTGTTCCATACAACTGCACGTCTTTGTCAGGTTAAAACAAGAGGTAATTTATGTGCACTCTCTAAATTGGAATTTTTAATTCCTGAGTCTTGGCTCTAATTGCAATAAGGACCCTTGAGGCTCATAGTTTCTCTGTTAACTTCCCTCCCTTAAATTCCCTACACGTAAACACTTGTTTCTACAACGGCACTTCTGCAAGTCATTTTCCCCCCCACTTTTTGTACATTCAAAAGATGCAAAAACCAAACCCAAGTGTCTCAGTTTTTCACGTGCCACTTGCTCAGATCAAGTTCACTATGTCCAGATGATAAGTACTATTCCAGTTACAGTCTATTCAGGAAATCTCAAGAACATTACCAGCATTGACAGTACATGACTCAACAGCCAGCTAGCACACCATGTCAGAATAATAGAATAGTTGGCTCCTTTCAACCAAGAAATGTAACTCCTGAAATCAAAGTTTTAAGAACACAAACAACTACAGATTCTGCAGAAGCAGAACTGCAAAGATGCACTTCAAAGTTACTGGAAGTTTACATCAGCAGCAAAACTTGAATGGAAAGAAGCTTACAGTCAGTTACTATTCAGCACAACTTAATTTTCTGAAATCTTTTAAAGTACACCCTTGAGTGTCAAAGGAGTTTTTGGATTCTTCTCTGCATTACCTAAATCATGTGCAATCTTCTAGCATTTCCTCTACATCCACCAAGCAGTTAGCTCTGCTGGTGAATGAACTATGGTAAATGGCATTCAACCTTGTGAGACTTTGAAAGAGTCTGGCATTTCAATAGTTATGTGGCAGTATTGACATACCCATGCAGATGGAGAATGGTGGACACATTTTTTTTCCACAATGAAAGAAGTTCTAGCTAAAGGTGCTTTTAAAAAAGGGAAATTGCCAGCCTGAAATGCTATCACTTCTACATGGACAAGTAGGAATAATATTTGGCACTATGCTTGAAATACATTTAATTTTTCTTGCCGATGTTGGTTAAAATTTTATTATAGTCATAAGTAAGAATTAAACAATGCAGGAACCATCTCCTATTCCTAGGGTCTTATGGTTATTAGAACCATGTTAAAGTAGTTATGTTGGTTCATTTGTTTTTCAAGATATCTCCTTTTCAAGGACTTATTTGTAAGTTCAATGGCAAAGAATGCCTTATTACAGAATTTTCATCCTTTAATTATTTTGCCTCTTGGATGACTCAATTCTTCTTTAAGTACTCAGATTTCCATTTCTTCTTAAAGCACAGTAGTTGCCTTAAGTTTCATTTTCCTATTTCTATCCCAGTCTTTTTCAGATTAACTTGGCAGTGTTCTTGCCAAGTTCAAAGATATTTGCCCTGTTCCATCCCTGTATATTTTGAGTTGCCAATCTTTTCTGCGACAATCTAGAGCCAGGTCTTCTATTCTGCTACCCTACCTCCTTCCTTCCTTCCTCATCAGAAGATATTCCATTTGTTTTTAGAGCAGAGATCCTTAAAAGCTCTTCTGCACATCCAGTCTGGGTGGTTTATTTTGCAATTAAAAAACCCATTCCCTTTGTGAACAAAGTCCAGAGAACTGCCTCTACTCTGTGTCCAATGTCACACATGAAATCTTCCTTCATCTCTTCAACACTTCAAGAAAAAATATGCCTGCTAACTCTAACGTAATTAATACTTGCAACTCCATAGACCTAGCCAAATATCCAGGTTTGCAGATTATTTATGTATAAAATCTAAATTGAAGTCCTTTCAACTATCCTTATATTTCCAGCCCATCCAGCAGTTGTCTTCCAGGTTCACTTTCACACAACATTCTACAGTGAGGGAAAGGCAAAAATCTTGCTGTGACCAGAATAGATTCAGAAAACTCTAAGAAATCTTTATATCCTCTTAGGACCACCTGTCCCTTCTCAGATGAATCAGATAGCAGCTATTGTGATGGTCTAGGCCTATCAAGATCTGCAACCTTCCTTGCCCTTAGTAAGCCTTCTTCTCTACCTCCAGTATCACATGAGGACAGACTTGGCACCCCACATTACAGTTTCTATTACAGCTCATTCATGCTTTCTTCTTCACTGTGTCTTAACAGAAATGCAATTTCCACCCTCACAGCCTCCCTCAGAGTCCTCCTCTTCATAGTGTCCACACATACCAGTCACACCAGTGCTGCCTTGCCCCGTGCTCCACGCATCCATAGGTAGGTTTATGTACCCACTGCAATCCAGAAGTGTGCCAGGGACTTCACAGAAGTCACGGGGCTCAGCATCACCACGTGCTGCGGTCACACTGAACATCTGACTGACAATTTGTGAAGTCATTTAACCTATTTTTGGCTAAGACTGACTAATTAGCAATGTCAAAGGAAAATCTGAGAAAAAAGAATAGGCATTAGTTGAAGCAGCAATGCTGAAACTGAAAAAGTACAGTAATTTCACGATTATAAGCCGCGCCTTTTTCATTGAAGAATCCAGCCTACCCCAGTAGCGTGGCTTATATTCAGGTACAGTTTATTTATGGACAAATCCCAGTGAAATGTCAACCTGGAAGTGAGAGCGGCCGGGGAGGGCGCCTGGGGCTGCCTTTAAAGGCTTTGCTGGTCTAGGAAAACTGTTTGCAACTTGAGCACCTGACACCAAACCCAGCTGGCATCAATTCTGTTACTAATTTTTTACTTTGTTGCACATGGACGGTCACTTTAAAAAAAAAAAGGAAAAAGAAGTGCAGCTTATATTCAGGTGTGGCTTATATATGGACCTATCCCATGGTCTACCCGTCTACTGGGAGGTGCAGTGAAATTACTGTAATTTTTTAAGGAATAAATTCACCATTTGACCGTGAACACAGTAAAAAAACCCCTCACCTGAACATACGTTCTTTTCTCCTAAATAGGCAGTAAACTTAAAAGTCCTTTTGCAGTATTTCAGTAAGGCTCATCACTATGGTATGTGAGCAAGCCAAAGAAGATCAAGTTGCTCATCTGTATTAAACAACAGTTGCTGCAGGTTGAAAACAAGCAGGGCTTCAGTTGTGCAGAAACTCAGCTGAGGTTTCTGTTTGGCAAAGACAGTGTCTTTGAAACAGGGCATGGACCCAGATTCCATTTGATATGGTTCTTCCTGATGCATAGATTTCAGGTAAATTCAATAGCTCCTCTCCTTCCCCTCCATGGAACAAAAAACTTTTCCCTCTGTGTGCTAACAGGATTAAGTGTCACATTTAAATTTCATCAAACTCTACTTTGTTCTCTAACCCCTTCTCTGAAGCAGCAGACTGCTGCTGAAGCAGGCACAGCCTCTCCTACTCGTTAACATCATGGACACGCTGTGGCAGGGCTCCAAGCTCTGTTTTCCTGCAGAGGATATAGCTTCTGTGGAAGTGAACAATCTCCAGCGAAAGCTTAACACATCGTCCCATTTCCTCTGTTGGAAGGGAGTCTCCCAGCTCACGCTCCGAACAAACAGAGTCCTGGAGCCAGCCCATGGACAGTGTTTACAGAAACAGCAACGTCACTGATAGGACAGATTCCGATTTTTGGAACAAAAATAGTTTGAAAGAAAAGAGAAGCAGAAGTATTTTTTTTTACATGAAAAAGTAGCAAATTAAGCGTTAGTCAAATGCTGATACATTTTTTTAGATATTTCAAATGGAGGCTTCCTGAAAAAACATCTTTTTTTACTGTAGTTAAAGTAAATCTTACGCTGAACAAAGGAACTGAGAGGTACCAATTTAGCAGCAGTTCTATATTTCCATCCCCCACCTGTCCTCTCGCTGCCTAACTTCCACATATGCACGTGAGGGGCCTGCCTAAGTCATGCTAGTATAAAATAAAGGAACACTTTTTTTCTCGTAGAAATTGTTTTAATTATTTTTAAATGCACTGACAAAATTTAGACTACCCAAACTTTGTTAAAATATGAAGGCAGAGTACCTAAACTATTTACAAAGGTTCTGGACCATCTGTAATTCTTCATACATAGACTTTGACAGCCTTATTTAATTACTAATTATTTAATTAGTACCAACCTTTCACCCCTTAGCACGCTGCTAAGTATTAGTCTATTTTTATTTTATTTATTTTAAGGAAGTGAACAATACAGTGATCATCAAAAATAGCACATCAAAATAGTACATGCTGTACCCTGTACTTAAACAAATAAATACAGAAAACTATAATCCAAGGGTAGGATATATAAATATAAACTCTAATTTTCACAGAGTTCATGAGAATTATAACCTTTGGAAAACCCAGTCCCATCTGGTAATTGAAGTGGTTTCAATCTCACAGTTAGTAACACAGGAATGTAGCAAAAAGCTGCTCTCAGCATGCATTTTGCCAACGAATCAAACATAACATCATATGGTCAATGTATAACACAAGGCAAACAGGCACAACAGAAAAAGCCACCACATTTTTTTCTTGTTTTAACCTCACTTCCAGTCCTACAATCTGCCTGGTGACTATGAGAGACAGAGCTGATATCAAGCAAGAGGCAAAGAAGTGTCAGAGAAAATGTGAAAATCCAGGCTCCATCCAAGAAGCAGGAAGGAAGAAACTCAAGGGTCAGCTGCAGAAGATAAGGGCAGAGACAGGCTCCAACACATTAATTTTTTAAGCAAATGGCTTGACAACAGAAATAATATCTTAAAAAGTTTCTATGCCCAATGCCTCCCACATTGAAGCTGCAAAATCTCATCATGTTCCCTCTTCGGGGCTGTGAATTGTGCTAACATGGAATGGTGCTTCTCATGTCCAGAGCTTCTCTATGTACCAAACTACTGAGCTACTTCTCAGAAAACCTAATTTGCAAGAAGAGTCTTCTAGACCCAGCCAAACAATGGACAGAGGATTCATTTTCTTTCTCAAGTCTTAAACCACCAGGATATCTAAATTGCCACAAAGGAAAATAATAAGGTAAAATACAATTTAAATAAATAAAGCAACATACAGTTCTGCCTGTGCCCTTTCTGGCAAAGATGAGCCCAGGCAGCTAGTTATTTCAGACAGACCCCATATTAACTTCCTGACCAAGCTAAGTGAAAGCCTGCCAAGGATTAAAGGGAGAAGAAAGGGATGTAAGCAGCTTGGGTACTTCCTTTCTAGAGATATTTTTTACCAGCACTGCAATTCTGTGGGTCTTACAGAGGGAACTGGTGTGTTAGGTAGAGTTCAGCAACATTTTGATTTTACCTTCTGTGCTGAACACAAACCTAGAGAGGGTTGATGGCAAGTGGCACACAGGCTGTTTGTCTGGAGGCTTTGTAAAATAGTGAGAACACCTCATGAAGGTGATTAAACAGCCATGATGACTACAGTATTTTCACGATTATAAGCCGCACCTGATTATAAACCGCATATCCAGGTAGCCACGCTGACCATGGGATCTGTCCATATATAAGCCGCACCTCAATATAAGCCACATTTTAATTTTTTTTTGTTAAGTGAAAATCCATGTGTAACAAAGTAACGAATTAGTAACAGAATTGAGCCAGCGTGGGGTTTGGTGTCAGGTGCTCAAGTTGCAAACAGTTTTCATAGACCAGCAAAGCCTTTAAAGGCAGCCCCAGGCACCCTCCCTGGCCGGCTCTCACTTCCAGGTTGGCATTTCACTGGGATTTGTCCATAAACAAGCTGCACCTGATGATTAGCCGCACTACTGGGGTAGGCTGGATTCTTCAATGAAAAAGGTGCAGCTTATAATCGTGAAATTATTGTACTTTCCCTGCAAGCCTGACTTATGTTTCTAGCTAGACATACTCTGCTTTCTCTTTGAGGCTGCAGCAGCTGACCTTAGCCTGCTCACAGCCCCAACAGGCTGCACAAACTGCACTGAGGTTACCACAGGATGGTATCAGAAATTATTCTGTCCTCGCCAATAGACACTTCAGAAAAGGCCAAAACCCAAATTTTAAAAACACAGTAATACATACACCCCCTTCATAACAAAAAATCTGTCCTGATAGTCACTCATGCCGGTGCAAGGAAACTTTGTTCCCTAGAGCTCAGCAAAGTGACACCTCCTGCCAACACAAGAGCAGTGCCAAGACATGCTAAAACAGGAACCAAAGAGGAAATTGAAAGTTAAGTTGGGTTCAGATTTTAATTTTTTTAAAAAGTCGTTCATCCTGAAGTGATAAATGTGGAAGTGAGGATTAAATGATGTTCAATTTTATATCCTGTGTCTTCGAATTCTTTGGAGAGGCAGAAAGTTGACACAAATCTTTTACATTAGAATTTATTGCAACAACAGCAATTTCTGTGAGAAGATCTGAAAGCATACACCTCATTTTCTAAAGTGCAAACATTTCACTCCTTGTTTAAAGTGTCTGCAGGCTTAAAATAAGAGCAGATATAAACTGCAGTTAAAACTTGTAACATACATTAGCTGCCACGCATAACTGCATTCAAGATACATTAGTTACATTTTTGGCCAGCTTAAATAAATGTTTGTCCCACCAGCCGATATTTCCCTCCTAAAAGGAGAACACTGGTTCCACAAATCTATTCCAGCAAATTAAAGAGTATTAGCAGCATAAGCCAACATGCAATCAAACAAAAACGATGATTTATTGCTTATAATGAAAACTAGAGGATATATATCGTCAGATTTCTTTTCAAATTCTGCAAGATATTCCGTAAGACAGTTCAAGAAATTCAGTGAAAACTATTTCTCAATATATGATGGATGTCACAAGTCTGATTTTAGTTCATGATGCAATTTTAGCACATCCTGTTTCTACTTATATACTCACACAACATAACAGATTTGCTGCAACCACAGAAACATCTTTGAAAAGTTAAAAATTACTTACTTCTAACCAAAAGTGCTTTATCTGTACAAGTTCTAATAGGAGCTGCTGAATCTCTAGGAACAAAGATACCTCACTAGTATCCAAAACAGACAGCAGACATTTTATAGATGCAATTAGGAGCATTTTCTTGTTCTACAGCTGTCATGGACGAGAATGCATGACATTACCTTTAAGTCAATACACCCAACAAGTGTAGTCTGCCATCAGTTCAGAGAACTGCAAGAGAATCACTGACCATGATATGAACAAGTCTAATCACCCACGTCCCATGACGTCAGAGAGTAAGTGCCAGAAGTCTGAAGGACTCAAAGCACCAATACCCTTTCTAGACATACTTCAGATCTGTTTTAGCTACGAGTAAATGAGTACTCTTACATAGTCAAGAGGAGCTGCAGACAATAAGCACTTGTGAACACAAGGCAAACTGTGCATCTCAAGCAGAGTACCCAGGCAGGCATATCTAAGCTTCAGCCCCAACGTGCAAGCACCTTCACAAACATAAAGCATTCAGTTGGCAGTGGAGAAAACTGACATATGTAACCACAGAAAAGTGGTAGACAGGCTCAGACCTGGCTCCAGCTGACAATAGTGCAAGGAAGATGATTTTCATACCTTTATTTCATGCTTGCAGCTTTCTGCCTGTGTCTTAAGAGAAGTACTTATACCTTCTTCCCCTCAATGTATGTCCATTTGGCAATATAAGGGCTAAACCAGTCTTACATCAGTGATACTGACAGAAGATTCTAAACATTCCAAAACAACGCTGTTCTCATAAGCAGCAACTACAAAACGCCTGAGGCAAAAATGTGTCAAGTTCCAAATTTTAATTATTCAAACCCTGTACTGAAACACTCACATTCTCTTTTTCCTAATGCTACCACTTTGATTCCCTTTTACTAATGTAAAAAACTTGCAGATCTTCCTCATGAGGAGGAGAATGCTCAGATCAGGCAACTTGCAAGCTTTTTTCATTGTGGGTTTGCATCTCCTTTACAATCAGATTTTCAGCTCAGCACACTGACATGGAAGGAAATGTAACAGAAAAAAAGGATCTTTTAACAAAGCTGCTATCTATAGTCAGTTCCTCACAGGAATGAAACACCCAACTTTCCAGGACAGCGCCAGATATATTTGTATAAAATATCTTTGTGATAGAAATGAACTAAAGAACAACAAGGCTCCTTTACAGATTTCCTCATACAAGACATGAAATCCTTCTGTGTAGATAGTTGCTATGGTGCAGACTTAAGGGGAAAAAGAGGGGAGATCAGACTTCTTGTTTACAGGTTTCCAATATGCTCCACTTGATCCATCTTGAAATTGAAACCCTTTAGCTTCCTGTCTTAAGGCTGTCAGATGGTTGAGAACAAACACAGTGTTAGCAATTTTACAAAGCCCCCACATGTTCTGCACAGAGCTACAGAAAAACATCCACATGGATTAGGCAACAGACAGGAGGGACAATATCATTTCAAAGAGAATAAAAACCATACTAAATCCTGAAGGACTTATTCAAGGGAAAAGAGACTTACTCTGGGAATGAAATGCCAGATTATCTCTGAACATTGTCAGCGCTTCACCACAATATAACACTGCACGGATCTGTTTAAAAATACACCATTTTGACATTCTCAGGCAAAATCCTGATTCTTCTGAGAACTTCTTACACGGGTTTTCTCCCAAAAGGTATGCCTGTCTATTCAAGAAGAGCAAGACAAAGACACTTAGGCTAGGATTAAGCTTGCAGTAAAACACCTAAACCATGTGGCCCTCTACAGTCAAAAAGCCTAGAGAGATTCAGCTTACTCTGCAGCAGACATTTGGGGTCTAATTCAGGTAAGTGCTGTTAGTTTAAACGTCCTGGCAGTTGCGCCTCTTGTTCCAGTTGCCTCTCCTGTAAACCTTGTATCCATCAGCATTATGCAATTTTTATCAATGCTTTAGAGCTCTGTGCAGGCACCTTGTTCAGACAGATGACCAGAGGGCTACAATCCAGCCCTACTGACTCTACCAAGGACATTTTTTCCAGCTACAAAGACAGTTAGCACAGCAGCTTGGTGCAAAAGTATAAAACTTAAATGTTCTTCATCAATTACGAACAGAACGCATATTTTATTCTTCTGACAATTGATAAGAACATAGTTATCACTTGTTAAATACTCAGGCTGCTATTTCTTGTGGTTTGGGGGCTGTGCAAGAGATTTGGCCTTTGTAATTACTTCTTTAGGGTATCATGTTTTAAAGAAGTTGCCAAATGTAATTTCTTCCTTAGATTCCCAGTCACTTGACAGAAGACTAGACCAGAACCTTTTTGCCAAAACCTATTTAACCTATCTGCAAGAACTGCCTTAACCAACTTATTTTCAGTATGGTGTAAAAATCCACTCATACAGGACAGGTTAGTTCTCCCATTCAGTCAGTGACCAGTCTGGTTCTGTCATATACTGTGCTTCCACTAAATATGCAGGGTGAGGTAAAAGCAACCACCTGATCCAGGATAATTCCAAGGTTTAGGAACTAAATGATGCAGTCTTTCTAAAAAAAAAGTACAAAATTCCCTGCATGGACAGAGATGCCTTTAAAGACCTCCAGAGGGAGATCCTGCCTAATTTTCAGCATTTAAATTGCTTTGAACATCCATCTTAGGCATCATCAGTGACACCACCAGAATCTTGCTACAGCCTGAATATTCAGCTCAGTCAGATCAGGAATTCAAAACTCAAAAAAAAAAAAAAAAAAAAAATATATATATATATATATATATACACACACATATATATAAAACAAAACAAGGCTTGTGACAACTTTCAAATTCTATGGCAGTTTTCTTGCTCTCTTTAGACTGCCACTTATTTATCCCCTGCCCCCAGAGCTTCTGTTTGCCTTAATTGATTTCTCTTTCATTACCTGCTTACTATTTGCACAAAGTGTAAAAATATTATTTTTCATATTGTCACATATGCCTGGAAAATTTAACTAATGCCCCAAACCACTTATTCCTCATTGGTGAAAAGAGACTTAACTGAAATAGCGTCTAATTGTATTTGTGCTACCACAAGAACCACTAGAAATTTGAAGAAGAAAATAATAATACACTGGAGGTTACTGGTCTAGATTTCTTTCCATTATTTTTTGGTTCTTCCATCTTCTGGGATTTGTTTCCATGGGATATTAATCTGATGGCTGTCAACCCAGAAGCCCTCCTGACTTGTGTTCTGCTGACAGAAATCAGAGCTTCACTAAGGCCAGACTGGGACAAAACAACTACTAAGTTTTAAACACTTGAGAAAACATTGTCCCTACATATTTACAGGCAAAATTTCCCATTTATTTAACAAATATCAGAATGATTCTGCTAATGTAGCTATAACCCATTTCTCACATCTTAGAGATAAAAGATATTGGGCAAGAAAGGCATCCAGTGCTTCTATAGCTATAGTCCTTACACACAACCCACTCAATAGTAAGAATATGTAAGAGAGTCACATAGTTCCCATGGAGAGAGAGCTGAGATCTTGTCAGATTTTATTCCAAATCTACTGAAAACAGAAGAGCTTTTGCCAAGTCAATTTTGGCAAGTGTTTCCAGCATTATCCTGTCTTGCCAAACTGCATTTAAATTTTGCTGGACTTACTTACTTGTTCAGAATGCTCAGAGAAGTGGAACTATTTGTTGCTGTAGAGAATTTGGCTTACTTTGAAGACCTGGAACAACGTATAAAAGATGAATCAGAGACTGACTAACTTAGGAATTTGATCTGTTAACCTCAGCTCATGGCAATAGAGCATGCTCAGTATTAGAAGTAATCCACAGTGCAGCTACTTCAGGTCTGAGACCAACTCTTTGAACTCTCAAATGACACTTTTAACATGCTGTTTTTATATAGCCAAGTTCTATCCCTCTCAAAAATACCACCAAACACAAGCTGTAAGATGATGCTAATGATCCTCTTTAGGGGTCAAAGCAGCACAACCATGCTTTATATAAAAAAAAACCAACAAAAAACCAAGAAAAACCCCATCAGCATTCTTTGCTGATTGCATGGAGATGAATCCTCTGAAGGCTTGATTTTCAGAAGACATCAAGCATCCTGCCTCTCCTTTCTCTCTCAAACACAAAGGTACTTCTCTTTAGGACACCCTACGTTAAAGGCTGATCCCTGTCACTGTTGTGCTGTTGTCCACACCCTCACTCCCCACAGAGCCGGTCAGTTCTCTGCTTCCACCCTGTCAGTGAGGCACGCAGGAATGCTTTTGATCAGATGCACCAGAGGTACACTGGTGACATATTTTGCCTGACAAAGTCATGCTCTACTGCTCAACACAAAAACCGGAATGAAAATATTTAAGTATTTCAAAAATGTTATCTGCAGCACTTGTTTTCAAGCTTTTGGTACTGTTTCTCCCATGCTTGTCCATTCCACATTTTCAGCTTTACTAGCTTGCTTTTTCTCTTTTTTTTTTTTTCTCTTTGCTAAGCCAGACATTCATTCTTCATGCCTCCCTCTATTCCCCCAACTCCTGGCACTGCCCACTGCCTTGCAATAGACAGCAACATTGCCTTCCCTTTTCCAACACAGAAGCTATGTACAGTAATTTCACGATTATAAGCCGCACCTTTTTCATTGAAGAATCCAGCCTACCCCAGTAGTGCAGCTTATATTCAGGTGCAGCTTATCTATGGACAAATCCCAGTGAAATGCCAACCCGGAAGAGAGAGCCAGCCAGGAGGGTGCCTGGGGCTGCCTTTAAAGGCTTTGCTGGTCTATAAAAACTGTTGCAACTTGAGCATCTGACACCAAACCCAGCTGGCGCAATTCTGTTACTAATTTGTTACTTTGTTACACATGGTTCCTCGCTTAAAAAAAAAAAAATAAGTGCGGCTTATATTCAGGTGCGGCTTATATATGGACAAACCCTGTGGTCTGCCCGGCTACCGGGAGGTGCGGCTTATAATCATGAAATTACTGTACTAGGTCATAGCCACGGTCCACCTAGCCTCAAAGCACATATTGCCTTAAAAAAAAGTACAAAATACCATATACTTCGGCTTATAGAGTGTCACTCTAACTCCCCACTGTTTTAAATTCAGCCTGGAAGATGTGTAAACGTACCCTACACTTCTGGTTTCTAAAGGTGTACATCTATATATTTTGGTTGCATTCAAGGTGAACAGTACCACCTTGCTTCCTAAGAGTTACAAGCAACCTACCATATGACCTGTTCCCATCTTCATTGTACCTTTCCAATATTTAATTCACTTGCAAGCTAACAGGAATACCTAAGGATTTCTCTAGAGAAAAAAAAAGAGAAAATAAAGAATCAAAGCCTGGCACTCTCCACCCCAGGGAAGCATACCACTCAATGACTGTTCTTCACTGATAGTTTTAAATCTGTTCACCAGATACATCTAGACTTTTTACTATTTCTATCAGGATGTTTGGGCTGCTAAATCCAATATCATGTAATATATCATAAAGGCTAGGGTTTGTACAAGGCTATCAATCTGCCTGACTTAACAGGAAATAAATAGACAATGTAACAAGTGAGTTCCATTTCCTGGTAGGATCTACTCAACTTACCTGCTTTGGTCCAAGTCCTATTTTAATATTTCTGTTCAAAACCATGTGAAGCTATCACTCTATAAGCAGTTGTGAACACTATTCACCCAGTTAAACCCTGGCACAGTTCAGTTTCTAGCTGTAATATGGAGTACACTAATTTTAGATAGGCATCCACAGAGTTGGTTTTTTATTACTGCTCTCCAATTCCTTGATATAAGTTATTGGCATCTTCTAAGCTATGTCCTATTTTAATAGCTGTTGTTAAACATCCTCCTGGCTCACTAAAGTTGAAAGAATGCCATCAACATCTGTATCTGACTACGCCCCAGCTTTTCATCACAAGACTGACAAGTCTAAAGAGTATTGTCTTTAAGCATTACTATTTAATTTTGACTTTTACCTGATCATGAGCACCAACATTAAAATTCTTTTGTGCCTAATAAAAGTCTCTGTCTCTCACTGTCCAGCTGTCCTCCCTCCATCCATGACATTTTCTTACTAATTTTATACATTGCTTCATTATCTGCTAATTTATATTCATGGAATAAAAGCTGACAGGCATCTATTTAGGGATTCCTTGTGGCAGGAGGAAGGGAAAGAAGACTTTAAAGCACAGTTTCCACCTCTATTCTCAGACATTTTATCTTCGCTATCTCACTTGATTATGGATTTTTCCACAACTAATAAGATTTTTGTAAGCCATTCAAAAATGCTACACTTTTCCAGTTCATATTTCATCTTTTCCCTTGTGTTGTTAAAAAGCTTTCCACCTTTTGAATTTCTTCCTTTGAGGAAAAAAGACTAAATTTATCTGACTACAAAAGCTTTTCTATGAGCAAAGATACGTACACCTGAGGTAGTGATCCCTGACTTTGAAGCTAAAGGAGACAAACAAGCAGGGCAACTGGGGACAAATCATCCCATTCCTAAATGCATACCTAAAATAAAACATAAAATTCTCATGTAAAAGGGCCTCTCCTTATTCATTAATGTAAGCCTAGAACAGTGCGGCTCAAATATATTTAACTGCAATACAGCTGTACTAAATACAGAAATATAATGCTTATCCATAGGAATTTCCTACCAATTTTCATGAACAATTAGAATCCCAGAGTATTCAAAGGTATTGATAACCACACTAACCCACAGTGGGACAGAGAAATTATATTTCCAGTGGATTTCCACCTTAAGGCACGACCATATCTATTTTCAGAATGTTAATAATTCCTATTAGTCTCTTTGTGAAGAAGCTTATGTATTCACAAAATAAGCACTTCTGAGGTACTTCACTGATTCACAGATATCTGTATTATTGACCTGTCAACAGCTGCCACCTCTGCTCAGAACTCTGTATCTGCAGGGCCATAGCCCTGGCCCTCATCTAACAAGCTCTGCAGAATAAATACAGACATTTCAAGTCCGACCTGTATCTTTTAAGCATTTCTGAAGATGCAAGTTACATGCAAGTTTCTCTAAGAAGAGCTGGAGAAGGTTTAGCAGACAGGACATTGTGCCAACTCTGCAGGGCCCTGTGAGTGTTGCTTTATATTCTTTTCCTTCTGCTCCTGGTTGTATCTTGCCCTTGGCTTGTAAATTTAGGACCTAAGGCAGTTTGGTTGCTTTCACTGCTTTCTATGCATTACATAGAAGCTCCAGTTACTGGCTGGAGTTTCTTAAGGGGCATCACTACTCAAACAAAAGACCAAAACCCCTCATAGCAGGTATGATTTCAAGGAGAGAGCAAGTAAATGTGTCTCACATGGGCTTTCTGCCATTTCATCACTGTTTAGTTTGTGTTTTAAACAAACTCTGTGTGTTTTGAAAACATTTTGGGATGTTGATGAGGAACATTTATAGTTAGAGAATTAATCACTGCTATGAATCTCAGAATCACAACAGATATCTAGAAAGGCTTTCAGGTTACATAGTTTTTAACAATCAAAATAGAGGAACTTCACAGATCATTCTAGCCTCCATAAATTAAATTGATGATACGCTAATAAGATTCTTTTTCTAATGGAAGAGCAGCATTTGTATGTAATGAGGCAGACTAAGTATCCAGCTTTATTTTTTTAAGTCACTAATATCTGAGCAAGAGTTCAGATAAGCACATATTCAATTGAATAATGTCATCAACTAAAGGCAAAATGCTAGCAAATAATTGTATTAAGAAATTCTAGAACACAAGGCTGGTTTACTTCACACAGCATGCACATCTAGGCAATGGATAGGAAAAAAACCCAAGCCATTTGCACAGCTTCCTTTGCCTCTTTCTTCACCTTCTTCCTGATACAGGAGCGCGAGTGTGTATACACATATGTACACACCCTAACAAGAATACAAGGCAGAGTATATCAGCTTTGTATAGTGGAACTTCTTAATACCATTAGTTTCAAGTTTATATATATAAAGGAACTTTAAGGATATACAAGTTATTAGGCAGAAGGGTGAAAATCTTTCTTGAGGAAGTAAAATGTTTTCACTGTTCTGCACAGAACAAAGCAGACAGCCTCCCAGAAACAGCAGCACACATCAGAAATGCAGCTATCAATCCTGCAAAGTCAACACTGCAATATGAAAATATTAATCCTATTCTCTAAGTATACAGAAGGTGAGAGGGCAAAAGGAAAAGGAGTACTATAAACATTACTGCAAGAACATCTCTTAACAGCCTATGGCCTTCAGCAGAGTGCACAATCTCTTCTCAAAGCTTTTACTACAGCAAAGTAGTTAAAAAGGTTGTTGACTGACTAACCTCTTATTTCTGGGACCAAGGAAAAATGTTTGAAACAGATTGAAAAAGTTCAGGTCCATAATGGAGAATAATAGCATTACAGAACAGCTGTATCTGGGAGTTATTTCATGTACAGGCTGTGATGAAGACAAGAGCAAGCAGTAAAGTTGCAGCTAATGAATAAAGGTGAGTCAAGGAAAGGCAAAGAAATGAGTGATATGGTGAAAGCAAAGAGACAAGAGATCTCTGCACAGCATCCCGGAGAGCTAAAAGCCCTCTGTCTTCACATGAGAAGAGTTACAAAAGAAGTGCAGTGAAGAAGACAGAATGGCTCAGATGTCGATGCTCAAAAACCTACTACTGACTGAAATACACCTGGATGCCCAAAGGAGACTGCAAAAAACTGCTCGGAGCAATATCCCTCTCTTCAGTCTTGCCTTGCTGCAGGCAGAAGTTCTTGAATTAATTTTCTATGCTCTGCACTATGAAAGGAGGTATGTATTTATTCAAAGCATGTACAAAGAAGGAGGGGAAGAGAAAATACTTCAGCAACACAAGACAAAGTAACAGAAAGTATTTCCAATTTATTCACAAGAAAAATCCAAGCGCCAGTAACAGGAAGCCTGAATTGGAGGAAAATGCTGGCTATCCATATTAAATTAAGAGATGTATTGTTAAATAAAAGCAGCTACGTTGACATCCACAGCTAAAAAGATGCCTCAAGCTATCATCTGGAAAAACACTATGTCACTGCATGGCACGTGGCTTCCTTCCCATATCCTTTGTTCATTTACTTGTTTCATAATAACTATTTGAAGCTCTAGGAAAAAATAAAACAGCCTGTATATGTCAATAGAAAAAAAATGGCATTCATGCATCTTGGTCTATAAATTACTCCTTAAAGGGGAAAAGGTTGTATGTCAAATTCAGCTCAATTCACTTCAATTCAAAACAATCATCCTTTCTAGCTCAGATTCTTTTAGTGATACAGGTTTAGTTAATCATCTTTTATTCTGTTTCTAAACAACACAAGCACATTGTTTAATGCTTATTTCACCTATAATTAACAAAGAGACCTTCCCAAGAAACAGGGTGATTAAACAATCACTTTTCAAGCAAAGAGTTAAAGCATGTATCTGAACAATATACCGTTTTGAGTGCAGCTTGAGTTGGAAGAGCAGTTCAGTACTGAGAGCTTTCCATTCACATCATTACCTGCATTTTCTTCATAACAAGTGCATATGTAGGCAGATGGATTGGGCCATCTCCAACAGCTGCCCTGTCAAGGTAAAGATGATTTCCATAAACAGCATGCAGATGTAAATAGTGCTGGCTGACTTTCCTCTTTACTTCCCTCCTTCCTGGTTGGCAGACACAACTTCTCCAGAGTCAAAAGCAAGAGCCCTCAGACAAGACCTGTTCTTTTCTTTCAAACAGGGCTGGGGAGCAAAGAAACTTTTTAAGAACACATCACTACTTCCAAAGATGCGTGAAGAAGGCTTGACTTGCCCTATCCAAATCTGAAAGCCCGTGCCTGAAAACAACATCCTGCATCCTCAGGGAGATGGTGACCTAAACAAATACCAGGAAGGACAACATACAGCAGTATTTAAGGTATGATAAATGTAACACCCAGCTGCTATTCCAGACAGAAAATAAGGGCCACTGTTCTAACACTCTTGTAATGGGTTTGCATGGCCAGATTTTGGTAGCAGTGGAGACTACAAGGGTGGCTTCTGTGAGAAGCTGCCAGAGGCTTTCCCTATGTCTGGCAGAGCCAAGGACAGCTATCTGTGAGATGGAACCGCTAGCCAAGATCAAGCCAGTCTGACCAGGTAGTAGTGCCCCATGACAATCTATTTAAGAAGGAAAAGAAGTTATTGTGCAAAAATAATTTGGCTCAAAGAAGAGGGAAGTGAGAATATGTGAGAGGAACACTACTCGAACGCCAGGGGAGGAGAAGGAGGAGGTGCTCACTGGAGCAGAGATTTCCCTGCAGTCTGTGGGGATGCAGAAATCCATCTGCAGCCATGGAGGAGACCTGCACCTGAGCAGGTAGAAGCCCAAAATATGCTGCAACACTGCTGGAAGTCTGTGCTAGAGCAGGCTCCTGGCAGACACACACAGACCCATGGAGAGAGGAGCCCATTCTGGAGCAGGTTTCCTGGCAGGACCTGTGATCCTGTGGGGGATCCACACTGGATCAGGCTGTGCCTGGAGGACTGCACCCTGTGAAGAGTTACCCGTGTTGCAGCGGTCAATGAAGAACTTAAGTCCATGGGAAGGATTCACATCAGAGAAGTTCCTGGAGAACTGTCACTCAAGGGAGGGATGCCACACTTGAGCAGGGAAAGACTCCACTCCCTGAGCACCATGAGAAACAATCTGTGATGAACTGAGTGTAGCCACCATTCTCCATCTCCTTTTGTCACTATGGGGGAGGACACAGAGCCTGGGATGGATGGAGGAGTGGGGAAAGGTTTGTTTTACTTCTCATTATTCTAAGCTTTGTTTTGCTTCTCATTATTCTGCTCTAATTTTGAATGGCAATAAATTCAATTAATATCCCGAAGTCAAGTCTGTTTTGCCCATGACAGTATTTGGAGAGTGATCTCTTTCTGTGCTTATTTCAGCTCATAAACCTTTTGTTTTATTTTCTTCCCCCGTCCAGTTGTGGAAGGCAGTGATAGCATGGCTTTCACGGGTGCCTGGCATCCAGCCAGCATCAAAGTACCATACATTCTTCTGAAGTTTAGCCCTAGCAGTTTTTAAGTTGGCAGAAGAGCAGGTTTCATGTCCAAAGCTGCTTTTTACAAAGAAAATGCATGTGCATGTAGTGTGATTGGAGGCTGAAGAAAACAGTCCCAACATATTACTACATTTTCCAAGAGGAAACATGCTGAACTTTGAGACAGTACGTAATTCAGGAAGAAGAGTAATAGAATGGGTATTGAAAGAATTTCCTGCCAAAGCACAAATATTATCAATATGTAAATCTTCACAGGAGGTACTTAATGCTTTTGATATTAAATACTCTGCCTATGCAAGTCTTTCCCTATTGCTCAATCCTCTTCAAAACTATTGCGAAGCTTTCCAGATGAGGAGATTATGTCAAGAATCCTTTGCCTAGATGGCATTTCTCAAGTGCATCCAAGTCTCATAAATTTCATTACAAGTTCACTTAGAAACTGGCTGTCAATAAAGCCAGTTTTAAGCCCAGAAAGAGTCCTCTAAGCACTTGTTATTTGTTAAACCACAACTCTGTTCATTACTTTCTACTTTGGCACCAGTAACACCCACCTCTATCATTTTCCAATGTAATCTGACTGTTGCCCGTAATTCCCATTTTTCTTCCACCATAAATAACAAAAATGCAACTACTTCTGCAACCCATGTATGCCATACCCTGAACAACTACCTTGTCCCTGAATTAAATTTGCAATTATTTTAAGTCAAATGCTGTATTTGTTTATTCTGAGTTCACTATAAGCTTGTCAGAGTCACTTAGATCTGCAAGAAAAGGCTTTTGGAAACCTCTGCTCATTTCACCTGCTCCATCTGCAGAGAAAAAAATCATCAACCTAAAATCACAGCTTCAACAGTATCTGTCCTAATTTCAAATCTATACACTACCCAATTAAACCATCATCTTCCAAGATATTTACAGCCAAATAATTAACTGGATAAGAAGACATGTCTTCTGTCTTCCTACATTTTAGTTAGCAAGCAACTCAAAGCCACTAAAAATGTTCATCCCTCTGCCCTCCTCCTCTCAGTCTTCCCATGTGACTCCTGCCCACATCATCTAAATTCCACTCTGTTGCTACTGGTCTTGGATCAGACTGTAAATCCTTTTTGGGATACCTCATACTTTACTATGAACAAGAAAAGTGCAAGATGATGTACAGTTCCAATCCGAATAAGACCTTCCAGCCTTACTGAAATACAGTACAATTTGAACCTGACAAGTATATACGAATCTTCACTGAATGCTATTTGCAAAACATAGATTAGTGAAGTTTCTCAAACACAAAATGGGGGGTTTGACATTGCAGATACTGTTTTACCTACCTACATTACAAAAATGCTTTTTAAGGACTCTGACCAGAGCATTAACTCCTTAAGTCACAAAGTTTGAAAAGTCTTAGGGTATCTGCATCTTATGTGAAATGAAAAGGGACAGATTAATGTTCAGACTCATACTTTCATACAAACATGCACATTAACATATTTGAGAAAAAAAGACAGTGACAACAAGAAAAACAACAAACAATTGACACAACTTGCTTTACCAAACACATAGATATTTAACACATGTACCAAGCAGATGCCTACCTTCTCTATGTTCTCTCAAGAAGGAATTCACTGGTGCTTTCAGTATCAACTTAAACCAATTATGTGCTACAACCTCACTGTTCTTTTTCTGGTATGACAGCAATCACCCTTAAGTAGTGTCCCAATCACAAATTCTTCTCTATGTCTTATGGTCATTATTTTAGCATCAGGGTCCGCCCACACATATAATTAGTTAGCAGGACTGGAATTTTGAAATTGCCTCAATTGACTTCTAGAAAAGTATGAAAAGTATGAATCAACTTTTAGCATCTCCTCCTTTTTTTTTTTTTTGTTGTTGCAAGGGAGGGTGAAGGGGAAGATCACTGAACCTCAAACAGCTGAGATGCTATGACACATCTGAGATAAAACTGGAGACATGAAATCTCCCTGACCTCCCCATCATTCTTCAGGGTTGGGCCTCTTCCAGAAAAAAATAATTTTTAATACTTCCCCTCCCCCGTCAAGTTTTGCTTACTGGTCAATTTCTAGTTTCCAGAAGTCCTTTAAGCAATTATTTCCTACAAGGCTTAGGATTTCAAATTCTAAATGAACCATTGGAGAGATGATAAAGATGTGAAATAATCTTGTGAAAACTTTCTAGCAGAGACTAAAAACAAAGCCAAGCAACCTGTACAAACAAGCAACTCTGAAAACTTAGAACTGAGTTTGCAGCTAAAAATATAGCCTGTTTCCAGTTCTGATTCTTCCTAACAGAAAGTGGATGATTTCTAGATATTAAGACACAGACATCACAAGAAAGATTAAGCAGTATGCAGAAAAGTTTGGCCTAATTTATATGCCTGCAATAAATGAAATAAAAGTTTTAAATGGACAGCTATGTTTTAGTGTCAAACATTTCTTGACGTCTGTGGCAGTTGGCAGCTGCAAACATCCGACTGAAAGCCCCATCTGCTGCTTCACAGCTTCCAGTCGAGGATGTTTACAGTCGCTCACTGTCAACAGCAACACACATTCTTTGGCTGTTTATTTTATATTATTAACATGCAGAAGCCTCCAAGCAGGTTAGTTAAGATCACTACAACTTCTGTTGCTGTGTTGCTGCCCGCAGATGTACATCGGACTGTTTTTATAATATTTATTAATTAAAAGAATGTACAACTTCCAGATGAACATTTGCAAACAGCCAGGCATATTTTCTATTCAAGCGCTGCACTGCTAGTATTATGTTGCCTGCTTTACACACAGTAACAATTAAATAAAGACATACAAAAAGAGAAACTTGCTTCCGCTGTTGTATTTGTTTTTGCTGTCCAAGAGACTTGACCAATCCTGTCACATTCATACAAAAAAATGCAATACACTGCAACAAAGTTCACTTATCAGCACAGCAACTAAAGATAGTAACCCGCACAAAAATAGAACTAAACCCTTCCTAAGGGTATTTCACTAGTGTCTGGGATGGCTTCCTTTCCCTCAGAAAAATGGGTGCAAGGAAATTATATGATATTAGAAGTTTAGCTTATGCAATATTTGCTTCTAAATAAAACCATAGGAAAAAAACACCACCCAGCCCAGAGGGGACTGTGGGGAAGAGGGAAGAAGTTGCATAGCAAGCTCTGCAAAGGTTTCAAAGAAGTTCCAGATTTCTATGAATTATCTGAGCTAACCAGTTGCTGCTACACTTCACGTACAGTTGGCAGAATGGCATTTCTCACCACACGAAAAAGCCAAAAAGATTTGGCATAACAACATCTCAGTTGTACAGTTCTGCTGTTTGTTTTTTGTTCTATCTCCCATTTCCTTATTAAGTTAATGATGGGGAAAATTAAAGATTAATCACTCAACTATTTTTCTGAAGTCATATGAAACCGCAGTAGGCAAGCAGAGTGATTATATCACTCTAATTAGAAGGTGTTTTTCCTTGAAACTTTCTTTACCCCAAATGAAATTACCACACTGTAAACCGAGAAGGTTATGAAAAGACTGTAGCTGGAACGCAGAAGCCTGTGGCGTATTTACTCAAACTGATAAGTGTGAAGGATCTCTATAAATCACTTTCAAAAGTCAGGGTTATATTTTCTACACTAAGGTTAAGAAAATTTATCTTTCAGGCAGCAGGTGAAAACAAGCAGAATTATGCTAGAGTCTTTCCTTTTATTCAATACAAACTTTGAGCTGCTAAACCTTCCTAGGGAATCACATTTTCTCGATGGGTCAAGTCACTAAGGAAACAAAGCAAACTTTATCAGTGCTGCACAACTCTACATTCCAGGAATTCCTAGCACTTGGCATCTATATACCACACCAGAGCCACAGGATCCACTCACCCTCTCCTTAGGAGAGCTATCATGACAAGCTATGAAACTCTCAGGAAGGACCCCAACTTATCACAAAGTTGGCAATATGAGGAGGTAATAGAACTTCCTGTGTAAGACCTACTGAAGAACAGGACAGTAAGAAAATATATTTACTCTAACAATACTTGGGGAAAAAAGGAAAAAGAGTTTCTCTCTTGGCAACTTCCACCTTATTTATCACAAGCCAGCTAAAAAATACACTTAGATCATCTTGTATAACAATACACATAGATAATTACAAACCGCCCGCCCCCCAAAAAAAAAGAACCAAAAAACCCCCAAATGCAGAACACTGACTGCAAAACTGAAGTATTTCAGCCTAATTACACTTACTTATGACACTAAAATTATCATGTCATTTGTAAATATACTGGCCTAATATCTACACCTTAAAGGGGGGAAATGTAGGAAGGCTATAAAATGGAATTAATTAGATGAAGGGCATTTATATCAGCAACCATATGCAATTCCACTCCATATATGGCTACCTTTCTATTTTAAAAACACAAACAGATTATATCTGTATGGTAGTCAAAAGAAGGTCAATCTAAAACTGTGAGGCACTTTGTCACACAGTATGGACTGTTATGCAGAAGGCAGTGAGTTGTCTTTATCACTCTGAAATTTAATTTGTATTCTTACAGAAGTGTTCTGTAAGAAAGTGTCCAAGACTCAAATAGCTATCAAGAGGGCTAATCTTTATAAGGCGAAACATACCTGAACAGGTAAAACACAGGTAAGACAAAAGGAACATTCTAACTTTTCAATGTCTTCATATTTCTAAGTCAGATGAATGGATTATTAGTGACAAAGAAATAACTACAAAGAAAAAAAAACTAAACCAAAACTTGCCAAGTGCTCTTAGAATTCAAAACCAGGGCCTCTACCTTTTCTGTTACCTTCCATATACACAAGGTGATAGGGAAACTCAGACAGGTAAATCAGTTTTTAATCATATCAAATTAACACCGGAATATCAACAGATGAAAATGCAAAAAGTTTTTGCAAATTCTATGTAGCTTAACTCGTGGCAATTATTTCCTAAGCTGCTTTATAGTTTACATTTTCAAATTTGCTCGTCAAAAACTTTAAGATCATCATTAAATATGGGAAAATATTATTCCTCCTCTTCCTGTCACTGACAGCACAGGAAGATTAAGCACACATTACTTATATGAACTCAAGTTCACAGCTGTTCCGATACAGCATGAGTATCTCCAACTGTTACAGATGAATCCAATTCTCCCAACTGCATCTGAGCTCTAAAATGCCTGAAGCAGCAGGCTTCCCCTGCTCTAAGTAGGCAGTTGCAATTATGAACCAAACGACACACAAAATATCCAAATATTTGGGAATGAGATGTCAAAACTCTTGGTAAAATCATGAGCAACATGTAGTGCCTAGTTTTCTCTTCCCAAAATTCTCTCCTGAATGCATAATCAATAAAGACTTTAATCCACCTAAGCTTCTAATCCACCTAAGTAAATGAATATACAGCGCACCTCACTAGCAATACAGCTGGTGAAAAAAGCCCAAGAACTTACTTCTTGGGTATCAGCTGATCCTACTCAGTCCCCTTCATAAGAGATACCCACACCTCCGGGGAGAATTACATTCTTCGTCTCTGCCAAAGACTCCTCAGATTTCCAGGAATCTGTATAACATACATGAACAGAAGTTATTGTAATTACAGAAGTTCAGCAGTTCAGATCACACATTTCTCATTATTAGGACTGACTGCAAGAAGTCAGATAGCTTTTAACAACCATGATTACAACTGTGTCCTTTTCTGGTACTGCCATTTAAAACTTAGAATGTGTTTAAAGTGACACATTACTCCTGAATGCAGCTGTCTCTCAATTCATGTAGATAAAGGTCAATTGCTAAGGCAGCACAACTATTCAGAAGGAACACTGAAAAATTTAAATTTGCCATCAGAGGTAGGCATAATGACTTCTCATTTATTATATTAAGAAATGTACAGATTACACAACCAAGATCAACCACATAATCTCAGATTTAACATAATTTCAGAAAAGCAAAATCCCCAGAGCCTTTAAGATTGAGGAGAATTTATTAATGCAGTCATTCTAGAGGAAAAAGGACATAGAGAACCCCCATGAAGATGGATGAACAAACAGATACACGAACCAGAACTACAATATTGGGCAAAATCCAAAGAAATAGAGATTGAGAAGAGCATAAAAGAAAAACCAAAATAAGGAGAACTACAGTAAACCAACCTAAAGTAGAGGGAGAATACACACGTGACAGTTCTGAAATCTAAGTTACGAGCACATAACAAAAGCAAAAAAAAGTCCAGGACATAGCACTTACTAACTGAAATGCACTCCTGACACCTTTTGAAGGTACTTGAACTCATTTTGGATGTGCCACATGAAACAAAGATGCCTTTGAAACACATCTCCACCAAGCAGCTGCAGCAACAAGTGAAAGCTGAAGAGGAGTATGAACACTATTTACGCTCTGCTATAGCATCAGTGAAAAGCACAGTGTTGCTTACTCCTCCCCATTTCAATGTCTTGAGGGAATCACTGAGAAGTCTGCAAACCTTAGTACTGGCCAGAAAGGAAGATGCAACAGGTTCGACTGTTCTTTTGTATCAGTTGGCAGAAGTGGGTGACACCCAGGTGGCGTGAAGCATTTCTCTCTCCTGCTGGCAGAGCCAACTGTGCCAGCTGCTCTTCCATGAGCAGCACAGCATCCAGCCTGAAACTGTGCTGAACTGCACAATGCTCGTCACCTCCCAGTGCAGAACCAGTAAGCTGGTGTCTTCTCATGACAGATAAATACTAAGACCACGTACTGGGCCAGCACAAAAGTAAAGAGCATATATTAGACCAAAAAACAGGCTCATAGTTTTATGGGAGAGACATAACATAACAGATCCAAGCTTAGCAAAGAACATCTACAGTAATTTCACAATTATAAGCCACACCTGATTATAAGCCGCAC
>VRYO01002297.1:73096415-73115991 GCA_009812075.1 Sialia sialis | reverse complement strand
GAGTAAATGTGGTACTTTGGGCTTACTACACTTGTTAAGCCTCCTTATGGCAGAAAGCCCATCTCCATATTGCACCAACTCCGTGGTGCCATCAGAGCCATGACCCAGCTGCTGCTCGCTTGCTTCCCCATGGGAAGCACAGGCCTGGTTTTCCTGCTCTTTGTTCCCTGTGTGGAACAGGTGTCCTATATCCAGAAAGGCTCATTGCAGTTGTTCACTGCAGTTGTGTTTGTTTTGCTTCAGCTGCCCCTGTTTCTGATCATGTGTGAGGGTATGAGAGTGTTATCAAAAATTGGTTTGAATGTCACCCCCTTGGGCACTGAATCACTGACAGAGGCTGCTGCCATGTACACAGAACAGTCCACTTGCATCTTCCTCAAGCATTCTCATGACAGTCCACCCACAGGAATATTGCAGAGCGGCTGAATAGCTCCTGGCATTACACATGAACATGCTTGGTGTGACATTTTGCCAAGGGTGGATTGGGATTTCATACAACAACTCACCACAGGTACTTTCACACTCTGTTGGACATGAATGCTTGGCTAGACAATACGTTTTGCCTTGGAGGAACCGGCACAAAGCACCGATGCGCCAGCACCTGTGGGAGCAGATGGCTTGCCTATTTTCCTCCAGACATCAAGGCTCCAAAGCCACAGCACATCTCTTTCTCAGATTCACAGAAAGCTGCAGAGGAACTGTCTCCTGTCAAATTTCTTCTTCTGCCTGGTGGGACCAGCTCCAAATTCACATTGCATTGTTCATTTCTGAAAACTTATGCTCTAGGGTTTAAAACTATAGGCTGAAAGTGGTGAGGAAAAGCCAAGCAAACCACATGTGTGACTAAAAGTGAGATGATAATCAGTGGTCCTTGAGGCCTAAACTCTTGTCTGTGAATCACCAGGGACTTGAATACAGACCCCATCAGTGGGCAACAAGGCAACAGGATGTGTATGGGTGGTCCAGCAACACCAATCTGGGGACAGCTTGACTTTCTGAAACCCAAAACACATTATAATACAGAAAGTATGCTGAGTGACCATTTCCAGCTCCAACAGGAATTTTCTCTGACCTTCTGACAACTTCCTGCTGTATCACTTCCCCAGCTCGAAAAAATGAGAGAATAGTTCCCTAACTCAGTAGACAGGTCAGGTTTAAATTTAGTAGCTACTTTTAGAAAATACCTCAGGATTCTTGGACAGGCAGCTTTGTGCAAGCACTTTTGGCTATCACTGCTGTCTCCTTAGGGATGAGAAAAGGCTGTACTAAATAGGATAAGAATAGCAACAGAGGACTGATACTACTCTTGTGTGCAGGATGAGTGAGATGAATGTTATCTTCCTCTTATTTGCCTTCATAAATCATGTCTTTTCCTTTCTTTTTTTTTCCCTTAGAAGTGTTGATTTTCACCTTAAATTAAATGGGCAAGATGTCATCAGGGAAGTCCAGCTATTAAAAGAAGCTGCTAAGAATTTTCATGCTCCTATTTCCTGACAACCGAAAGGACTTTGGATTTTATGCATAACAAAAGTTTTAGTCCACAAAGGCAAAAAAATTACTTATATTCTATATATTTGTTTATGGGGCATTAGGTAATTCTGCTTTCAAGAAGCACTTTCCTGTACATATAAACACACAGAATCCCTAGGGAAGAACATCTAAAGAGAAATATAATTTTACCTTAATAAATAGGTAAGATAAATTTGCCATTTAGCGGATCCTTGCCGAGCCATGCAGGAACACGGGGGGTGTTTGGAATTCACTGCTATTGTCCCCAGGCTGAATTGCTTTGAAAAAGGTCACATGAGGAGGAAAGGAAGTTTTGACTTTCACATGCCTGTTATTGCTAAGGAAACCACTTCCTTGGTATTCACATATTCAGCATGTCTCCAGTTTTGGTCCTCTGACAAATGACATCATGCTGCTGCATCAAGTAACAAAGAAGGGTGGAGAAGACTATTAGACAACTTGATGTGTTTGAAACACCAGTACAGCTTTTGTAGGATTGTCAAACTTCAAGCAGGCTTTGTGTGAGTAAGCAGGGTCCTTTGTTAGCTGCAGATGGGATACCTGGAGTTTAGAAATGGAAAAAAAAAAATTCTAGCCTACACCTCAGCAAGCTCAGGTGTAGTTCAGAAGTTTCCTGGGTTGTAGTGATGGAAATATTCTTACACCTCTGTGGATACCCAGAGGGAAATTTTCTAATGTCTATATACCTGTGCCTTTATTCTCTGTGTAAAATCAATTTCAGCTTTCAAGTACATGCTTGCCTTTTCTTTGGCATTTGTATATCAGGAACTGAGTATTCTGTATGTGGTGATTTCAAAAGTACAGTAACTTCACAATTATAAGCAGCACCTCATTATAAGCTGCACATCCGGGTAGCCCACGGGATTTGTCCATAAATAAGCTGCACCTGATGATTAGCCACACTACTGGGGTAGGCTGGATTCTTCAATGAAAAAGGTGCGGCTTATAATCGTGAAATTACTGTACTTGTATTTGAACTTTGGGTATATAGGACTTTTCTCATTTTTCTGACTTAATAAATTAGAAAGAGTGACAAGCTACCATTGGTCAGGCCTGAAAATCTCTACTAATGTGGGGAATTTTGTAAAGAGGGCTGAAGCAAAATTTCTTTGAAATTATATGTGCAAATCTCAATCTGACAAGGGGAAAATGTATTGTAATCAAGCTTATTTCTGCTCAGAGAAAAAAATAAGTCTAGTATGCCTCAGGATGCAAGTGGGCTTCACTGTAAATATACAATAGCTACTGACATTACTGGGACCAAGTGTGAGGCATGCACAAATCACAGGAACTGAACAGCTAAAGCCCTGCTCAATTTACTGAGAGGCTACTGAGCTTTTGATATGTCAAGATCTATTTGTCTAAATGTTATCTGTAAAGACAACATAATGTAGTGAACTGAGCCTGGGACTCAGGAAGCCAGAAATCAATATTCTAATCTTGGCCCTACCTCAAATGCATTTGGTAGCTCCAGAGTAGTTGCTTAATCTCCCTGCATGCTTGCCAGAGATAAAACAGTTCAAATATAATAAACTCCATGGAATTGCTGTGCAGATCAGTTCACAGCTTCTGTATGCTTCTTTGAAGAAGTGAATTGTTATATAAATATAACCATTACATGCAGGACTTCTGGAGGCTTGTCTCTGGGAAAAGTATCTTTGGATTTGAAAATTCAGGTCTGTTTTCTAGCAGATGTTTTCTAGCAGATGCCTGTGCCCCATAGTTGCTTGAAGCATAGCCTGGTGGCAGCCCAGAAGGTTGCAACGGCATCTGGCATGATACCATATTTTCCCTACTCCTTTTTCACGTTTTCTCCCAGAGAGCATCCTCATTTTCATTCTGACCATGGCCAGAGTAGACCACGCCTCAACAGAAGTTATTTGCTTAATGCAGAAAAAACAGAGAGAAGGACCTATGGCTTGTTTATTTAGGCATTGTGACTAGAAAATAGTTGTGATTTCTCCTGGGTTAAAATACTTGAAAGCCTGCTACTAATTTTCTCCAATATAGTAATTTCTGAGTGATTATTTTACTAGAAGCTTAGCTGAACTGTACTTGTGTCTGAGGATTTCAGAATGGTTAGCTGAGGGGAAAAAAAGATAAGTAAAGTCACAATAGCCTTCTTCAGCTTCAAAACCAACGAAACAAATAAAGAAACTAACCAACCAATGACACCACAGATTACCTTCTATAACATAGGAAAGAAGAGATTTACTGTCTGTATCTCTCTTCCTTGCAGGAAATTAGTTCCACCTACAGAGGACAAAAGCACCTATATCCTAGCAAATTGTGCATTTTCTAGCCCAAAGGAGCAGTGGTTTATTAATTGTTCTTGAAACTATGCGTTTTTTAGGTTTTGAAATTTCTAAGGAAAAGCAAGTGCCAAACCATTTGGCTCTACATTTATTGGTATGTGTATTTGTTTTACAGCCATTAGTACTTGCAGAAGGGGATTGAGCACCTCTAACAGCCCAGGGTTTTTTCTCCTGTCAGCCTCACGATGCTGTTGAAATACACAGGCTGTGGCTGGCAGGTGGCAGTTGTGCCCAAACCTAGGCCAAGTTTTGTTCCAGGAAAAGCTGGAATTATTTGCTGTATTCAGTGGTGAGGCAGTGGGGAAGGCAGTCCTGGGGGGTGATCACTCAGGGCAGCCGGGGTTGCTAAGCACACAGCCTGCTATGCTGCTAAGCAGGCAGGACCCGGCAGAGCCATTAAGTCTGGAAGAGGCTGAGTATTTAATAAGCTGCATGCTACTATGCATTTACATAGCTTAAGTTGTAGTAAAGCCCTAGCAGGAAAGGGTCAAAAGTGCAGGGCTGGAGGGCTAAAGCCCACGCAGACTGTATCGTAACCCATCCTGTCCTCAGCAGAAAAGAACTTAGGGAGGAACCACAAGAAAACAGCCTCATTCCAAGCAAGGAGAACTTTAAAGGCCAAAAGGCAAGAATTTAAAAAATGTAAATTTAAAAAATAATTGAAATTATAGCACACATGACCAGGTCTGGCAAAACTCAATTACACAGAGGTTGCAGGGTATCTACATGCCCCCAATAAACCGAGCGTAAAGAGTGCAGTGGAAAGGAAAATGAGATTCCCGTCCTTTGTGGTTTACATGTCTAAAACAAAATGACTCTTTGCTCACCCTGTGTGCTCTTAACACTCTTTCATGTGAATCATTTGACACTTATTCATTTCCCAGTATGCATATTTAACCATTTCCCTGGGCATCATCTTTACCTTGACAGAGTCCTGTTTCAGGCAGTGACTCCCTGCAGCAGGCTCTCTGTCCTCTCTATTCTTTCCCCTCATTATAAAGGCTGTTTCAATGCAGAGCTACTGACTTTGGACAGAAGAGCCCATGTCTGATTTCACTTCCTTTAGCATAATCATAGACTTCAGTGACTGTGCTTTTTGCTTTTCTTTTATACTGACGTAACTGAGATTGAAATCTGTCCCACAGCAAATATTTATCAGAGCATATCAAAGGAAAAGCAGACCAGAAGAGAAACAAGCACAACAGAGAGTGCCATTAAACTTTGCCAAGTTAGATTTCAAAGTCAATGAAAACCACCACGGAGACAATGAACTAAAATGTAGGACAAAGTAGAGCACTGAAAAAAATGTTTCCAAACACTGGTGTCCTACAGAACAGGTTTTGATTACTTGTAACTTGCGAAGATCATGAAACAAAACCTACACAGAAATAACAATATCAGAACAAAGTCAAAGGTCACCACCCTGGTGCTTTTGTTACATCTTTGCTTTGATATGTTGACCCATCACACCTATCTGTGCATGTCAGGGACCCTTTTTACAGAGTCCTAAGAAAGCAACAGGACAACATTCACAACTGGCTTTCTAAATGATAGAAAATAACGGGATGCCCCACTTTAATTGGATAATTAAAATTGTTTCTGCTTTGCTAGATGCCAAGGACACCCAGTTTCTTGGCAACAAACCTCTAATTTTCTTTCTTTGATATCCAGGTCACAGCCATTTGGATTAGAGGCTCATTTCCAGCAGCAGTGCACAGCAGGGGCACACAGCTTCCTGTCCTGTTGTTGGTATCCCCCCTTAAGTTCAGCATCTTGCAACTACATTTACAAAAGCTGTTTGTTAAAGCCCTTATAAAGGGTGGTTTCTCAATATTCACAAATGTCAGGGGACATGGAAGCATATTATAAAATTAGGCAGTCCTATGCAACGCCAGCATCCTCAGATCTGCTACAAAGTCTGGCCCTGTTCTAGCTGAAGAACATGACTGAAAGGGCTAAAGCAAGAGAGAGGAATCCTCTTCCATCCCCAGCTCTCAAGCTTCTTTGAAAGTAAGGTCTATCACATCCCTGACCATCTGCTCCCATTCCTCCTTTAAGTGGGAGAGGAACACTGTCCCATGAGAGGTCCACCTGCTATCCAGATCAGGTGAGGAAATCTCACACCTTTACTGAGTGTTGGTCAGCTACCTGGAAGAAAAGCATATAGCTCCGAATGTCAGTGCTTTGCCTGCACTGATGTAATTTGAACTGTGGAGCAAATGACAGCCTGAAGATTATAAAATGCCATCAATCCATATGTAAGGCACAGGAAGGAAGTGATTCCCAGCCCTACATGAATTGGAAAAGTATAAGTGATGCCTGAAGATTTTCAGGTTTTTCATATATTTGTAGCTTTTTAGACTTTTAATTTAGTTGTACAGTTTCTAGCACTTTTCTTGCCATTTCTCACATTTTAGAATAATAAGCTAACTCTAACACATTCTTGAAATTCTGTTTAGTCTTAATCTTAGGAAGAGAATTTCTGACAGGAATATCTGGTTCTCCACCAGAACTTAAGAGACATAACAAATAGGGCAAGGAAGCCTCTGGATCAACTCCAAGAGTCTGACCCAAGGGTGGTTACTGGGTCAACTAATCTCCTATTGGATGTACCTGCTAGAAATACTAATTAACCTTATAAAAATTGTAGAAATCCTTTATCACATGTGCAGGTAGTCATCCCTGTGACCTGAAAGCTTTCATTCAAGATCTGCTTTTTATCAGTTTTAAGTTTTTTGTCTTTTGGTTTTACGCAACATAACAGCCCATGTAAATTTTTGAAAACCAGAGTTTTTATAAGAAAGGAATATAGAGCATGGTACCAAGGGGTGTGTTAGACAGAAGAAATCATACAGAGCAGATGGTAGCCACAGTGCTTAACACACTGTTGGAAGGTGCCCAGCAACTCTAGTTATGAGTGACAGAAGAACCTATAGAGGATAATGACTTTGTCAAGTGCCAGCAATTTATTACAGCATATTCCTGGGAACAGCTGAGGTGAATTAACCACAGTTACTATTTACTATTCCTTCTGACATCCTGTGTGTAGTGCTGCTGAGGTTGCTGGTGCCTTTTGGGGCCGATGTGAACTTGTTCAAAGCTGACACAAAGCCAGCTGGTGGGGTTAGCATAGCACCAAATCCTCGCCAGTCAACCACTCAGCAGGTGTGTCAGCTTATGCTTGCTGCTACACTCACCATCTTTTGGGTTTTGGTCAGCTTGGAGCATGATCAGATCAAAAAATGCTAAGACAAAAAGAGCTTTACAAAAAAGACATGCCAGGTGTTATGGCAGTACTAGGTAAACACACCTCCCTACTTAAAAAGTTATGAGGAGTGTGCCTTCCATACTCATCTGACAAAACCAGAATATCTGACAAGATACCTGTTTTCTTGTGTACAGCCTACATCCATGCCTATATGCATCACCATTTAGCTCTACAAAACATGCTTCAAGCTGGATTATTTTTCATTGAAAACCCCCACTGAGCAATTCCATGAAAATAATGCTGTAAAGGGAATTTTGGCTGAGCTCACGGAGGTTATTTTTCTATTGCTTGTCCTCAGTTTTATCTTCCACTAGGGACAGGTGAGATAAACAAAGCAGATTATTGATGACAAATTCTTTGGATGTATTTTGGAAATGAAGCTGCTTTTTTTTACCCCCAGAGAACAGCCTGGCCCTGTAGAATTGGTATCTTATGTGCAGAAGGGGAAATTAATTAATTTTAACTCAATAGAAGGATACTTTTTTCTACGAATGAGCACATCAGAATTAGTGTTACTGTTTTATGAACTTCTGATGATCTGGTAGCAGCCATTTTCAACATGATCTTCCACTGAAAAAAGTGTGTAAGTATTCCATGGTCATGTTTTGCATTTACCATCTCCTCTTGAACCGTTTGCAACGTCCAAGAAACCATGGATCAAACTAAAGAGCAAGTTAAGACAGCCTTGGCAACCTTACTATTCTGTATGTGCCAACTCAGTAAGACAGCTTAAATAAACGTAAGAAAAATCTTTAATCATGGTTCAAAACTACTCATACCTGTGCCACAACTACAATAAGCTATCTTGTGAAGGGAATATTCCACAGAATGATGGCATGCAAGAGAAAATCTAGTCACTGGCTGAAATGCATAAAATTATTACAGTTCTTAACACAAAAAAAATTATATAGTTGCAAGTCAGAAAATAAAAAAGGATTTTTTTCTTTTAAAAATACAAAATCATTATGAAAAAAATCTATTAGAAGTAATACAGAAGATAATTAAAAAAAAATCTTTACAGACAATGTTTCAGACTGCACACAAAAAGCTTGTTATGAGGCAGTTTTATTTATTTTAGTACAACTTGCTTTGATCACTTACTTTTAGATAATTATTTTTCCAGTTAATCAGCATCTGTCTCAGGTTTTGACTTGAAAGGTACCTATCACCTTAACATTTGAGTAGTAAAGATTTGTGTTATTTTTATTGAAATCACAACTTTCTTTATTACTCCCCCAAATACTACAGTCAGCAGCATCTTTCCTGTTAACTGACCGGGTACAGTTTGAAATATCGCAGCCAACTTTGTTGTGATTTCCTGTCTGATGTCAATAAATGGAATTAGAGCTCCTTAGCATCACCCTTTCCCTTCTCTGGAGAAAGTTACTTTCTTTACTTCATTATATCCTGTGACAAGTTAGCTCAAGACTGTGACAATGATTTTAGTCTTAACCCTTTGCTGCTCTTTGGTGTTATTTCACTTACAGTTAGCAAGTTGTTATCACAGGATGGCTGCTTAAAAGACTCTGGACTTTCAAAATTCAGCTTTTAATTATTAGTATTTATCTCTCAAATCACCCTGGCAGCTGTCTCTGAGAATCTACATAGAAAGGAGTTCCTCTAATACTCAGACTCCCTTTAATGTAAGATTAAGGCATGCTAACCAAGGAACCTACAGACCATTCTCTTTCTTAGCTAAAAAAGGAGGATCTGACTTCACAAACATATTAAAAGATTACAACTATATACATGTCCACTAAAAAACTATGTCCAGATTTTGACTGTAAATGTGGTAATGCCTGTGAACCAAAAGATCTCTCAGAAAGACGAGATCAGCTGTCCTCCAACAAAAACTGGAGACCTTCATTCTTCTCTGTCAGTCAACTTTCTTCATTGTTAGAGTCCCTCCCTTTCAGATGCAAGTGCTTCATCAACAGGTTTTGTATGCTTCTCCCCAGCATAAATCCCATAGTGCAGGTTGTCATCCTCTACAGTAGCCCAGGACATCTGCTTGGTGGAGAACCTTGCTGCCCACTCTCCTGCCTTGTTGACAACAATGACACCCCCCAAACCCCCAACTCGAGTCTTCATGTAGTCTAATGCAGTGTCTGCTGCTACCTCTGGTGACATTCCTGAAAAGAAAAACAAAATCACTTCATGGTACATGTCCTGGAAGTTTTTAAAATTCTCTTAAATTTCACCCCTCCCCATGGAACCAGTCAAATCTAACTTCTCTTT
This sequence comes from Sialia sialis, assembly GCA_009812075.1. Taxonomy (NCBI): domain Eukaryota; kingdom Metazoa; phylum Chordata; class Aves; order Passeriformes; family Turdidae; genus Sialia; species Sialia sialis. The sequence continues at coordinate 73,106,640 of VRYO01002297.1, read as the reverse complement.
CTACTAAATCAGTAAGAAATTTCCAGTCTAACAAAGGAAGCATTTTTGGAAAGGCTGTGGATAGTTGCAAAGGGCTGCTATAGTGTTGTATTGCTCCAAGTATTTATTTACGTAGCTTCAGATTTTGATTCAGTGTTAAATACAAACTAACTCACAAACTTTATGTTCAAGACACACCATTTCTTATGCCATCATTTTAAATGGAAAAATTGCCAATCTGCAAGGTTTTCATCAAAGGTATTTGACAAGCTAGATTTAAAGCATTTACAATTTGAAAAAACACACATCAAAACAATCAAAAATTTCAGTCATCATCTCTGTTCCAGTTCCACTGGCTGCAACAGAGCTCAAAGCACGTACTACACATTGTCATAATTTATCAAAAGCAGACATCAGCATGACTCTTCCTGAAACTTCTGAAACCATCAGGCAAAATGAGGTCTCAATGTACTAGACATCAGACAAAGGACCAGCAACGCAACTCTAGCTGTTCACTACTTGGTATTAACAAGAGTATTTTCTAAATAAATGAAATTTACTAGGTACATCATACACACAGACCAGTAATAGCTGCAAAATATTTGTTCACAACAAGTTTAAATATACATTCAGGAATGCAGTTGGCTTGGCCTAATTACCCTAAGATACAGATCCTCAGCAATGCTATGCAAGCTTAGGTTATAGAACAAAACCTGACCTTCATGTTTTCTCTGCAAATTTTGAGTTAAAATCAAGTAAAACCATCAGAGTCAGAATTATTCACAGCACTGGTGACTGACAGGATAAAGCTCCTTACTGTGATGCACGGGTGACACTGTGACTATTCAAGTCAGTGGCACTGTCTTCAAAGGGTCAGTGTGTCACTGTTTGATTTTTCACCAAGACAACAGCTGCTACCATGAGTCTGAAATTCCAACAGCTGTTAAGACTGGCAAAGCAATTCACTGCTGAAATACAGAAGTAAATTTTGCAGCATTTGTCCAAAGGAGGATATTTAGTTTGCGAATTACCAAATAGCTGAACAGAATTATGAGGGCTCTGCAGTTGTTCTTATATGTGCAACTTCAGCTCACTGTTCAAGGACTCAAAAAGCTGTAATAACTTGAGGGTTTGTTTTCAGTGCCTTCATGGAAACATGTCTGGAGGAGGGGCTGGGGGGAATCTAATTGCTGACATGTTTGCCTGGCAGCTGAGTTGTACTTCTGGGCAGAATGAATGAAGGCAAAGCAAGCATGGGCAGGGTGGACAAGTGCAAACCAATTAGACATGAATACATGTGGGTTCATTTTCCTTTCCTCTTTTTCCAATAAACTTTTTAATTTCAGACTCATTTGCCTTTCAAACTGATTAATCACAAGCCAGATAACTGCTATCAATCCGTAAGTCTTGCAATGCAGTTAACTTCAAGCCAGAGAAGAAACTGGTTTACATAGTTTAGACAAGAGCTTAGACAGCTTTTCACAAATTGAATACTTAGAGATGTAATTTAGAGAGTAAAGGGAGAGCATAACTTGTTAAGAGCTTTGGGAAATAATCTGTGGGTTGTATTTTATGCTGGAAACTGTCATGTCAGCTATGAGATTTAGAGAAATGCACCCATTATATGCAAACAGCCCTGTAAAACACATCAAAAATATTTGCAGCTGTTACTTGTCTCTCTACTTACTGCTTCTCCAGTGAAAATGTAAGCTGAATGTTTTCAAACTATTTCCACTTTGGTCAAACTCAAAGCAAGTTAACACTGTACTTCCCCAAAGCTACAGCTTTCTAAAAATAATGGTGATATCTGTATTAATGATTCTTGAACTGCATGCAACACAAGTATGTTGTCTGTTTACAGGCTGTAACATAATCAAGGGTTTAGATGACAGACCAAGTCATGAAGGTAAAGCTACAAAGGGTCATCCCACAGTCAGATTGTATTACAGTCACACAAGACATACTGTGTCAGCTGTTTACCACATACCCGCCCAGTCAGTTTAGTACATTTTCCAAAACAAAATGTAAATTGAAATCATGGTTAAAAAGTCTTAAAATAATTTCTGTTGCTGTATTCAGAGTTATTACAATAAAGACCTTTACAGTTTATTAGAAAGGCAGTATCCCATACTTTCATTTGCAGTTATCTGTTTTAAGCCCACCCTTACTGCTCCCTTAAATATATTTTATTTTTACTTATTTTCTTTCTCTTGTTCACAGAGTTTTAATTTATAATTGCGAAAAAATTATTACAGAGAACTTTCATTAAACAAAGTATAGAGTAATGTCTTCCAATGTACACTGATCTAAAGCATGATTCAGTGTGAGGCAGCAGAGATAATTCTGTTTGCCTCAGCTATTTTAGCTTTGTTAATAATTTAATACTTTGTTTTTGAAGTTTTTGTTTTAACCCATCCACATACCCCTGAGAACAACTCTTCTGACAACTGTTCTAGGATGATCATATATACACTGAAACCTGTGATTAGGCAGTGTTTCCTAGCCTCGTTATTTCAGATTACAGGAAGTCTGGAATATACCTTGCTCCATGTGATAGAGAATCAGTCGAGCTAAGACCACTTTCATAATACTCTCCCCATGTCCTGTCGTTGAAGTGGCACCAGAATGGTTGTCAGCATAACCTCCACTTCCTTTCAAAGGGGGGAAAAAAAAAAGACAATATTTTGTAATACAATTTAAAAGCCCTGCATTGTTTAAAATAGGTACCAAACATTTCTTCCTTTAGGACCATTAGCCCTGTGCATTTCTGAGAGCAAAAAAATCAGAAAAGCATCTTTCTCATTTCTGCCACAATTTGAAAAGCAAAATCTATGAAAGAGACGAACAACAGTTGGAGCAAGTCAGTTGCCAAGCTGAGAGAGAAGACTAGTGATCTGTTTGTGTAAAAGAGGCTGAAGCAGGCCAACACTCCACAGGAATGGGCAAAAATATTTTCCAGAACAGCAAGGGAGAGTCTATTGAAGATCAGCAAGATTGGGTCAGTATGCAGAATGCCAGGTCATGTCAACTGAGTAGGCATGAAGGAAGATCTGGTGAGGACATTGGTGAGCTGAATAGTTTGAGGAGAACATATTCTCCACAGCACGCAAGAGATTTGAAGAGCATGGTCTCTCATAAAACTTCACAAAGCACCCCTAAAGAATCTTCAAAGTCCTCACCACAAGCAGAGTGCTTCTTCTGTTGAACTCCCCTTCCCCACCTTTTTTTCCTCCCATCCTTGTTTTGTTGGCACATTCCACACCCTCTTCTTCACCAAGCTTGTGCTTGCTCAATACCCATACTTCTAGCACATCTCCTAAGAAAAATATTTCCCAGGAGCTAGGGAGAAACATACCACAGCATTATAAACAAGGTACTGGGGGAGGGGAAAGAGGCCTTAGAAAAGCAATGAAAGTTTCTTCCCTTCTGTACTTTCTCGATCATATCCTTTTAATGGACTCTGAGTAACATGTGAAAAACTACTGCCATATTAAGTCAATGCCCCCTTACCAAAGCCTCTGATGTTTGGAAGCACAGCTGACATTTTGGAATCAAACCCTGAAGATGTCTAATGAGACCGAAAGTTGCAAGCTCAAAAGTGCCTATTTCACTTGTCCTTCACAAACCCTTCTCCCAAACATGATCTACAGGGTGGAGGGTATCTGCAGCCAGAAGGCTGCAGTGAGACACAAAACTGAAAACCATAATCAAAATCCAGAGGATAACAAAATGTCAGCAACTTTGTATGCAAATGAAAGACAGTTTTATAATAGTCATATACTGCCAACAGCAATGCTATTTGAGTTTGGAACATGTTTTACTAAAAATAATTATTTTCCACATCTCAAGCTGTACGGTAGAACCCTGAAGCAATCAAATGGCAAGCCTGTTTCATGAGAGGAAGAAGTCTGTGGAAAGGATTTCAAGTGTCTCTTTATACTTGGATAAGAGATCTCTTTAAATATTTCCTTTATTCCACACCACATCTATTAGGTTCTGAGACAGTCTTATCAGGGCTCTCTAAGAGTCACTTCACAATTCTTGCTCGCTGATACAACAAGTGGTAATTGCAATTACATGTACTTCCTTAAGTATCAAGGAAACAGCATCTTAATATGGAGCAGGCTACATTTTTTGACTTAGCAGAAAGCAGAGCCATAAAAATGGAGAGCTTTATCAGAATCAACAGAAAGGAAACACAGGTTTAAGCACTGAAAAAAGGATAGAAAAAACAAGCTCTCTTCCCCATTTTCCACACACAACTCCCAATTCTTTCTTGCAAATCTTCATGTTGTAAGAAGCCTTAGATAGCTAGCTAGATTTGAATGTCAGACCTCAATCTCAGATGGATTAGTATTTATGTTTTGTTTCACTAATGAAAAGAAGAACTTTAATACTTTTTTTTCTTTCTTTAAATGAGATACCCCCAAAAAGTGAAAGGCAAGATCCCACATCCCATACCTATGCATGCTGTGTCACCAACACGGCCAATCAGTTTATTAGAGAGTCCTCCTGTGGAAGTTGCACAAGCTACATTGCCTTCACTGTCTACAGCAACAGCACCGACTGTTCCAAGGTCTCTGCCAAGAAAAACAGTCCACAAAATTAGACAGAATTAAAGCATACCTGCCAAAGCACGTCGCCTATATTTCCCAGGTAGCTTTAAAGAAGACTTCTACAACAGAATTACTGCTCATCATAAAGCCATTTTTGCCATGTTTCTCATTACAAAAACAACAAGAAACATGCAACAATTCTCACAAGCTTGGTATTTTACAGAGTAGAAAACACTTTTTTTTAAATCTTTCCACCATGACTTGTTTACTTTCGTAGCATGGAAACTTGGGGAGGAAAAAAAACCCGCAAAACAAAAGCACACAGGGCAGAAATACTTCTAGTCATTATAGTTCTGAAGTAGTTTTTTGGCTGACACACAAACTGACACACAACTTTCCCCTAAATGGCAACTCAAAGATACAACAATTGGCTCCACTGTCTCAACAGGAGGTTAACCGGAATTATTAATGACAATGCACGTAAATGAGTGAATACAGAAAAGGACAGTAATGTTATGCATGCACTGAATCATTTCCTTCCTGTTCCTCCTCTTTCCTTTTCCTTACTCCCCTTAATGTTTGAATGCTGTTAAAAAAAAGCTTATTTATTTTCCTTTCAATTAGTATTGCTCACAATGCATCATTAAGACATACTTTAGTCTTTGTACTCTGTAGCTACATAATCTTGAGTTTTAAATCACTTGGCCAGTAGACTCTGCTGAAACTGCACATTGATTTAAAAATCTTCACACACTGAAGAAAACAGAAGTCTCAACTATATCTTTATTTCTTCAACCAAGAAAAAACATACACAATAGCCTCCTCAAAATATATGAGTGTAGTTGTGTATGGGGATAAAAAAAAAGTCTGTCATGACTTACTGTAACAGTTGCTGCACTGAGAAGTGAGACATTACTGAGAAGCAACAGTTTAAATATCCATATATTCCAGTCTTAGCAATTCATATAAACCAGTATGTGACTAGGAGAAGTATACCAAACTCCAAAAATAATCTAAATCTCTCCACACAGGAAAATAATTTGTAACAATCCTTCATGGAACTACCTAACAGGCAACTGGAAAAGGAATACCTTTCGAGTTTACCTGGACACTGGTGAGGGTTTCCCTACAGCTCTGCAAAATCTCAGCTAAATAAGTCAGACAAAATCTTTGTGTACCTGGAAACCCACAGTCGGCTTCTCAGAGACCCAACTTCCTGTTCCCTCCTGCTTATGTAAAATATCATATTGTCAGTCCCTACACTTCATTCACAGCAATTCAAAGCTGACTGATGAATCACAGGCCTTATAAGCTGCTCTGACATTTATGTAGAGACGGACCTCATCTCAAACTGATATGATGGTGCAGATGGGCTTCCCACCCATCCATCTGCTACAAATGATTTGCTGAAAAGAACATTAGTAAATTCAGTACTCCCCTGCACATTCATGTAGCACCCTTCAACCTACTAAAGTTAGATCTTCCTGAGAAATTAAGAAAGATGTATCCAGATGTACATTTTCTTAGATAATTATTTACCTTAAGCAACTGTGAATATAAAAGCAGACTGATTACACAGACAGTAATTACCTGTTTTGGTATTAGACCACAACAGGTAATAAATAACAAGTGAATGTGTCCAACACACATCATCTGCAGTGGAGCAAATAGACAACTACACTTTATTTCTTACAGTCCCTTTTTTTACTGCTTCAATGTAGCCTTTCCTTCCATCATCTTCAGAACAAAGGCAAAGAAGATACAAATAATTTTTTTTTGCATGGCTAGTTGACTCCAAGGCATTAACAGGGAAGACAAAACTGCTATCAAATTATACCCATCTATTTATAGTTATTGACAGTAGCAAGAACCTTAACAAGGACCTGTGGTATACCAGAGAATGCTATTAGGGATTTTTTCAATCAAGAATAATTCCTATATAGCACGCATATTGTGATACAAAATGTCTACATCTTTCATTATCCAACACCATGAAGTGACATGTACTTACACTATCCCCATTTAACTAATGAGTTACCTGCTATTTTGTCTCTCAGCCCTGCATCAGTAGTGGGGTTTTCTGTTTATTGTTGTTAGGCTCCTTGTTAGTTAATACCTCCTCAAGTTACTCCAGTAGTGTGATTCACAGTGGGGCTTGGAGCCCATTTACGACCTTACAGCCAGACTCAACACCCTTTCTGTGGGACTCTCAGGCAAACTCCAGTAATTCTTAACAAGGGTTGCTAGAGTCTTTGCAGTGTGAGACTGCAGATATATCAAATCACACTTTGTTCTCGGCAAAAGGTGTGCAAAATGGAATGTTGTACATGCAGTGGAATCCTAAGATTTCAGCATAAATCAATGCAGGCTTCTGGCAAGTAGAGGAGAACACCAATCTTTACCTGCAAAGACTATGAAACCTCAGGGTTTCCAACACTGTGAGGATCAGGGAAGTAAAATATACACCAACCTTCAAATTCCCAGTATGATCTGGTATTATGTTGCCTCTGACTAATACTACTTCACCTTCTGTCTGTTCGCCTCAGGCAAGTTTCTGCATAATCACTGTGAACATAACAGGGAACAAGAACATTCCACGTATGACACAGAACAAAATGGGTTTGCATTAAGAAAGACTTGTTTTCAACTTTTTGGATTTGCACTGCTGTTTTGGTTTTCAGAAAAATAACAGTATGGCCAAGACAAGAGAAAGTCTTCAGCCATTCAGAAACACACAAGCTTTTTATTATCAGATATTCCAGAAGAAGTCCATGGTGAAATTGAAGACGCCTAACACTGTTTTCAGGGGGAGGAAAAAAAAATGTAAAAAATGAAGCAGTTATGAGGAATTAATGAAGACTTAAACGCCATGCTATTCCAGCTGATCTGTTCAAGAGAATAAGAGGCAGTGGTGGCTACACCATCCTCAAAACTCTTCACAATGGATGATAATACCACATAGTCCTTGGACAGACCACGGATCAAAAGAAAACCTCTGATGCATGTAAGAAGCTATGACCAAGACCTTATGGTCAACAACAACATTACTTTGTTTACAAGACCATATTTATGCTTGTCTCATTACTTTGTTTTTCCTTCTAGCAGTTTACTGAAAGTAACATACAGGTTGTAATTTATAGCCTCTTTCATGGACTTCAATTAACGTGGCCACAGAAGAAACTTCTTCATCCAGATCTATGAATTTAGCTCTGCTCCTGCCCTTTCTCCTGTTTCACAAAACAGATGAACAGTACATAATACATTTATGTAATGCAATACAGTGTTTTCCTGCACGACAACCATGGACACACAACTGGAAGCTCAAAACAATTTAGTGTTTATGTTTATGCCTACCTCACAGGCACAGAAAACATTCTTGACACCTGATGTTTTTCATTCCTTTACTGTCCACCTCACCTCCACTCTGGATTGTTTTCCAAGTGATGCTCATTTTGCTGACGGGCAACAACATCCAGCAACATCTCTCTCTTCCCACCCGCCACTAAACTTGGTCATTTTTTTACATTCCTTTTCATAATCAACAGCCACAAGCACCACTCAGAAGGAATTACTGGCCAAAGTCTGATGTTTAACTATCTAATCCAATTTAAAGAAAAATCTGATCATCTACTTAATACTTAGCCAACATCAGATTTCTTAGGTTTTTGGAGGTTTTTGTTAACTAGTTTTAGTGTATGCACTGGAGATCTTTTAAAATCAGCTCCTCCACAGAAAAAAGCAATACAAATTAATACCTGCTGTTTGTTAAAGCTACTCGATGTGCTTCTGTAACTGATGATTTTAAGAGCAGTAACAAGTTCTAACTTTGTTCTCCACTAAAGGCACAAAACCTATGCTACTGTCAAAGTGACCAATAATCTTCTTAAGGAGCAATAAGTTTCATCAAGTTTGTTCAAGTTATTTGTTGCAAATTCATTGAAAGCTTGATTTTCTACAGCCTTCAATAAAGACACACTGTAAAGACTATCAAACCACCTAACATTGGGAATATAGGCCTTGAAGGTTTGCGCTCATTTGCTTGCGGTTTTGTTTTTCTTGGTCACTTTGTTCTTTTGAGGGTTTTTGGTTTGAGTGTTTTTATAACCAGATAGCACAAATTAAATTACCCAAATTTAAAAATACAACCTATTTTACCTACTTCTGAAACTCTTCAGGGTTGGAATCTGGCTCAAGGTTCTTCTTCCATCTCTCCCGGGATCTCTCAGTTATGAGTTTCTCCCCTGGAACTTCAGGAATACCCATGGTCTGAGCAAACAGGTGCGCACCATGGTCAGTCAGCAGCATGTGCTTTGTCTGCAGAAAGACAAGATATTCATTGACAATTCTTGTTTTGTCTTGTACTGAGCAGTTTTGTATCACCACTAATTTTAGAAGTATCCTCACAAAGAAAAGTACAAATTTTATTTTAAAAATTTCTAAACTTCTGTCCATACCCCCTTACACAATAACTGAAAAAGCTTTCAGGTTCTCCAAACCACAAAGTTTATAACATCAATAGAAAAGAAGTGTACTTACCTATTTAACACACACTATAATGGGAGAAGAAAAATTAGTAAATTTGTTCTTTAGCTAATTTGTATGCAGCTGTTTTGTACTGTTTCAAATTACTACATAACTGTTTTGTCCACTTAACTAAGAGATTTAGAAGGTTTTTATTCAAATGAATGCTAAATAAATTCCCGTTTAGAGGCATTACATCTAGTAAAATAACCAACAAATGTAAATAGCATACAACTAAAATGTTCCTTATCATTAGCTGAACAATTTAATTTCAAATATTTCCTTCAACCAGCTGCTATTCTTATTAACTCAGAGGATCAAATTTAAAAACAGAATACTTTCTAATGGGTTTGACCAAAAATGTTTACTCTCTTCTAATAGTACTTGTTTTATTTTGATTCCTTTATTTACAAAGCACTTCAAACCAGATTTTAATTCAACAGCCTTAGTTAATTCCATACTTCAAAGTCTGTAGAGCTTGGTTAATTCATATTTTAGAGAAATTTGCCAGATACATTTGCTTAATTAATCCTCATACTTTGGTAGGAGCTCTGAGCTCTGAAATCTGTTTGGGTTTTTTTTTTTGTATTGATGGGTCAAAAAGTAAGCAGCAGCTTCTTGTACAATTACACAGCTGCCAATTGCTCATCAGACTCTGGGAAGGTTTTAGAGAAGTGCTGGTCTGACTGTACAGCACAGAACAATTTCAGAGCAGAGCACCTAACTTACAGCAAGCCTTTCTGCCCATGCAGCACAGCACACAGCCAAGCTGAGGTCCAAACAGAACCATGTGATGCTGGAGGCAGCAGGCCTGCAGAGCCTTGCACCCACATGGCACAGTCCCAGCTCTTGGCCAGAAGCAAGGAAAGCAGAGGTTGGGCATTTCTGCACCATGCTACATTCTGGAGGACATTTACAGTCTCAAAGATTCAGGTTAAGATGCTGCAGACCATCAACTGCTGTTGATCTCTAAAGCAATGACAAGTAATCTCTACCATGACAAGGCATAGCACTGCAGGTTTTAAAGGATTCCTGACAAACCTCTTCCCAAGTCATAACTGATCTCTACTTAAGCCTATTACAGCCTCTGCATTAAGCCCTTTGGACAGGGACAGAGGACTACACTTTGGAAACATTTTCTGATGTTGCAGACCTGATATCAAACATTT
>VRYO01002297.1:73084359-73095415 GCA_009812075.1 Sialia sialis | reverse complement strand
TTTAATTAATGAGAGTATTGCTTTAAGGAATACTAAGGGTGACAAGGAAGAAGTCCCGTGTCTATGTCAAAGTGGACATCAGGCTTTCCTGTTGAGTGCTGTGACCGTATTATGAGATGGTGTAAGACCTACCTATTTCTAACAAAACTAATGAGTGGTGTTTTTCCACTTGAAAGCCAACTTCTTTGTGCAATACTGCCCCCCTCTGCCACTACCACCAACCCACAGAAGCATACCATACAGCATTCAAAATAGTTTTGTTTTCCATTTGTGGGTGTGGGTTGGGGTTTTTTTGTTGTTTGTGGGTTTTTGTAGGAAATTTGCTTTTGTCTTGACCTGTAACAGAAGGCTGTGTCCTCCATCCCTTGCTTTCTTCAGCAACTATGACTGTAGCATCCTTTAAATAAGTTTTAAAAATATAAAGTTTTATTATAAAAAAATGGAAGTTATTTCTAAAAGCTTTTTCATAGGATTCCATCCCATATGCAAATTCGCTACACAAACAAGAAATATTCAAATATTGATAAAAAACTGCTATGACAGGACTCGGTGTTTGGGGGGTTTTTTTCTTTGTTTTTGATCCTCACTGATAAGATGATGTCTTAAAGTGATTTTTGTCATTCTCTTCAGCAGATGTTGTCAATCAAAAGAACTAGTAGAATACTGTCAAACAATGCAAAAGTAAATTTTTCTGTCTCATTCTTCCAGTTTCATTAATGTGTTTGCTAATGTAAAGCATCTACTTTTTCTAGAAAACATTTACATAAAGTAATCCAAAAGGACCAGAAAAGGGCTTAAGAGATCTTACAAATAAGCAACAAATGCTGGCACTTTTAATTAATTCCAGTGGAAATGGGGAAAATACCCCAAATTTCTGTCTAGCCTAAAGTTCAGACTATAAGAGCTCTTTATTTAACAATTCTGGCAGCACAGAGCTCAGAAAAAAACGTGGTGCTTTGCCTCAAGAAGTCTGTGTTCTAAGCTAAATTCTCTTCTGCCTAATGTAAATGCACAGTAAGAGCAGGGGAAATAATACACAGCTTATATATACCAATGAATTAGTGCTCTAATGCTCATGAGAAGCCCATCTAATGAAGTGCTGGAGCTGAGAAGGGTTAAATGCCCCAAATTAAACAAACAAAAAAAAAAATTTCAATCAATCATTCTATTTACGTTCAGTACAAACAGGAATAATTCAGCGGAAATTTAAATGCTTTTTCAAGACTTGTTACATTAGTTAATTTACTAAAAGTCTTCCACCTCTAGAAGCTCCTGTGAACAACAGTACAGTAAATCATGAATGGAAATCGTTCTGGTGCCCTCCCTTTTTCCTACTCCATGAATTTGGACAAGTTTGAGCCCAGTGGGAAAGTGACAGCCAAAATGGGTAAATGTGTTGCAACAACAACCTAGGGGAGCTGCTCTGGCCACCAGATGGAGCCCACACAGTTCCACAATGGAGTGGAAATTTAATTACAAGCACATGTACGGGTGGTTTTGGTTGGTTTGGGTTTTTTTTGGGAGCCACATGTTTCCAAATTCTTTATGGCATTAAGGCATCACAAAACCACTAGGAATTACACATACAGACTAATGATCCCAGGAAAACTACCCTTATTACCCCCAAGTCAGATAGTCAAAAATGTTTTTTAATTAAGCATGGTACAACAAAACACACTATGAAATGTACTGTGAAATACCTTGGGCTGGTGTCTCAAAATTCCTGTCCAAGATGAACAGATGGGCAACAATGAGCTGAAGAACAACATCAGTTGGTATTCCCATTTATGGGAGATGGAGAAGCACAGAAACTCAGCTCAAGATGCATCAAGCAATTTAGGTCAACATTTACATTTGAAATTTATCATCATGCACACAGATTTTTTTTTTTTTTTCTGCATCTTGGCAAAGAGTAATACCTTTAGCACAAAATGTCATGGTGTTAGGGCTACACCATTATGCTTTGTCCTGTACAGCAGAATTTTATTATTTCGTTTCAAATTTAGCCTCAACACTCTTGAACACCAGAAGCACCATGCAATGACAAAAAAGACGTTGCAATAGACAGAGGAGAAGGCTTTCTATTTGCTTTTTCGGGGTTTTTTGTTTAATTTTTAAAACACACTTTGCAAAGTTATATTCTCAAAATCCAACTGTGTTGTTTTGACCTCATCCTTGTCGACTTAAATGGGATTTTTTTCACGGACAAGAAAACAAGGAAAATAAATCAGTGAAATTAAAAGAATTGAAGTGGGTTCTCTACAGAAGAAAATAAAATAAAATATAACATTCACTTTATCAAGCTATAGACATCTCTTCCTCAACCCCTTCATCTATAATCTCAAAATTTGTCTTGTAAAGCTGTCTACCATTTCTATTTATTTACTGATCTAGTTAATGACAAAATAAAACCCATCTAAAGAAAAACCTTATTCATCACATTTTAACATTGTTTTCTAGTAGACATACATATCACTTAAATACTTATATTCAATATTTTAGTGAAATGTTCTGATTTTAAAAGCACAAAAAGAATTCTATCTGCTTTGGAGGCCACTGAGGACACGAAAAATGCCAATAATCTTTATAGATCACCAAAACAGGTTTTGTTTCCTCAAAAGTCACTTTAAGGTTAAAGAAACATGGAGTCTTCTTTATTAATAAGTGTTTTTATAAATATGAACCTTTTCAACAATGGGGCAGCTGCACTAGTAGGATGGAAATGTAAACTCAAAAGACAGGACAGACTTTTTGATCACGGTCACAGTGTCATAATAGTGAAACAGACACAGATCACTTACTCCCATCCTGACACAGATCAGCTGCACCATATCTGAAAAATAAGAGAAGTCTGCTGTGGCAAATATTAGATGGGCTTCTTCGTGGAGGTGGGATTGATCTCATATAGAAGGTCAAGTAATATTCCAATTCCCTAATAAATTTTATAATCTTGGAAAATCTGTCCCATCCTTCTTGCTTTAAAGCACTACACAAACATCATCACTGAGGTGTATGGATATACTGGATGAAGCTCAAAGGAAAAGAAAATGCTTCATAATCAAGTAGATAATCAGCATACCTTTTCCATAACAAGTCGAGCGAGTTTGATTGGGTTTGCTATGCACTTAACTGCAGATACTGCTCCAGAGTCTAAATTTTTCCCATCCATGATGATGGCATCCATTTCTACTTCGCCTTTTTCATTTAGAACAGATCCACAACCTACAGACAAATAAAAAAAAAATGAGGGGGCAAAAGAAAAACAAGAAAATCATTAAGCACTAACCACCCAGGTGATTCAATTATAAGCTCTCACATCAAGCAACCTTTCTCTCTCCCACTTTGCTGACTGACCAAAAGTACCTCCCAAATACACACAAAACAGCAGAAACACTGCTGAGTATAACCACAAAATTCAGCCATTAACAGAAGTCTCACAGAGTACAACATCTACTTTAAAACAGAGTTTTATTTTTGTATAAGAAGAACACACTTTCAATCCCATCCAAATGATACACTTGGTATTAAAGTTAAATCAACAAACCATCACGAACAGAATTCTTTATTCCTCAGATCACTCTTAAGTGTACAAAACTATTTTGCCTTTACAATTCTTCCAAAGGAGGATACAACACCACCCAAAGAAACAGTATAGAGTTTGATTCTATCAACAGATTAACATCACACTCCAAACAGCACTCCAAAACACTGCCAAAATTAATGGAGCAGAGTAAGTGTCCCCTCACTACCGTAGCAAAAGCTTGAAATAACAACTTCTTCCACTGCCAAATAAAAACAGTATATAAAGTAATTTCAACAAATAAAAATTAGGTAATAAAACATCAGGTAGTTATCTTCTTCTATAATTATCAGTGCTATCACCAACCTAATTGAAAATTAATGACATACAAAATGAGACAATGCAAATAGGGTTTTTTTTTTAAATAATGCCAATAATTGTACCACAGAGGAATAATAGGTTGTAAGTCATCAAATGCACAAGCCTTGCCGATACAGATAGTGAAGACTAAACCTGAAAAGAAGTAAAAAATCCAAACCAAAACATGGCAGACTTACACAGCACCTCAGGTAAAAGGACCTGAGCATTGTACGTAACTAATCCAGTAGGGTTTTTCTCCTTTCTGTTAAACCAACATTAAAGGAGTCCAGAAACCACTGTTATTAACAGACGTAAGACTTCTATACCAATGTACTTCAGACCTGAATGTATGAAATTAAATCCTGTGACAAAAGGCAGCTAAATCCTGTAATCCTCCTCTTGTAACCTCAGAAAGTACAGTGCCACATGCAGACACACCCCCCCAAAAAGTCATTTTTTACCTGTCTCCAACTGCATAAACTATTTCACAGTTCAGTCCTGCATCATTCACAGTATGTTAATTTCTAGACTGATCTGTAAAGAGCTTACAGGTAAATTGCCTTGTGCCACCTATGTTAACATCATTCTTCCAGCTTTTCCTTATACTGGTAAGGAATGAGCTAACCCCTGCCACACTGCCATCTTCTTCTGACAGGGCAGGCTTTCTAACCTATAATCACAAAATTCCCACTAGAACTAGAACCCTTTATCAAGCATCAGTGGGAAACTCAACAAGGCCCCTTCATCACTGCATTAAGAATATCCCATGCCTACTGGACACATCTCATAGGATACACTTCAGGATTTTCTAAAATTTGCTGAGAAGAAAACAGTTGCAGATAGTTTCTGTTAAAGGCAGCTTTCTAAGGAAGTCTCCATTTACAGCTAGTAAAGAGAGACAGGTACCTTCTAAGGACAATTCATTCCACTTGCCACAGACTCACAGAAAGGCCTGGGTTGGAAAGGACCTTGAAAATCATCTAGTGCCAACCCCTTTCCACAGGCAGGGATGCCACCCACTAGATCAGTTTGCTCAGGGCCTGATCCCACCTGGCCTTGAACACTTGCAGGGAGGGGGCATCCAGAACTTTTATAGCTTTTAGGCCTGTACAGCCAACTTTTCTCATTCCACTAATCACCACAAAAGCCTATACACCCCAGCAAAGCTAGTTACTGAACTTCAAGTGATCTCAGGTAGGATGAATCCTTCCTTCTGTGGTTACAGGTTTTTACCTGCCTTCCAAACCAGTGGGCAGGGACTACCAGCCTCTGAGGCATGGTATCCAGCAGCAGCAGCGCTGAAAAACTGAAGTTTTTGGCTTACTTGTTAAGCAAAGGGCTGGGAAAACAAGAGACAGACAACAGAAGACAGAAAATCCAGGAGGAAACAAATAATCAACATGTCTGACCTAAGCCTAATCACAGCTAGGATACTGACAGGAGTACTCCAGCTCCCTGGATCTGTGGGTAGATAGACCTGTCCTCTTTCCTGCAAAGGCTGCATAGGAAAAAGTGTGCTAGGATCAATAGTGCCAATGATCAATGGAGTACTCATGCCAAGCTGGTACATACTGCAAGCCAAAGAGATCACACAGAAATATAACCACGCGACAAGTAGAACTTAATGACTTCATTACAGTGGTAATTTTATACACCAGTATAGCTTCTGAGCCCTTGCACCAAGCCTCCATCAAGATGACCCTACACAGCATGGCTACACCCTATCAGGCAGAACAGGTCACAATTTGATTGTTCTGCCCATTTTATTATTGTCTTTATTATTGTCTCTTAGCAATGTCTGTGTTCACCTAGAAAACATTACAGCAAAAATTATTTCAGCCTTTTATGAAGATAAATACTAGACCGCGAGTTTTAAACAGACACTCCAGTCAGGGTCCTTGTCACACAGCTTTCAGATTCTGAGAGCAGCTGTACCTAATGAGCATTAACACAATTAAATATATCTGCAAGTAACAGACTATTTGCCATTTAGACCATCATAGTCAAACCTGAACAGCAGGTGAAGGCCCAAGCCCAGTTAAGTAAAAGCTATATGAGAGAATGGCACCCTGATGCTAACTATATAAAAGTACACACTACATCTCCAAGTCCACTTCATGATTTCAGCTTGAATGCTCTAAAAATCAAAATGCTCAACCCAAGTCAATAACAAAACAATAGTAGTTTCAGATTAAAGAAAAGCTGCTCTCAACTGCAAGGTGAGATGAAACAAATGAACCTCTGCAAACCAACTGAGCACATAACTAATAGACATGTTATCACCTACAGGTATTTCATTTCATGTTCTTTTCTGACATGCCAAGGTGAAAGTGGGGGAAATATTTTTGCTGAAATTCATCAAAATAATAAACTTGAGGTCCTAAGAAGAGGAGAAACTATTTGATCACTACCACTAATTCACATTATTGATTAGGAAATCCAGTTACAAACCCTTAATACTATAAGAAGGTACATATTTATGACTCATACCATTACTGTAGTGCTTCTCTAGTATTATTTACAAAATAACTAACTGCAAGCATTAATGAAGAGAAAAATACCTAAAACCCCCAACATCAGTATTTCTTGTGGCAATGGGTAAAGGTCAAGCACTCAGAATTAAACAATGCTGCACTTGGCACATTCAAGTGCCTTAAAAGAGACACATTAACTTAACACATATTCCGTAAGAGTCCATGTCTTAAAACTGGATATACATAGCACAGTAACAGAAGATTTACAGAAGAGTAAAACAGCACTACTCGAATTAAATGGCAGATAAATAACAATGAAGACTGGGAAAAGCATAACTCATCTTCCTGAGTGTGCTCATGAGAAACTACAGTACATACCATGCTGAGAAATCACCTGTTCTGTGACACTATTATTTACTCCACTGCAATAGGCAGTAATTTCACGATTGTAAGCCGCACCTTTTTCATTAAAGAATCCAGCCTACCCCAGTAGTGCGGCTTATATTCAGGTCTGGCTTATCTATGGACAAATCCCAGTGAAATGCCAACCCAGAAGTGAGAACCGGCCAGGGAGGGTGCCTGGGGCTGCCTTTAAAGGCTTCACTGGTCTATGAAAACTGTTTGCAACTTGAGCACCTGACACCAAACCCAGCTGGCATGATTCTGTTACTAATTTGTTACTTTGTTACACATGGATCCTCGCTTTTAAAAAAAAAAAGTGCGGCTTATATTCAGGTGCGGCTTATAGTTGTGAAATTACTGTACATAAATCATTAATAATGCAATAATAAATAATACTTCAAGCCAGGATTTTCAGAAGCATCAGGGCCAAACACCTGAAATACAATATGATTCAAAGTCCACTTAATTCTTAAGAACATTACCTGCATTAAAATGAGGATCATCTTCCATTGACCGTACAGCCTCCTCAACTGCATCTACGGCACTGCCTCCCTGCTTCAGGACAGCGTAACCTCGAAGCGCGGCTCTGACAACACCATCTCGACATCCCTCTTCTCGCTCTCTGAAGATCCGGCCAGCTCCACCGTGCACCACAATGACAGGCTTCATGCTGCCAAGTTCCTCCTCAGCCTTTCAGCTGTGCGCCCAGGTCAGTCGATTGGAAGGTGTAGTATCTAGCACGTCCTTCTTTCTGCACAGAGAGTAGCAGCAGGTTAGGTAACACATATGGGTAGTTTGCCGCAATTTTACGTTCGGGGAAGCCAAGTTCCTAATTCAGTCTGGATCAGGCAACTTGGTGCAACTCTGAGGCCAGCTCTGCTTTGAGGAAGGGCCTGGGTCAAGTGGCACAGGAAGGGCTCCTTTCAGGCTAAGTTGTTTAGAATGAACCCTGTCTGGTTCTAATACATTACATGGGAACAAGCATTTGAGTAACCCTTGAACCTGCAAACTGCTCTTTGTTTTATGGGTAGCCTGTTGTCAGAGTACAATAAAGAAATGCAACTGACCCGACCCGAGTTAAAGGCTTACCAAGCTCAACTACTCAGATCCCAGATCTCCGACCTCTTGCAATAACTTTGAACTTCGAGCAGGAAAACAAGGTGTTCATTGACACCTTGTCTCTGCTCATGGCCTCCTGCAAGCAAAGAGACTGTTGCTAGTTGCTACACAGTTGGTGATGCAAATCAAGGGGTTTGCTTCCAGAAAAAGGCAAAGAAGCAGCAGCTAACTCATCTTCCACTGAAATCTGAGGCTCCTCACAGAGAAAACTCCCCTTGGGGATGGGTGTTTTGGGAAGAACAGAATCCAACAGCCCTTCCTACAGAGCCTCCCGCACTCCCCCGGTCCCTCGCACTCCTGCTGCACCAGGGCAGGCCAGCCGGGATAGCAGCGGGCGGGGAGCAGAGGAAATCCCAGCCGGGGCCGCTGAGGGGCACAGCATCCCGTAAGCGAGGCTGTTCAGGCTTTAATTTCAGCCAGCAGCTACGCTCTTCCCTTTCTCAGCACAGGCTACCCTCTGCCGTAGACCCAGCCCCGCGGCGCTCCGAGGCGGCACCTCCGCTGAGGGCGAGTCCGCAGCGCTGTGCTGCCCGGCCCTGGCGTTCCCGCGGAGTGCGGGGTCACATCCCACCTGGAGCGCCCCGTCCTCGCTGCGACTCGCGGCCGGCGTGCCCGCGGCAGTACAGCGCGGGGCGGGGAGCCTTCGCCGCCAGCCGCCCCTAACAGACATGGCGCCCCGAGCTGCGGCGAGCGAGGCCTGCCCGCACCTAACATGGCGCCCGCTGCCGCTCGCAGCCCGCGGTCTCCGCCCCGCAGGGGTTGTGCTGCTGCTGCCGGCCCTGAGGCAGCGCGGCCCGGCGGTGGCTGCTGGTAGCGGGTACAGCTGCTCCCTGCTCATTCCGGCGTGGTTCCCCCTGAGCCGTAGCGCTGCCGCCGCCGCGCTGTGCCCGGCCACGGCCGCGCTGTCACAGCAGCTCAGCGCTTGCCGCCGCTCGATTTTCCCTCGAGTTAAATTAGAAAAATAGCACCTCTCCCCAAAATCCGCCCCCAGCAGCACGTGCTGGCCGGGCCGGGTTATTCCCGTTCCCAGAGCTCGGGCTGCCTGTGCGGTTTTGTACACTGAAAGGAGCTGTAGGCCGAAGGAGCTTCGGTCTGTGGGGATCATCGTGCACGTTGGCATAGACTACATTAAATATACATAGGTGAGAATAAGCTGTATGACAAAGACATGTAAACTGATGTACGTGAACATATGTATAAACCAATGACAAAGATAAGAATTGAGCTTGATGTTTGTTTTATTTCTAATGATACGCTGCTGGTGAGACAAACAGTAGTTCACTAAAAGTAGAGCTGCTAAAGGTTATTTCTGAAAAGTAAAAAATAAGAGTTTATGAAAAAAAAAACTTCTGTAATTCTGAACTCCCTTACCTGTGTAACTAGAAGTGTAAACACAGATTTCTCAACGTTTATAAACTACTGGCATGCATCTGGCCTTCTCCCTCTCCCATTCCTGCTTTGCTCTCTGCCTCTCTGCTCCCTTGTCTCTGCTGCGGTGTTGCAGTTCAGGCTGCAGAAGCAGTAAATGCAGCCTGCTGTGTCCTCTCAGGGCTGTGCGAAAAGGACAAGGATTTATGGCAATGTGAAGTCATTCCATTTAAGATCTGTTTTGATCCTGAAGGATTGTTGAAACTTTAATTAGTGTGGTTTAATTTAAAAAATACTCCTGATAGGTTTTTTTTTTTGGTCACTGGTAGGCTTAACACAGAGGCATTAAAATTTCTTACATTAATTATTTGAGAGTGCTGCCTGTTTTTGCAGAATATTTATCTTGTTTTCAGGTAGTGTCAAGACAGGAAACCAATACTATTTAGATTAAACAGTTTAGAAGAATCATTTTGGTTGTTTGCATGGATAGCTGAACATAAAATTTATATAGTAACTTTAAATTTTAATTTTAGTGTAACATAATGACTTATCAAAACAAAGGTGTGACTTGATAGAATTGGAATAATCTGTTTCTACATCAATTTTTTATTTTAAGCCCACTTTGGCCACTGCCTTTGTCATTGTGGTCAAATCATTTATGTGCTTTTTAAAATGCTGTAAAGCTTCTCAGAGCACACTGGAAGGTATTAGTATTTAGTTTTATGATTATTATTTAGGGTTTTTTTAAAATTAGCACATTGAATTGCAGATCAGGAACCTCTCCTAAAGCTATGTAAACTTTTAGGGTAAGTTTTAAATAATTGCTCTAGAAATCTATTGATTTTGTTCCTGCTAATTTTCATAGGAGACCTTTGTGTAATATAATTGCCTGAGAAATAAATTTTAAAATGTACAGAATAAGTTAGGAGGGTTGCATGTGGAGTCTTCTGGAGGTTAACTTTCCTGCTTGTAAGCTGAATGTGCCACATTTGAATGAGGTGGGATCACGTTATCGTAGGTGAGTAAGGGTAGAGGGCTGAAGTGGGGAAATAAGTGATCCAGGCACATGTGGATAGGGAACGTGTGTGAAAATACTCTGATGTCATACAGTCCACTCTGCATTTAAGTGACTAAAATACAACTTGTGCTTGTGCCTTCTGTTTTCATGCAAAATCCATAAATTATAAGGACATGCCCTCCTTCTAGAGAAAGAATTCCCCTGGAATCTCATTGCACTGTTAATTTTAGGAACCAGCAAAGCAAGTGAAATACATTATAAAAGTAACTGTTTTAATGCTTGTTTGTAATAAATCTATTTTTAAAATGAATGTTTATGTAGCAACTTGTGTGCTTATCCATAAACTATTTTTAAATCTTCAAAATCTGGTGTAGCACAGAAAGCAGTGCTCTATATTTTATTAATTGGATTGGAGGAGCATGCAGAGTTGATCAAGGCTAAGGCTGCTTGAGCAAGTGTCAAGCATGCAGAAACAGAATGCTGTTCACAAACTCTGCAAACTTGGATGTTTTTACATTAGACAGAACTGTCATATGGAGATCACTGCGGCATTATTATGCTCAGGTCACACTCTGGAAAAACTCATGCATGTTGAGTAACTTTGTTCATAAGCACAATTTGATTAAGTCTGTAAACCGCTTCTTATCACATTCTTACTGTGAAGAGTGTGCCACCCTTTAGGGGAGCTGGAAAAACAGTTCCTCTGAGAGTTTACAGTAACTTCACGATTATAAGCTGCACCTTTTTCATTGAAGAATCCAGCCTACCCCAGTAGTGCGGCTAATCATCAGGTGC
>VRYO01002297.1:73067553-73083390 GCA_009812075.1 Sialia sialis | reverse complement strand
AAATTACTGTAATTTTTTAATGCAAAGTTAAAGTCGTGTTCAGGTAAGATCAGCAGTGAAATGTGCAGTAGTAGGACAGTATATGGTAGATGAGGTATGCACTAAAACACAGTTGTGATCAATTCTAATTGATTAATGAGCTGTATGTTCAATAGTTCAGCTGGAAATGTTTTCTTGGGAAAAGGCACTAGACTCACCGTGCCCATGATGTTTCCTCCGTTTTTGTGCAGAAGTGGGATTAAATTGGAGATGGGTTCATTTTTCCTGCTTTGGGAAGATTTTAACCCTAGAATTTAGCTGTCTTCTCCATGGCAGATTGTCCCAAACAAGAAGTTAACAATACCTTACTGCTCCTCGTATTTAAGCATTTTGCACACAGGGGGATGTTTCTAACAGGGTTACCTGTGTGAGGGGAAGAAGGGAGAGTGGCATAGGTTGCAGTACAGGTCATGGGAAATCCCTGTTCACATCCTAGTGTCGAACTGTGCGCATCATGCATTTGACCAGTTTTCAAAGCTAGAGTTTTAAAATGGTCCTAGTGGTTCCTGTTTCTCTGTCCTGTGTATTTACTGAGATTTTATCAGTATTTATTGGCTGTGTGCTCTGCTGAAGGTGCATTTGAGGTGAGTGTCCTGAGTAGAAGACTATCAGACTGACACATGGATGACTGGCAGAGACTAAAATTAGAACTTTTTGTTCTCCTATTCTTCCTGTTGTTGCACGAACCCTGAAACCATGTTGCATTTTTGTCACTGCATAACTGAAAAAAATAGGTTCCTCTGTCACCTCTATGCTTTTGAAGTCCCTCCCACAGCCTGTGAAATCTATAAATCCCAGTCTGCTCCATTCTAATCACTTTAACTTCAAAGCAGGCAGATCAAGTTCAATTTTTTGAGATTATTTTCAATTCTCTGTTTATCCAAAGCTTTACATTCCCTCTGTAAAACTCTTTCAGACATTCTTGTTTTGGTTGATCTGCATAAAACAGAAGAGTGTGTTGGAAATCTTGTCTGTGTGTCTGACAGAGGCTTACAACTTCCTAGCAAGTGCAGAGGGCTTCTGGATTGATCCACTCAGAGCAAATGGCACCCTCTGACTGGCAAGGGTTACAATTGTTTTGGTTCAATCCCACACCCCTTGCCAAAAAAGCCTTTCATACTCCATAGCTACCACAACAATTGCAGCACTTAAAACACCAGAGTTTAGGAAGTATTTCTCTTATGTAACTCTCGAATTTATTTTGTCTTGTATTTTGATCACAGTAATTTCACAATTATAAGCCGCACCTTTTTCATTGAAGAATCCAGCCTACCCCAGCAGTGTGGCTAATCATCAGGTGCGGCTTATTTATGGACAAATCCCAGTGAAATGCCAACCCAGAAGTGAGAGCCGGCCGGGAAGGGCGCCTGGGGCTGCCTTTAAATGCTTGGCTGGTCTATGAAAACTGTTTGCAACTTGAGCACCTGACACCAAACCTTGCACTGGTGTGATTCTGTTACTAACTTTACTAACTTGTTACTTTGTCGCACATGGATCCTCACTTAAAAAAAAAAAAAAAAAAAAAGGGGTGCGGCTTATATTCAGGTGCGGCTTATATATGGACAGATCCCGTGGTCTACCCGGATGTGTGGCTTATATTCAAGTGCGGCTTATAATTGTGAAATTACTATACATTGGGAAAATGCAGTTTACTTAGTGCTTAATGATATACAAGTAACATGCTCAGGGTAATAATTAAAAAAAGATTTTAGCTTAGCCTATATTTTAGGCAAAACCATCGTTACTTTTTAAGGTACATTGGAAGATATTTGCTTAAATATTGCTTGAGATAAGGACTCAAGCTTCCAAAAGCTCCAGGAATTTCCAGGAAAATTTATAATACACCTTAGCAGTAATAAAGTAACAATGCTAAGAATTTTGAGGTGCGTGAAGGCTTACTGAGGGCGGTACAAGTATTCACAATAAAGATTTTTAGATGGATTTCTCAATATATGGAACACTTTTGGGAGAAAAGATAGCACAAAACACTTTAAAATAATTCACAGAGGATTTTCCTGTTACAATGTGGGAACAGAACGAAAATTAATCAAATGACAAATGGACATCTGTCCAAGTTTGTAATTTCTTTGTGACTTCTTGTCACTCAAATATATGGACCTTTAGTGACCCTAATCACAGGCTGCAGGAAATAATCACAGGATGCAGGAAATGAAAGAACATGATCATGGCAGATACACACCAAGAGTATATACCTGAGATGCTCTTTGAACTTGAGAGATGAAGTAGGAAACTAAGTTGGGACACACAGTCATGGAATTAAAGAAATTACTTTTGAGTAGTTTTTCAACCAAGTTTCCAGGCATTGGAGAGAATCACAGGGCTCCTATGTCAGATAAAATATTCCCTCTTGTGATTTGAAATGGGGATCAAATAATAAAAACCTAGTAAATGATGCTCCAGGGTGTCACTATCATTACCTGCAGGTGACCCTGTGGAGGTATTTACTTCTACAGAAAGGTGGGCAGGGAAAAATTAAGCTTTGGAAGTTTGCTGGCTGTGCATTTTATTGCAGGTATGCTCATACATAGTAGTTACCCAATTATCAGGAGGATTATAATTACCGTGTATGGCTATTAGAAAGAAAAATAAAGACATGATAGTTTTGCTTACTTCAAATGTTTAGTGTATTATTAGAATTATGTTTGTTTTTAGTGCAATAAAAAGCTGAGAGGTGACAGGAGAAGAACAATGGAATTTTAAGTGATTGTTAGTTTAATGCTAGTGGTTTATATATCCAAAAAAAGTATTTCCTACTACAGTAAATACTAAGAAATATTAAGAAAAAATAAGGGCCACATACATAAAACTAGATTCAAAGTCATGTTTAGAAAGGTTACTCTCCAAAGTTCTTCCTCAATTTATTTCTTATCAAAATTTCAGGTTTTTTCATCAATCTTACCTGCTGTCAGACTAGTTTTAACAAACGTTGTGTTTTGTTTTTTGGATGGAAATTGCATTTATTTCCCTTGAGTTCAATCAAAGTATTAACTCATACATTTATGTATTATGCGATAGTAATAACTAATAAAAAATGCAGTTGGAAAAACCTACAGTTAAGACATCATTGTAGTTGTAGTTCTTGATGTGAAAATTACTACAAGGGAAATGCTGGAAGCTGAGAGGATTTATTTCGAATACTTCACCTTCTATTTTATTTCTATCCCTAAGTCAGCACCTCAATTCTAATGAAGTAACTAAAACCTATGTGGTTGCATATACATCTAAAAGCCATATTTCAGGATGAATGTTTATCAAAGTATTTATAAAATGCAAGAATACTGCAGAGAGTAGGCCATGAACAGTATGCTAACAGAAAATTCTTCAGTATAAATCAAAGAAGTCAATCATAAGGCTGGTGGTAGGGAAAACTAATCAAGAAGGGAAAAGGAAGAAGGTGTATTTTAAAATGAGTATACTAAATGAGATAGCCAGTTGATGTCTGCCAGGCACAGACACAGATCTGTTATGGCGAGAATTGATGTCAGGTGTCTGTAAATGCAATGTAACAGGTGATGAAATTTGTGCGAGATCTTTGAGTAAGCCATGCAAAGACACTGGAAACAAAAAGCACTTTTAAATTCATTGTAATGTGAATAGGGAACCCGTGGAGTTGGATGAAAAGTGGGAGCACTGTTTTGTCTTTCTCCTCAATCATGGGGGTGAAAGCAGTGATGTTTGCCCCCAGCTGCAGTACAGAAAATGAATATCACATGAGAGTTTGGAGAAGAATTCAAGACCAAATGTACAGATTTCCATAGTGTCACTTGTGTTGATCAGAGGTGGGGAATGTTGTTTATTTTTGTACTATTATCTGGGAAGCTTCCTAAAGCTGCTGAGAGCAGCAAACTTTGTTTGCCTTCAGGTAAGCAAAAATGCAGCTTACATATGCATGCTGGACTGCTAGGTGGCTGCAAAACTAGTTATCTTCCTGAAGATTTGATCATGTTGCTGGTGCCAGCATATTTCTAAACAAGCTCATAGGAAAAAAAAACTTCAGGGTTAGGTGTTATTCTAAGGTTGCAAAAAGATGCAATTTGTCATTTGATCTTTGAGTAAAGATAAATGAATGGGTATGGATTCATAGGGTATTTTATTGAAGAGACTAAAATTACTGCAGTACTAGCAAAACAAACATGTGAACAAATGTAATTAGGCCTTGTTTAGGATGAGTATTGAGTGTAGAAAAGATCAAAAGAGCAGGGTTCAAAACGTGGGTATCATTCTACTGTTTTCAGCACTGAAATAATGTGTTAAGAAATGAGACAAATACAAACATGATATCTTGTATTAAAGTGGCCAGATTTAGGTGGAATTGCAAGCTGCAAATAAAGTATTTTGTGAACCACTAATTCTCCCTTTCACTACTTCATGCACTTATGAATAATCTCTGATGTTGTCTGTTAAGTCCTTATTTTAATAGTCTTTCATAATATAGTCTCAATTTAAAATGTTATTAAGGGAATTTTGAAATGAATCATCATGCATATTGTTACATTCAGTTGGGTATAAATTAGAACAATATGAAACAGATCTGCTAAGGGCATTCACGTTGAAGTTATATTGAGAGCTTTGCTGGGCTATGTAGGAAAGACATTTCTTCATCCAAATGTTTGGACTTCCAATAAAACTTATTTGTCATGTATGTTCAGGACAATGGATGCTGGGTTTTCAAGGGCAATGTTTCAGTCTGAATCTAAAAACTTAGTTCTGAGTGTCACATTAGTCCAGACAACTGGAACAGGCTTTGTGAACGAAGTGCTGAAGTAAGGCCAAAAAAACCCCTGGTTTTGAATATCAGATAGTTTCTAGTGTTAAAGGAAAGGAGAGTAGACTCTCAGGAATTGTGGTCTTCTACAGCTTTTGGATGGTTCATAGAGGGGAGCTGAATTCTGACTTATTTGGGAAGGAGGTTTGTGCTGTGGACCTAAGGTAGCACAACCGTGAACCTTGACAGTGCCTGGAACTTTTATTATTGGTGATGGAGCTTTTGTTCCTTATTAGGATGGCAGGGTTAAAATATGATCTGTGCTATTGTAACTGTACTTTGTGTTTAATATGCCAAATTGACTCCTGCTAGAATCAGGAAGACATTGTCAATTCCAAGGCAACTGCCATTGGTGCCCTTTCCTTTCCTCTACTTTTTTCATCTTTCTGTTTCCTCCCTTCCTTCCTCCTCCAAATTTCCTTTTTTTGTACAGTGGGCTTAGAGAAAAAACTGGCAATGCAGAATTGGTATTTCAAGTTGATGGAAAATTCAAGAACATGAAATAATATGAGATTCATATTTGGTGAGCTATTTCTGCAAAGGAATTTTGAAGAAAATGTAGTTAACATCTGAACATCAGTATCCCTAAAATTTTGAGGCTATGTGGTTAGATCTATTCTCTTTCTGGTGCTTTCATTCCTTTTCTAGCTTTTGCATTTTTAAAGAAATCATTTCAGTACCATTTATTCTTAAGTTATTGGAAGTCACATTTCCCCCCACGTTTTTAAAGAAGAAATTTTTATTATTACAATATTGTGGATGAATACTGTCTATAATCAGTAGAAATGCTTCAGAGCTGATTGAAAGGAGGACACTAGGCTTTCTGAAATGCTCTCTGATCAAATATGAGATATGGAGGCATCCAACTAGTTTTAACAATGGAAACTACTATTTTTTTTTCTGTGTAAAAATAGATCACAGTGCAGTGACCCTAGAGAGAGAGAAAGAATGTAAAAGATGTGTCTTTCTCTCAAAATTCTGACTACATTGTTACAGTGTCAAAGGATTAGAAATCGAATCTGCTTCCTGTGTTCTTTGAAGTAGTGCTTGGTGTGTGTTACACTATTTTGACTTCTTCAAAATGTTGTAATTTAATTAGCAGATTTCCTTTCCCCTCTCTAGCCCATTTTGAAGTGTGGGGCAGAAAAAAAGAACATACATTTATATGTGTGTGTGTCATAATACTTCATTCTTTTCTGAATCTAACTGCATATTTTGAATGGAATTTGTATGAACGCACTGTTGTATAGATTTATATCAGGATGATATTAAAAAAAAAAAGTGGTATTAACTAATGAAGATCAAAGACTACCTGAACTGGCTTGAAAAAAAGTCACTAATTTATATACGTGATGCTTGCTAGGGTATTTGCCCAGCTGCCCCTGCCTTACCAAGGTATTCAACTGTAAACTAGTCAGTACAAAAAGTTGGCAGAGGAATAGGGAATTTTTCACCTCAAGGTCAGTAACAAGGCAGGCTAATACTGATTTAATGCTGTTACAGTCTGGTGGTTCAGCATGAACATGACTCTATATAGCCATCCGCTGACACATGTCTACATTCAAAAAACCGCTTTCCTAAGTGACATCCTTTTTGCAAGAACATGAAGTAGCAGGCATCTGCCTTAGCTGGCAAAAAGTTAAGTGTCCTGGCTAAGCTAGTTGTCTAGGCTTCCTGTGTAACTGTGGGGAGAGGGATTTTTCAGGGTGATTCATACAGTTCGAAGATGTGTCTAAAATAGATGAGATGACTCATGCTCTGGAAGTACCTGCCACTCCACTGACGACAGAGGGAGACCTAGATGACTAACTTACCATAGATAGCTACATTTTGGACTGGTAGTTAATAGGAGAGAAAGCTCAGCACCTATGTCTTTTAATGAAAAGAGGCTCAAGTATGCAGTCATTATGAAGAAGTCTGTATGACCTCTGATCATGCAATATATGCTGAAAAAGAGATGGACCTGCACTGCTATCCTCCTATATCTTTCATAAACATGTCGATTTTATTTTTTGCTAAATTAATCTACATCAAGGTGAGCAAAAGTAGACATTTTTTACCTTTAAAATCCCTCTGAAAAGGGATTGGTGTTACTTACTTTACACAGAAGCAATGAGCCCAATATTTAGTCTGCATCAGTTTCCATTTTTGAAATTGCTTTGTATTTATACCAGTGGTATTGGATATAAAATCCATTAGGCAGGGTGTAACAGATTGTTAGCATGTATTTACTTAAATACAGCATGAAGAACTGCAGTCTGCAGGGCATTAACTTCATTGCCAGCTGCTTCAGATGCACCTTTTTTTTGGTAGAAGTTACAAAAATTAAGCGTTAAACTCATTAATATTTAATTAAAACCTATCACTTACCACATTTGAAAATTTTGAGGTCTAAGGGAATATTCAGGAATTATTCACCACATCTGATTTTAGATACCAAATTAGGTTTCTAAATAAGGAGTCTAGGCACCATTTGTAATCAGCAGAGTAGGGTTGACACCTCCAGGGAACCATTTGGAGCAGCTAAGGTAAGCAGGAGGGTAGTGCTGTTTGCTCTCCAGAGGAAATCTGCTTCTGCCTAACTTGAATCCTCTGAAATAATCTCTGAGATACTTATTTATCCCTCTGTATTTACTGTGGAGGAAGCCTTGTCTGGTTTTGTAGGCTGTTGGTATGGGCAACATGAATATTACCCTTGTTGTGTGCTATCATAATTCTTAGATTAGTAATACCTTGTCAACTCAGAGTACAATATTTTTCTGAGTATATTGAGAATATTTCTCTGATTGCCACGTGTGCAATTAGAAGTGCCTGCTGCATGGTTAATGTACATAGCATGCTCAGCAATGTTAATGTAGTAGTATAAAATATAGTGGTGTGTATGTAGTCTATGTAGCATGCTGACCTCTAAACTGTTTTCTTGTGACTTGATTAACTGAGCACCCCCTGGATATCCAGGATAATCAGCAAAATCCATTTGCTTTTCTCAGAAAATTTGCTTTCATTTTGGGTGCTCTCCAGTTGAATCATGAACAGTTCTAACCTCTGCTGTGTCTGCAAGGCCCTGAGTAGCAAACTGCTGCCTGGCACAGACACTGTAAGGCCTTCTTCACCTGCCTTTGCATTCAGAGAGTAAGAGCAGAGTGCTTTGGGTGAATTGTTATCATTTCTTTATTGGTCAACAGTTGTTTTACCTACAGCAGTATACACTCCTACTGTAGCTTTGAAAGTATAATAACTAGTTATATATTGCTTTATGCAGATTGTACAGGGCTTCAAAATTCAGGGTGTTAACTGATTTGCTACAGTTTGAAAAGTCATCTACAGAGTTGAGGAATGTGTTGTCACGGTAAGTTGAGATCTGTGGATTTTCCTTTCATATAATATGGAAACCCAAGTTTATGAATAAAGCACAAAATCATTGAAGGATGAAGAGAAGTCATGATCACAAATCAGCATTGATTAATCTTCATTACACACATGGAGAAAAAGCACAGTATAGGATATTATGTTAGCACCAGGAGGAGGAGGAGTTTCCAGACTTTCAGGAAGAAACGCAAGCATGTTACAAAAGATAAGCAGCAACTGTAAGTGCTGTACCCTCACAATTGTCTCCCAATGAAGGAGTTTAGGTGACAAAATTACTTTAATATGGTAGCCATAAGAAATAGTGAATGTTTCATCTAAGACAATAAACAACCTTGAATCTGGTGGCTAGGTTAAAATTCTGTTCTTTGGTAATTCTACTTGTAAAAGACAAAGGAAGGTAAAATTGCAAAGGACACAAGGGTGTATCCAGGGGAACAAGAACATCATTTATAGTCGCCAGAGTTGTTTGATGAGGCTCACTTGCTAGATACCTGATAACAAGGAAAGCCAATCTGTCACTGTATGGTTCCATAAAGAAGATTTGTCTATAATAGGGAGCATTAAACAGGGTAATGGAAATTACTTGAGCAGCCACTGAATTAATTTTCATTTTAAACATACTCTAAAGATAACTGGCTGGACAGCATTGCAAGTTCTGTATCTGAGTGCATCCATTAAAAAAACACTGTGAGAAGTTTGCTGGTTTTGAATATAAACTTGGCTGTGCTGTCAGCTAACATCTCCTTTACCTGGAGCAAAACTTTAAGTGATG
Organism: Sialia sialis; assembly: GCA_009812075.1. Lineage (NCBI taxonomy): Eukaryota > Metazoa > Chordata > Aves > Passeriformes > Turdidae > Sialia > Sialia sialis. The sequence goes on along the minus strand of VRYO01002297.1, from coordinate 73,074,424 downwards.
CATAATATAGATAGATTCCGTTATGGACTCCTGAAATCATTACCTCATACAAACTGCTTTTATTTAATACACCAATGTAATTGTTTCTCTAGAGAATGATGAGAGTGATTCATTATACTTGATCTTTTTCATACCAGAATACTGCTTTTGCTAGCTCAGAATACTTTTTGGTAAATCAAAAGGATACTGCTAGTTTGGAGCATTTCTCTGTCAGTTTGAAATCCCCAAGCTGTGGCTTCAAGCTTGGCAGTAAGTGCTTTGCAGTAGTACCAAGAGAGCTGAAATAATCAACAATGAAAACCTTTTATTTCATTTCTGAAATCCATAGATAGAAAGAGAATATATATATAAATATTTCTCTTTAATATTTCACATCATGCTTCCACTTAAAAAGTTTAAAGTTCTTTCACTGAGAGTGGACATAAGCTAAGCCAACCACAGGATTAATCATAAATAATTTACATGAATTCCCTCTCATTTCATAAAGAATGAACACATGTTCTGAGGATACATAAGGGTTGCTATAATTGGATCACTTTAACACGCCTGGGAACAACACATGAAGCTGCTGTTGCAGTTTTTCTGACATAGTTGCTCATGTTGCTCACTGTCCGCAATAATTAAATGTTCATTTTTCTCTGATTTTTTTTTTCTTAGAACTGTATCCAGATTAAGAAAAATAAAAATCTGCTAAAAATTCTGAACAATGTTGACTTGTGAAGGCTGTAGAACTACTATTGCTTCAATAAATAGGATTAGTTTTGGATTACTTTTTCTACAAAGACTCTGGAGCACTGCCTTATTCCTCCTTGCTGTGAAACGTCAACCCTTTCAGATCTCCATGGTTATCTCACGGAATGAAAAGTAAAAGCATTCTGGGATGATTATATAAAAACTTGTAAAGGCTAAGTGCAAACTAAAAAACTGTATTTGAGGACTAAACAGCATATTTTCAGATGGCTGAGTTTGTGTGTATGGTTGGAGAGATGAATAGAAGCCTTAAACTGTGCAGCATGGAATGGGCCTTGGTTTGGGGAGGATACAGAAAAGGTCTGGCTGATTTATTAGTGTCCTTTTGAACATATACCTGCCAATTTGATTAAAGCAACAAGAAATTAGCTGGACTGTATTTGGAAACAGACTTAATCATTAAGCTTACACTTTACTAAAATACAAAATATTCAACATTCTTAAACACCTGTAGAAAAGAGATTTAAGAGCATAGTTAAGGCTAGGCTTGCATATGGATGTGCATACCATTACAGCTGGGGAAGTGTGGATTTCTGCCGTGTTCTGTAAATGTAAGATACATAAATTAGAATTGCTTAGAGATACTGTTCCTTACATGAATCACTTCTCCAGTTTTTAATTTATGAATAAATGTGCTTGGTGTGACTACTCTTGTCTCACACTGATCTCAAATGGCAGAAAATACCCTGTATTCAATGGATTGCAGATATCTAGTATCCATGAGATATGTTTTTCAATATTGATTACAGTTATTTTATGTTTAAAGAAAATTTAAAGCTGGGAGGACTGAAATACACCCAAGAGAGGTTTAATACTGATGTGGAAAAATAGTCAGAGAAAATTAGGATGCAGTTCTGGGACAATTTCACAGTACTACTCTATTTAGATGATATTTGTTATCTAAAATGTAATATGCAGAATGGGCAGTGGCACTTAGGTTGAGCATGAGTCAACAGTGTTGTGTTACTATAAAAAAGTAAACGTGTTGGGGAGACATGACAAATATCAAATATTTAAAAGCCTTCAAAGTAGAAAGAGAATAAGCTGTTCTGTGGGCTAATGGGAGTAGGAAAATACAAAATGGGCTTAAATCATAGGAAAATTTCAGGCTAAATACATTATTTTTGCTAGGCATATTGAAAGCACTGGGACTCCTTGTTTGTGAGCTGGTCAGACAAATATCTGTCAGAGATAACAGACACTGCCTTGGGACCAGATATGTCATTTGGTTCCTACCAGCCCTGGACTGTATTATTCAATATGATAATAAAACTTCACAAGTAGTTTCATGCAAATATGCATAAAGATACAATTCAAAGAGAGTATAAAGCCTTTGACACTAAGCACTGCATAAAATATGCAGTTTTTCTCCAACATAATATCTACTTCTGGTTTTGGTGAACTAAATAGTCAAGCTTCTAATTTAGCTTTGATTTTATATTGTCATCTCAGCATCACTTCTTCTTCACAATATCTCATCCCACCCACAGGTCCTTGTATCAGAATAATATCTTTTCCACCTTCCTCCTCAGTAGGTTGGGACAACATAGAAAAAGAATAGAACCATGGACAGCAAATTCAATTTGAGTTGACAATGCGATGCTGTTGTTGAAAAGCCAAAGCTTGTTCTGTGGCGCTTTGAATAAATATAATATATAAAGCACTGGAGGTATGTGATCCGTGTGGCACCATCTGGGCTACTAGAGGATAACATACCATTAGAGAGAATGCAGAAGACAACAAGAAGTATAAACATGGTAGAAAATACGACCTGTAAGAGAGAGCAGAATACAGTGTAGAAATGCGGAATGGAGAGCACTGCCTCCATTGAGGTGCCTGACTCATGCTTTGTCTGTTTAGTGAATAATATCTAGTGTTTAATGAGATCTATATGTAAATATCTATGGATATAAAGAATCTCTTTATGGAAACTAATTACCTCTTCCAGTCTGTAGAAAGCTGTTACAAAGGCAGGACCTGCCACTTGAGCAGGAGGACAGCAATTTAATTTTTTAAAAAAACCTGTATTCAAGAAGAGTTTCTGTCTAAAGCAAGACCAGCTCTATTATATTACTGTTTCTTTCACATTCCTGTTGGAAAATTTCTGAAGTAGGTTACCTAAATATCTTTCAGTGCTGATCTTGATATGCTGAATTCTGTTTCTTCCATTTTAGGACAATTTCATACTTAAATATCTGTGATTTCTAATTCTTAATAGAGTTTCGTTATGGTGTTTGTAATAAATACTTTTTTCCTCCCTGTTTTCATTCACTGTGTCCAGAATATCAAAGGCAGTGGAAAAGAAGCATCCAGAAGGTCAGTGCTAATGCTGCTCTTGTACCTAATTGCTATCAGAAAGTGTATCAGACAGGTTTTGTAGAAAAGTTTTCTTGACAGAGCACCATATGCTGGTATGATTACAGTAATTTTACTATTATAAGCCGCACCTTTTCCATTGAAGAATCCAGCCTACCCCAGTAGTGCGGCTAATCATCAGGTGCAGCTTATCTATGGACAAATCCCAGGGAAATGCCAACCCAGAAGTGAGAGCCGGCCGGGGAGGGCGCCTGGGGCTGCCTTTAAAGGCTTTGCTGGTCTATGAAACTGTTTGCAACTTGAGCACCTGACACCAAACCCCGCGCTGGTGTGATTCTGTTACTAACTCGTTACTTTGTTGCACATGGATCCTTGCTTAAAAAAAAACCTGTAGTTTATATTCGAGTGTGGCTTATATATGGACAAATCCCGTGGTCTACCCGGCTACCCAGATGTTTGGCTTATAATCAGGTGCGGCTTATAATCGTGAAAATACTGTAGGTGTGGCGGACACACGCAGCGTTTTCTTCACAGGGGACTTTGTGAAGGATGGTTGCTCCTGCTGTCCACATATCAGGATGTTTCATAAGGCACTTGCATTCTTTCATTCATGGCTTCAACATGCCTAAGATGGACTGTAGAATGAGAATAGGCATCAAATACGTGCTTTTACATTAGCTCACTGATCCAAAATGGTTTTACCAATCCACAGTCTAGATGAAAAAAACCTGAGACAATGTGAAGTGGGACAGTTTAAGGAATATTAAATTATTTTATTTTATATTGTGATATCTTCAATCAGGATATGCTATTTTTATGGGTATCATACAAGCACAAAATTTGAAATTTCCACCTTGAAGTGCTTGAGTTTGTCTGACTCCAGTCTCTGCTTATCTGATGATAATGCCATTTGCTAAAGAAGAGAAATGCCTATTTGGTGATGCACACCTCTGTAAATACAGTTGTTGCAGCCTAGAAGGTGTCTCCAAGCAAAGAAGTACAAACTCGATCTCATATGACATCTCTCAGATTTAATGCCTTCAGATACCTCACACCAGTAACACCACCTTAAACCACTGGGTAAAGATCTTTCCAGGCTGAAATGACTCTGGATTTTGCACGGCAGTTCAGTGCAAGAAAAGACTTGTGAGAGCATAAAAACCCGGGAGATTGCCGCAGAACAAATATTTTAGATAATTAATATAATAAAGTTTGGGGAACAGGTTTTGATGCTTGCTTTTTGTTTGGTTGTTTTGGTTTTTTTCATTATAGATAAATTGTATTTCCTAACACCTACTATTTCCTTTTTTTCAAGATTGTTTTGACAGCATGTATGTTCTATAAAGAGGGTAGAGACTGAATTTACAGTCTTTATTAAGAAATGACTGACATAAAAAACTGATGCAGCTGAAGTGACCCCAGTCTATTTTAAGCAGCACAGAAATTGTTTCTGTTTGCACACAAGTATCCCAAGTAACTCTTTTATAAAAGGAATATGTATTTGAATTAAAGGCTGAATTATGAAAAGTCAGTAATGTCTGCAAAACAATATTGGAAACCTGTCATGAGTTTTTTAAATTTGAGAAATTTGATTGCCTTCTTCAATTTCCCATGTGACAAAATATGCTTTCCCCATTATGTGTAAGTGACAGCAGACTCATTTGCTAATCATCAATTTCCTCATTAGAAGTTCTTACCTCCTTTTTATATAATTATTCTAAAATATAATTTCTCTTAAATTGAAGTAGATTCATTGAAATAATTACACTTTAATAGAACATATTTCTTCTATCCTTGAGAACCTTTGAATCTAGTGCCCCATTTCAACCAAATTTGAGAAGAAGCAAAACTTTGAGGTAATTTTCTACAATTAATATGTTCAAAGAGAAGAGTGCCTTGAGCAGTTTTGAGGGAAGGATTGTGTATAAGAGCATTCTCTATTGAAAAGCTATCAAGGAAGCCATATTTCTGTTCAAACCCGAGTGGTATATCTATAGGATACTAGATTTAATTTTAAATTCCTTAGCATGGCTTTTTACTTCAGAGGAATTATTCAAATATTTTAAAGTAAAAATTCCAAATAATATATATGTGAGAACACTGTAAAATAATATGAAACTGTGAAAAAGTCTCTAGCAAAGATTCAGATGCAAATTTTAAATTCTCTAATAATTTATGTATTATATTGAACTAGTGTACTGTTACTAAAAGGACAGTAGAAATAAAGAGGGATAATGTCATCAGTGGCTTACAGGAGTGGAAATTTAATGGAAATGAGAAGTGCTGAGTCATAGTTAAAATTTTCATTGGTGGAATATGGGTTCCTGTAATACTGTCGAATTTTAAGTGAGTCTGGTGAGTGTTGAAAAAGATACTGCAATATTGTCCCTCATTAATTTAATGGATAGGAAAAAGCTGTCAAATTTTTAAAATGCATTTACCTGCAGAGGAATTTTAAATGCCAGATTTTAGGAGTTCCTTATATGTTGTCTGGAGTCACAAAATTCAATGTAAGTATTTTTGTTCTTGTATTATGAAGTCGAGAGCATTGATCCAAGATAGAAATCCTTGTGACAGAGACAGCCAAATTCAGTGAAAGCTGTTGCAGGGACCTGGAGATGTATACAAAGGAGCATTGGTGACATACCAAGCATGGTGTAGTGTGTTTTGCTCTGGGCAAGTCAGTGTCCTGGAGGTCTCAACAAGTCAGAGTAACACCAAAAATGCAATAAAAACCATCACAGAAGTGGAAGAGAGAAAAAGGAACACTAAACTTGTATCACTTGGCTGCATGATAGCCAAAACTCTACAAAGGCACAATAAAAATTATATATATACTTGAATAGTGTGCAGAAAAAGATGAGAATTACACGCTTGAATGAACAGTATAGAATTGAGGATGAAATGAAGAAAAGTTGTATTGATCAGTTCTAGAACTCAGCTCCTGTGATATTAAATTTCCTTTTTGCAACAATCCCCTCAAGGAAAGAAAAGGAAGCCGCCTATTATGGAACAACACCAGTAAATGGCTGGAAAAAATACCAGTAAAAGACTGGGAAAACAGCAGTAATTGAAAAATCCTGTAGGGGTACCTGGTGGTGTGGTAGGTTGATGGTTGTACTTCATGATCATAGAGGTATTTGTTAACAGTTCTATTTTTCTATGTATCTGGGATGCAACTCATGGCAAATTCCTAGTTTAACAACAATGTGTCCCTGAAGGAGATAATGTGACCAGATTGTTTGATCTACTGTGTAGCAGACAAGATATTCTTGACTGGATTAGATTTCCTTCTTGTCTATTACATATGGTTGCACCTTTGGTGTTAAGGTCATTATGCTATTTTTTTCTTTTTTTCACCTGGAATATTTTTTCAGCAGTGAACCAAAGCTAGGAGATAGTTTGAGAGCATGCTATGAGTCCTGTACTTGTGAGGGAGGAAAGGATGGGGGAGCCTAAAAGTTTGGAAAATTATCTATGCAATTTTTTTTTCTACTTGCTTACTCTCTATGTATGATTTGTTTTGCTGCTGAACATATCATATAAGAAAAATCTTAATGCATTTGTGTCATAGGACTAGTGGAAGATGTGTATTCTCTCACTACTGGAGAGAAGATGTTTAAAGGAATTCTATGCATCTTGAATACATTTTCAGAATGAAAAATTAAAATTAAGGAAAGATATTGTGGTGTAGTCAAAGAAAAGGAGGAGTTTAATGAAAATTCCCTGTTGACAAGCTCCTACCCAAACAATAGTAGTTAGCAATAAATGGACCTTTTTAAAAACCTTTTAAGCCGTTTGTGGA
>VRYO01002297.1:73016390-73026645 GCA_009812075.1 Sialia sialis | reverse complement strand
TGAAATTACTGTAGGCTTCTGAGGTCTGAAGAGACTGAGTCTTTGTGACCCAAGATGAAGTAAAGGTCTAAACAAAATAATAGGATCTCTGAGCCTGATGGGAATACATGCCAGGGGTATTTCACTTCAAAGAGTGCTAAAAAGGAGAAGAGTCAGAATGAAGCAGGTTTTTTACTTCTGAGGAAAAAGTGCTAGAAAGTCTAGACAGACATCTTAAGTATATATTAGTTCAACAATATAGTATTCATCCTGTCTTCAGCTTGTAGTTCAGCTGTTGCAGGGCAGAGACTGCCATTAATGCTGAATTCTACAGGGTTTGTGGCACTATTACTAACAAATCAGGCCTATCTAGTGCATCAGCTGGAGTCTGAGTGCCCAGAAAAAACACTTGCTACCAAGACTGCCTGTCAGCATGCTGCTTCTCAGGGTGGCATAAAGGGGCTCTATCCCTGCAATTCCAGCACCCTGTCTCTGAGGAAACCCTCCATGCTGCCAGACATCCACTAAGTAACTGATCTGCAAATTGCCACTTGCAGCTTCTAAGGTAAGAACTCTCACAAAACTTCAGGTGCACTTCCAGGATTTGGCCATAATCACGCTGCAGGAAGTCAGTAGACTTAGCAGGGTGGTCTGAGGACACGTGGCTGTGCAAGGAACATGTGAGCTAAATCATGGCTATGCCTGAAGATGTTCAGCTGGTGTGCTGCCTCTCGGGGGATACTCTCTTCAGTAGCTGCACCTCTGTAGGAGCTGTTGCCTCTACAGAAACAGCTAAGCAGAGAACTCCTCTTGCTAAGGTGCACTACTGTAAAATGAAAAAACTGTTTCAAAGAAACCCCTGTAGTTAAGCAGAGTTGTAGCAGATGCAATGCCTGCCCTTCCCTGAAAGGATATACATTTTATTAATGTGAATTATAACCTAAACCAGTATACTGTATGAAAGGCTGTAAGTTATAATGCATTGCATCCATACATTAAATCTCTTTTACTGGTTTGTTTCAGTACAGCTACATAAATTAAGTTATGGCGGTGGGTAGTTATTAATACTGGCACAGATTTAGTACAATCTCTGATTTCCTTGGCCCTCTCCTCATTATCACCAATACTTTCTGGTTTGTGATGCTACTCAGACTGAGGAAAATTCTCTGAGGACAGCTGATCCTGTCAACTCTCACAACACAAATAGATTTACCTTTCCTTTGACAACTATCTCTGGGTCTCAGAAAGAACTTATTTTATTTTGAAGTCTAATGGCTTGGACTTCTGGTTTCCTGATTTTTCCTTTGTGGTACAGCCACTAGATTGGAAACAATGTGGGTTTTTAAATCTAAGTGGAAAAAATATAGATTCTTTAACACAAAGTAAGAAGGCCAAGCAAGAACCCTATGTGATATAGTACCAACAGTTAAAAAAGATCTATATGTGTCTTGCATACCCACTGCATTGTAGAGTAGAAGGAGCTATTTAGTCTAACATCCATTTTGTTAGTTTCTACCAGCAGCAGCTGGCCGTTTTCTCTGGGGTTTTCTTCAGAGCATCTGGCTTGGGTCAGGTCACTATAAAAAATTTATCAAACATCCTTTACAGGACTGGCTCAAGCTTTTTTAAATAAGGAAATCTCATCCATCTCTAGTCTTACAAAGGTTTTTTTTTTTTTCCATCCTGTCAACACAGAAGATATATTAAGCATTGTGTTTAATGAGATATTGAACATCTCTTTGTTCTGAGGGTATACTGGAGCAGGCTGTACTTAGAAAACACATCACTTAGGTTTATTTTATTCTGCGGTTGGAGCAAAAGTTGTTATGTTGTGATAAAATATGTATTTCTTTGTTTTGGAAAGCAATAAAAGGGACTAGACTCTAGGCTAAATGTCAGCTGATATTGTAATGGAGCAAGACAGGCTGGGCAACTGCATAACCCAGAAGAAATGCGGGGCTAATTATGAGGATGATTATTTAAGCAAAAAAAAAGCCAAGTAGGAAGAACATAAGAACTGCCATACTGATTCAAAACAAATGTCTATCTTTAAAAGTGAAGGGGAGAATGAGAACCATGTAAGTATTTATTAGCTTTTCCCTTTAATAGTCTTCCAGCTCCTTACAGTTTTAATCTTAGATTTCTCAAGTCTTTTATAGTTTGGTTATTTAGCAACAATTTATGAATCATTCTTCCAAGTACTTCTTTCCCTGAAGTTACATAAACTTCTTCCATTACTATGTGTTCTGCAAGGATTTCCACAAGTCTGGGACACAAGGTGTGAGGAACTACCACCCCAAACTTCATTTGATGCCTCCTAATGTCACTGGCAGGGACAGTTTTGTAGATCTCTGTCACATCCCCACAAATCATCCCTTTTTTTTTTTTTTCCCAAGAATTCCCGCTCACCTAATAATTCATTTTATAGAAGCCATTCTTTACTATTTGTCAAAAATGTCCTTCTCTGAATTTTTTAAGCTTTAGTTGTCCTTTCTTAAATGAGGAGACCAAAACTGCAGATAGTATTCAAAGTATAAGAAGCATGCATTAATTCAGTGTTTTGTGTCTTGTTCTCTAGTCCTTTCCTAACAGTTTGTAGCATTTGATTTATTTTTTGATTGCTGCTGAGCACTGAGAAAGTGCTTTCTTGGAACTATTTATCCTAACCTTGAAGACTCCCTCACTTCTGAGTGGTAATTGTCAGGTCAAAGTCCACTATTTGATATATGAAGCCAAGATTGTTCTTCACCACAACATTTCACAAGATGTTTTATTGCTCTGTCATGAAGCCATTTTACTCCTCTGCCATGAAGCCTCATAAGATATTTCAGCAGTTGTGTGCTCAGCCCTAGTTCCAATTACATTGATAACTGTATCATCAGGAAACTTTGGAATCTCACTGCTCATACCCTTTTCCAGATCATTTGGGCTTCGCTAAAGCATGTGGGTCCCGACACAAAGTTCTGTCAAACTCTCTTCTTTTACTGAGAATTTTGACTATTAGTTCCTATTGTATTTTTCTTATAGCTGTGCTGTTCAGCTTGAAGAGAAGGCTAAAGGGAAAACTTCTTTTGTTTGCCTTTTTATGATGAGATTATAGGGAATACAGAGGTGAACTCAAAGGTTCATATAAAAAGCAGAAGAAGTGACAGACACAAGCTGCTTTGGGGGAAATTCTGATTAGACAAAAGAAAGACTTTTTTCCTAGTGCACCAAGGCACCCAAAGAGCTTTTGGGATTACTATCCTTGAGAATATCCAAAGTTTGACTGTTCATGACCCCAAGACACCTTCTTTAAGCTCTTAGCAGGCATTGATTTGAGCAGGATGTTGGACAATATATCTTCAGAAGTCCATTCAAACCTTAATTATTACAGGTTCCTATACCTTTAGGACAGAATTTTCCATCTTCTCCCATGATAGTTCAGTGTCCTTTCTTGAAGGATATTGTCAAGGTCTTCTGGAAATCCCAGTAAACTGTATCAACAGGATCACCCAGAACCTCTTACTTATTAGTCACATCAGAGAACTCTAGGAGGATTACAAGGCTGAGCCATGTTTTCTCTTTTCAAGATCATAATCATCATCAGATGATGGAATGAAAACATAGCGCCATTACTAATTACAGTACTTTCACAATTATAAGCCGCACCTGATTATAAGCCGCACATCCGAGTAGCCAGGTAGAGCACGGGATTTGTCCATATATAAGCCGCACCCGAATATAAGCCACATTTTTTTTTTTTAATTTTTTATTTTCCGTGCAGCAGGGTGGGGGTGCTGCTGAGGGGCCAGGCAGTGCCAGGGCTGCGCCAGGAGCGGGAGGCGGCAGCGCCGGGAGGGGCCGGCCGGCAGTGATTGGGGGCAGTGCCAGGAGCGGGAGAGGCGGAGGCCCGGCTGCTTGCCGGGAGCTGAGGGGCAGGGAACGCCTGTTCCCATCTTTCCCGCTCGCTCTGCGTGGCTGCTGAGGGGCAGGGAACACCTGCTCCCCCTGCGGCACGCACTTCTGCCTAGGTAATTCTCCTGAAATTGTCCATAAATAAGCCGCACCTGATGATTAGCCGCGCTGCTGGGGTAGGCTGGATTCTTCAATGAAAAAGGTGTGGCTTATAATCGTGAAATTACTGTAATCTATTTTTCTTTATGTTTTTAGGAGTATACCACCCAGCCCTGGCATTTGCTACTTTTCATTGTATTTCTTTGGATCATAATCCTTTCCAAAGTTGCTTCAATTTTCAGACAAATGGTTCACTGAATTCCCCTTTAAAAATGAGGCCTATGTTGTAATCTCCTCTCTTTTCTATAACAAATCTGGATGCTAATAATCTATTTAGCTTCTCTCCATGGTCTTACCCTTCTGACTGCTCCTTTTCTATTCTGGTCAAGGAAGTGCTACAAAATGTTTGCCAGATATTTTTCTCCTGATGTCCTAAGAGAAGAATGTAGTATTAATTTTAGCTCTTTTAGGAAAGTAGTCTGATTCTTTTTTGATTTGCTTCATTACATTTTCACATTTCATGTACCCAAATCTATGCTCCCTTTATTTATTTATCTATTTATTTTTAATGCAAATTCGTGTTTTTAAATTATGCTTTCTGAATTCCAAGAATGTGGCTTAGTAATTTCATCTTCCTTCTGCTAGTTTCCAAGCCTCTTCTAATATACAGTAAGCAAGGCTATTGTGCTTCCACTCTGGTGTTCTCCAGCCTCTAAACCAACTGTAACTTAATTCTTTATTGCCTAATGTATGGCACAATTATGAAGATTTTCTTTTACTTTTTTGTGTCATGAATGCTGGATCTGAGTTATGGTTATTTTTAGAATTGTACTTCCAAAGGAAAGTTTGGAACAGTTCTTTGTCTCTATCTTGTCAAGAGCTTCATTTCTCGTGGGGTTGCTAGCCAGCTGATCCAGGAAAGAATCACTGACGGTTTCATCTACAGTTTATGACCCTGAATGAGGTTTCTCTCTTCTACACAGTAACTGAGGTGTCTTTTTGTCCTTGCCAACACTGTGACTTCAGAATCATAGAATCATTAAGATTGTAAAAGACCTCTAAAATTGTCAGAGTCCAACTGTTAACCTTGTACTGGCTGTGGACATGACTAAATGATATCTCCAAGTATCATATCCACAGGCCTTTTGAACACTTCCAAGGATGGTGATTCCACCACTTTCCTGGACAGCTTGTTCCAGTGCCTGACCACCCTTTCAACTAAGAAATTATCCCAAATGTCGAACCTAAATCCCCCATTGCATGACTTGAGGCCCTTTCATCTCATCCTGTCCCCTGCTACCTGGGAGAAGAGACCTGGATGCAGCCACCTTTCAGGGAGTTTTAGAGAGGGATAAGGTTTCTCCCCTGAACCTCCTTTTCTCCAGGCTGAAAAACCTCAGCTCCTTCTCATAGGATTTGTGCTCCAGAGCCTTCACCAGCTCCATTGCCCTTCTCTGGACTGGGTCCAGCCCCTTAATGTTCTTCCTGAACTTGGGGGCCCAGAACTGGAAACAGGATTTGAGATGTGGCCTCAGCAGTGCCAAGTACAGGAGTCCAATCACTGCCCTGATCCTGCTGGCCACACTATTGCTGATAAGAGCCACTGGCCTTCTTGGCCACCTGGGCACACACTGGCTCATGTTCAGATGGCTTCATATAACTTAATTCAGCCTATCTCTTCTCCTTGTTGGAAAGCTGATAGTGTTGACCCCATTCTACAGCCTTCCACTTTGGGTCTGGCACTTCAATCCAGCTTCTGTGTTACCTTTCAAGGTGGTTAGTTTGTTAATTCAATTTGATTCTAAGCTCTAACTAAACACAGAATTCTCCTGTAGCAAATTACATGGTACACTTATTTCATCCCATTATATTTTGTACACCAGGGTAAGAGCACGCCACTGACTATTTTTGTTCTATCAGGAAAAAAACAGGACCAGTTGTAAATTGGTAATTGTTCAGTCATATCATTAGGAATTTTGGTACAATTCCTTTGCTTTCAGACTGCAGCAGGGCTTATGCTGTTGTGTTTTGACCCTGGAACCTGCTACTTTCACTCTACCATTACCAACATTTGAGTTCCATCTACAGTTTCTCTGAACTCTGTTGAGACCTGAATGCTTTCACCTTCATTGTAAAATCATTAATTCTACTCCATTTTCCTCATCCTGATAATCTTCTGTTCTGGCACTTTGATTTCGTTTTTAGCCCGAAGGATAACAATATTGACCGTAACTGAAGACATTCTGCTACTTGTGAAAACCTTCACTCTAATTATGCTTTTACCACAAGAAGTGTTTCAACTTATATAATTCTGATTCTATTTTAAACATAAAACATAAAAAAAAATTAAACATAAAAAGGTATTTCTTTCCATTTTGAATCTCAAGCCTTGATGAGACATCACAGAAGTCTCTTTTAGGAGTTCAGTACATAATCTCATACACCATGAGAAGCAGAAAAATCCTAGCTTGAGTTTCATCTTTGCTTTTAGAATTCCAGCTTTTAAAAGTGACTTGCAAAGTAATTGGTGAGTATAATTCTTTGGCAACAAAATGACTGCTGGAGACCAATGGGAAGTAATTTTCAGAACATAATCTCCAGGCATCAGTGAATTACTTGCTTCAAACTTCTTTCTAAGTTTTTCATTTATGAAGCATGGAACTTCATGAAAACTGTTATATTGTACTGTTTTAATATTGAAACAAGATTATTCAGGTCAAGGCTTTTGGTGGGGGCGATGGTTCTGATGGGGAGTGATGGTTCTGAATTTCCTCCCTCTTCACAGTTTGGTACTTCCTTATGTATTTAAAAGTATGTGTGTAGCTAAAGACTCAGAATAAACAGAGAGGATTATATGTACGTAAGTAGCTAAAAGATATTCAACACATAAATAAGAAGCAGCTTTTTGGTAACAAAACATTTTTGAATGAGAAAAGGAAACAGCTGGTTTACAGATCAATATTGAAACAGAAACTTTAAATCACCTGTTTAAGATCACACGTCTTTTATCTTGTATGGTGGTGGACTACAATTCTTTGTTGTGACTCACATTACAGCAACTGAAGAAACACTGAGGGAAGTAACTACATAGATTATTCAGGTTGATTGTAAGAGCACCCTATGATGTGGAATGCAAATGAGGAGTAGGACCACAGGAACTGGATGTAACCTTTTGCAATTTTCTCCTTATTTCCAGTGACTCGCTTGATGGCTTGAATAATGTCACTTACTCAATCCCCGCCTCAGTTTCCCAGCTATAAAGATGGTACAACTAGATGAGAATGGGATTATCGCTGATTTGATTATTTTCTTTTTTCCAGGATACTGAATTGGAACAGAAAAAAAAAAATTGCAAAACAAATATTCCCCAACATGTTGCTTTGGAATTATCGCAACTTTGATTTTCATGCTTTCTCAGTTATACAGGTGTGCCTCTTAAAGTGAAATGTTTGACTTCTTAAATACAATATATATGTCACATCTTTTTCATCAGTGGTTTTTCTTTCAAGAATTTAGTACAGTATAAAGTTCAAACAAAATGAATCAAAATTAAGAAGTTCTACACACAGGAACAAAACGTTTTTCCTCCAGTTGAACGATGCACTTGATCCTGACACATTCCTGACAAATGCTTTCATTTTGATGAAACTACATTTCGTTTGAAGTCATTAACTCAGTATGCATATTGGTTTTATGACATCTGGTTGTTCTTGCCTCCCATCTGACATCTTCTTTCACAAGTAATAATTATTTTTCTGTCTGTCTTTCCTCCTCTTTTCCAAAATGCTTTTACTCCTCTTACAAATATCCTTATTCCATAAATTTCAAACATTCTTTTCTTCTCCTCATGTTGTCTGGCTGATTAAAATAATGAAGTTAGGTTCAAAGCAATTGTTTCCAGGCTCTGCTTGGTGTGAATTTTGCTGTATTTTTTGAATGTAAAAGCGCTTGTGTGCCTTAAATTTTGTTCATCTCTTCTGATTATATCCATTGGATAATTAAAGATTCTTTTTCCTAAAAACTTGCCCCCCTTCTTTTTAAGGCAGACTGTTCCATCAGGACATTTGGGCCCATTTTAGTACTAACATTAACTTGTAAAGTATCTTGCAATTTATGAATAGAGATGGATGAGATTTTGATTTCAGTTGCAATTGTACGACTGAACTTGCCCTAGCACATCCTCCACTGTATGAACAGCTTTGGAAAATGACACCATTCTCCTCTCACTGCAATCCTCTTACCTGCTGCTTTACAGCCTGTCTAGGGAATCAGATGTTTACTGCCAATTAGGCTTGACAAAACTGCAGGAATTTCTTATATTCTCTCAACAATACTATTTCTGAGTTGCTGGCCGATTTTGGAGGGCTTGTGCCTTCATGTACAGCAAAAGACCTCAGTGTACTTTGTTTATTTGGTGATTTAGGTAATTTAGATCTTACCCTTACTGAACTATCTACTGCAGTCATAGAATAAAACATTTAAGATTTTATTGAAGATTCTCTTTTGGAGCAAAAATAATGTTAAGCTACTTCAAATGGAAGTAAATAGATGATGATGATGATGATTATTATTTTAGACATATTTGCCAAAAACACTGAAGCAACTTCTGCTTGTTATCTCTGAGCTCTAACACTTCTCAGCCTTTCTGAAATATATAGAATTATATTACTAATTTGGGGTCTTTCTATGCAGTAGTCATATGCAGAGTTCTCTTGAACCAAATGGGGTTGAATCTGTCTACACTATCAGCTTTACACAATAGATCCAGAATAGAAACAAAAAGCAGATGATGATTTTTTAAGATGGAGGGTGGTATCAGTTACATGACTTCTGCACTCTCTTCTAGTTAAAGGGGAAAAAGTGGAAACTAATCTTAGTATCTTAGAAAATTATGTTGAACTTAAAACCTTGTTAGTATTTCTGAGGTAAAAAATCATTACTTAACAAACACATTTGGAAAGTAGTTTAATTTCTGACTGAAATAAAAATCAGCTCCTAATGGATTCAGATCAGAGAGGAGTTTGCAAACACACTAAAAGGGTCTGATTTGGAGCTGCACATACAGAAGCATCATGTTGGGGAGGAGGAAGGTGACAGTTCCTGTTTATGCATTTTTGGCAAGCTGCACCTGAAGGATGGGATGATTTTCTGGAAACTGTCATGCCAGAAATACACAGCTAAACAGGGGGGAAATGAGAAGAGCAAAGGGAATAATTAGAGAACTATGGGGGTGGGATAGGGTCTCTAGTTTATTTTCTTAGGGAAATTAAGCTATGCAATTACACTGCTTTTCTGTCAGTACAACAGCAATAACATTTGAATCTCTTTACCAATTTGAAAAAAGCCTGACAAAAAAAGGGAGAAATTTAAAAACACTGAGCTCCTGCGAGTTTTACAAAAATCAGCAGCCAGATAGAGGAGACTCAGATTTGTGTGCCCAGTAAAGAACAGGTGAGGTGTGAACTCAGCTGTATTATTTGATACAAGAGAATCCAAAGCTGTCATTGAAAAGCAGGCTCCATAAGGTTTGCTGTCAATGGAACTGCTTGTTTGTCATTTAGACGTAGGGGCATTTTTTGCTTGTTTGTTTGGAATTTTTGTTTGTTTGTTTTTAAAATAAAATATGTTTAAATTAAACCAAGGTAGAAGTCTGAGACGATTTTTAAAAGGTTCATTGCTGCAGAATATTGGCACTCATTTTAAAATTATGCATAATACCAGATCTTGTCCAGAACAGGCCTTGAAATTCCTACCTGAAAAGAAATCCCTTTGGGCCTGTGTTTTCTCTCTGCCCTGGAAAGGACTGTTTCCATTTCCTCTCATGCTAGCTCTGACCCTTTTCTTTCTTAAAATACTGTAGTGCCACCAAACTTAAAGAAATGAAAAGCCATGAGTCAGGTGCCACAAAAACGCCTGCTCTTGAAAATTATGATATGTTGATAAAATATATTTTACTCTGGATTTGGACAGTCTTTGAAATTTTTTTTAATCCTTCAACTTCTTGGGAGAGAGAGAAATCATAGTGTTCCGCTTTCATTAATGTATTGTGAGAAATTACTGTGAGCCGTTGGTGCTAGAGGATATTTCATCCTTCATGGCTGTCCCTTAAATGGCAAACCCACTGAGACTGAAAGCTCCTCCATAGCTTTCACATCCCCATTTTTCCATCAGTCTCAAAGATCGCCACTCTTCTAGGCGAGGAACCTACAGGAAAACCCTCTGAATGGTTTGTTTCTTCTTTCAATTTGCTTCAGGCAAGAAAACAAATACAGTAATTTCA
>VRYO01002297.1:73001077-73015390 GCA_009812075.1 Sialia sialis | reverse complement strand
TATTGGTGGAACTGAGAAATTTAGAATGTGGCATTTGGTCAATACAAAAGGAAGACATGGGGGAGAAGGAAGATTCCCAAGATTGAGGGGACGTCTAGAATCATAAAGAAATATGCATTTGTCATGCATAAGGAATATGTTATGATGCCCTATGCATGACAACAAGTTAAATTTTTTTGTTATGAACTGAGAAGAAAAGGTCATGGATTCCATTATAATGATTGGCTTTTCAAGTTTTGGAAAGTCATTTACCTGACATGTTACGATAGCTATATTGATATTCCACTTCTGGATTTCACAGCAGTCTGCTCTAGACAGGACTTCAGAGAAATTGATTTAGTAGAAGTCCTGTCAGTAACAAGACTTCAGATGTTACTAAGCAAGGGTAACTCTTACTAACCAGGGAATGAAATTCTCCAGAAGGCTCCCATGTATCATTCCAACTTTGGGATATTATATATTGAACTAGACTGGGCTTCCCACACACTGTTGATTGGACAACAGTGTCAGATATTTCATCATTACAAAACAAATGTGTGCAAATCAGAAAACAATCACTGAATGTTGGAAATACTGTCTATAAGAGCTCAGTCTCTTCATGAATACCTATCAAAAATGGACTTTTATGGTTTTTTCTTTATTTCTCTCTAGTAAATTCCACTGCTTTTTTACAAAAATAATACAAAATCATTTGCTGTGTCTAGGACTTTTTAGACATAAGGAAAAACATTGCCAAAAGCCTGAGAGAGGTGAACCTTCCCATCTGCTCAACCCTGTTAAAGCCACATCTGGAGTGACAATTCTAGTTCATTGCTTCCCTGGCACAAGAAAGACGTGGACATAGAGCAGCTGGTCAAGTGAAGGGCAAGGAAGATAGTTTAGGAATTGGAGCCATGTCATATGAGGAAAGGCTGAAAGATGGATCTATTTAGCCTAGAGAACAGAAGGCTCAGAGGCATCTTCCAGATGTGAGTAAATATCTGATGGGAGGGTGAAAGCAAGACTGAGTCAGGCTCTTTTCAGAGGTGCCAGGGATACAGCAAGTGGCAATGGGCAGAAACTGAAGTACAGGGGGTCTTGTCTGAACACAAGAAAACTTTTTTTTACTGTGCAGCTGACTAAGCACTGGCACAGGTAGCCCAGAGAGGCTGTGGAGTCTGCATCCTTGGAGAGACTCAAGGCCATCTGGATGCAGTCCTTAGCAACCTGCTCTAGCTGACCCTGCTTGACCAGGTTGGCTGGACCAGATGTCCCCCAGTGGTGCCTTCCAATTGGAATGTTTCTGTGATTATGTGCTTTTCAGCAAAACAGTTTTAGTCACAATATAGGCTTGGTGCAAGTTTACACCCCAACTTCTGTAATTTTTGAAACCTGTACTCTGCAAGAGTTTTCAGCTTTCCCTTTAAAGTTGTAAGAAAGTATATATAAAATCTGTACTCTCTGAATTAATTTAGTATTTTCCACAGAGCAGTAAGAATTCATGTGCTTGACCCAGTATAAAGCAATTAACAGAATACAGAACAGATATAAATAACTATGTTAGTAATTAATAAGCAGAAAGGTGAGTAGGATAACTTAACCTCATGTAATATTTTCTTCATAAAATTATATTGGAGACACTTGTGTGTTATGGTCTTAGACCTTTTAGGTTTTGGTTAGTTTGTGCTTAAAGGTCTGATTCTTGGACACTAAGGCCATATGCAGGTCCACCCAAATTACCTGAAGGATTGAGCATAGACCACCTATGTATACCTGTAACAACATAATTATTATGTCTAGTATTACCATTCCAGTCATGGTCTAGTTATTTCTGATACTAAACATATGGTGATACCTTAGCGTATTCTCATCATCTTATTTTTTCAGTCTTGCTTCCTTTAGTTTTGAAGTAGCTGGATGGATAAGTTCTTCAGCACCAGGCTGTTACATGAAGGCTATCTTCCCTGCTGGTCACAGATGGTGGGAAGTGATTTTATTGATTTGTTAGTACTTAGCTAGAAGGATTACATCTAGCAGTAATAATGTGGCCAGGCCCTGGGACAAATCACCACTCCAGTTACTGGAGGGTCTGTGTCTTAAACTGAGTGTGACATTATTATATTTACCAGCCTTTCATAGTGCTTTGCTTATTAACACCACTGTAATCTTTTCTGAGCCATCTGTTGGTCACTCAAGTTTCTGTTTCCTTCATGAGCTGGAAAAGTTGGGAGACTTCAGTTTCTGAACTCAGGCATTATCATACAAAAGTTCTGGTGGTAACCATAGTGCTTATTATGTTTTTTCTTAATAAATTATGTTATCAAATTGTGTCCTGCAGAAAATCTCTTGGGGGACATAGGCAGATGGCCACAGTAATTCCACTCAAATTCAAAGGGTCATGAAGGTCATGGCTTTCAGAATTTGAGTGAGAGGTATTAGTGTGGCTGGGAGAAATCTGGTCCCTCTCCCTATTCCAAACTTGCCAAGTTTGGCAGAAAGAAGCATTGAACACTGCCAACATAGATTTTTCCCCCTTTGGTTCGTGCTCATCAGATGATCTCTCTAGAAACCAGAGCTGTTTCCATGCTGTGACCTCAGCAGAAGTAAAACTGAGAGGTCTTAAGTATCAACATCTGTTAGTGGTAACTAACATTTTACCTGAAAGTGCAGTTTTCTCTGTATTTTAACTTTGCATTTCTAAGTAGCTTGCATGATTTTATTCACTGACAGACACATGTATGAACAGAGGACACATCACAGCTAGAGGCATGAGCTTTTTTGGCCAGTGGATTACATGCAGATGATCTGTAGAGAAGAGGTGTTGCACGCATTACCAGCTCGCCGAAATAAAGTTACTCAGAGCTAGCAGACCAGAAAGTGACAGGAAAACGATCTGTCTCAACACGACGTTTTGTTTCATTGTGCACTAACGCCTCAGTTGAGGGGTCGGCACTGTGACATGTTTTGTGGCCAGATTTAGTGGGTCTCAGTAGTTAAACATGGGTCTGACAGATAAGAGCACTTGCCACCTGCGTGGGAGGTGTGTGTGGACCACGGCATGGGTGGCACTAACGGGGTTTAAGAAGCGTGTGAATAAAGTGCTGAAGCGTGGGACTCTGTGGAAGGGACGGTCGAGGGGTGACAGCGCTGGCTCAAGGAAAGCGGGCTGCAGCTGGGGCCAGCACGGCTCCCGCCCGAGGGAGCGGCGGCAGCACTGGGAGCCCCAGGCAGCCCCGCAGCAAACCCGCACCCTCCCACGGGTGGCCCTGCCTCAGGCGAGCCGGCAGCCCTGGCGGGAACCCGGGCGAGCACCTGCGGTGAGGCAGCCTGGAGGAGAACGTGAGGAGGGCGGAGGTGCCGGGGCGAGCGCCGCGGCTGTGCGGCCGCCGGACGAGCCCGGGGGGCGGCAGGGAGAGAGAGGCGCGGCCGGCCCGGCTGCCCGGCGCGGGCAGGGGCAGGGGCAGCGGCGCCGCGCCTCGGACTCCGCCTCACCGGCACCGAGCTCCCCTCCCTCCCTCGCTCGTCGCTCGCTCCCTCCTCCAGCGCCAGGCTCGCAGCGGCGGAGCATCGCGGCGGCAGCACCCGCCCTTCCCGGCCGGCCGGCGGCGCGCACCGCCCCCCCGCTCCCGCACGCAGCCCGCCGGCGGCGATCCGGAGCCCTCCGCGCCACCGCACCCCCGCCCCGCACGCCCACCGCCGGGAGGATGGGCTGCGGGCGGCGGCGCGGCAGCCCCTGAGCTCCCCGAAGCCGCGGAAACAAAGGGAGCGAGCAGCGGCAGCACCGGGCCGGGGTGGATGCAAGCAACCATGAAAGGCTGGGTCTCCGCCTCCTCCGCTGCTGCCAGAGAGCTGCCGGCTGCCGCTGCTCGGAGGACTACCCTGTGAAGGGGGCGGAGGAGAGGCTGGCTGGGTTCGCCGTGCAAAGGTAGAAGGTGTAAGGGAGAGGCGGAAAGAAAATGTCTTCTTCGGTGGGGCCCCGCGGCCCTCGCCCGCCCACGGTGCCCCCCCCGATGCAGGAGCTGCCCGACCTGAGCCACCTGACAGAGGAGGAGAGGAACATCATCATGGCAGTGATGGACCGGCAGAAAGAGGAGGAAGAAAAAGAAGAGGCCATGCTCAAGTAAGCAGACGCCAGTCATTCATTCATTCAGACACTCATTCATGCACGGATCGCCGGCGGGCGGAGCGGGCGCTGCCACAGCGGGAGCCGGCCGGTGCCCGGAGCCGGCCGCTTCGCCCTGCTCGGCGGGGCTGGCGCCGCGGAGCCCCGGTCCCGCTCAGCTCCCGGCCCGTAACTTCCTCCTCCCCCACCCCGGGCAGCTCCTCCCGAGGCAGCACCAGCACTCCCGGGAGAACCCGGCACGGCGGGACGGAGCGGGACGGCGGCCCTTTCCGCCCCGAGGGAGCCGGCGGCGCGGGGCGGGCGGAAACCCCGACACGGGGGTGAGGGGCGAGGTGGGATTCCTTTGGGGTCCCCAAAACCCCGCCTCTGCCAGGAGGGGCCGCTGGGTGGGGTTTCCCTCCGTGCGGAGCCTCCGCGGCTGCCGTGCTGCCCCCGCCTGGCTCGGCCCCCGCTGCCTCCCGCCGCGGGGCTGGGGCGCTGCCCCCGCCCGGCACACCCCCGGCCCGCCGAGCCCGCTCCGGGGCGGGCAGCCGCGCCAGCAGCGCGCTGTGGGGCAGCAGGACGTTCGTAATTAGGAAATAGATGGAATTAGTCGCACCGCTCATTCCAGCGGGCGGGCGTGGTGGCGGGACGGCGAGGGAGTGGGTTTATCCCGCTGCCGGCGCCACGGGGAGGGGTGCGGGGAACGCGGGGTGTGGGTAGGTGCCATGTTTGGAAACCAGATCCCCACAGCCTCTTTTGAACCTTTTCCCTCGTCCCTGCCAAGCATCGCATGTGATCACATTTTTTAGCCTCCTCCGTCTGTCGGAGGCTTCAAACGTAACGTTGCTGGATCGCCTACTGCGGGCGATGAGAATAAACAGCTCGGAGTCGTGGCCTGTGGAGGAGAATCACGGTTTCTCCTCTCCTGAGCAGCCCGTCAGGCCTGTTCGCTCCGGGCGGGAGGTGGTGGCAGAGGTGGCTGAACAGTGCGAGCCTGTGACGCCACGCAGCCCCTCGGTGGCACAGGAGGTGTATCCTTACCTCACTGCCGCCTGCTTGCGTGCACCTGGGCTCGGGGCTGTGACGTGATCTGTTTCTCTCGGCCGCATCGGAAATAGCCGCTTGAGCCGTGCAGGTGCCGGCTCTTCCCCACGCCTGGGCACCCGGCTTCGGCCCCGTGCGCTCTGCGCCGTGAAGCTGGCACAGCCCTTTAGTACACTGTGGTCCCTGTCCCTTCCTGTTCGTTCTGGATTTAATTTTTATAGGGGTTACTAAAAATCCTTGCGATGGTGGGGACTGAGGCCCAGCAGCCTGCGCTGTGCTGGCTGGGAGCTGTCCGGGACTGTGGTGCTTGGATCTCAGTTCAAGACGAAGAGTTCAGTTTGCTGTTGCAGTTCATTGTGCTTGGGGTGTGGCTACCCTTGGAGGTGGGGTGATTGGAATGAGAAATGTTCATGAAAATGCATTGTGTTAGTCACTGTGGGGAAACGTGAGTGAAGGATCCCTTCTCAGTTTCTATTAATCAGAAAAAAATGTAAAAAAGGAGTAGCTCAAAGGCTCTGTATGTATCCTTCTGTTTCTTGTCCTCCAGCACAGCTACTTCTCTACAAATATTTAGCTTTTATTCTGTGAAGAAGATTACTGGTTTTGTGATGATGTTGTAGAGGAATACTATAAATCTTACAGTCACTGTGAGAATGAACTTCCTTTGGTAGAGATGGTATTTTCTCTGCCCTATTCTTGTTAAGATTTGGTAGAAAATACATTTTCATCCTTTTTTCGCTCTCTTTTTTTTTGTTTCTGAATTCTGGACTGGTATTTCCTTTCCTATGAGATTATGGGAATCTTCAGCAGTTTCACTAAATAAACTTAGGACACTTCAAATATAATTTTTAGAAGAGGGCAAAAATGAAGTGCTTTGTGAATTCAACTAGAAAATACTTTATGTGATCTTCAAAGGTTTGTGATACTACCCAAATTTAAGGGTTTATTTCCCTACAAAAGTTCTTTCAAATAATAGGAATAACAGTCTATACTCTCCACTGGCCTGAGAAATTGTGATTTTAAATAGATTTCTGTCATTATTTAAAGAGCCAGAAATTAAGGGAAACTACATTGGAAAACTTAGAAATCTGTATACTCACTTTAGTTCATTGTTAGTTTGTAAAAATAAAGTCACACAAATATTTTTCTTATGGGTTATGATTCAACTCTTAGAGAGAGCCTCTACATTTTCTGAGATCATTTGCCTTTTCTGTATGCTGAGCACTTACTTTCTTTTTGGCATAAGAGTTTGACACACCTTTCCATGGAGTAGCTCTTTTAAAACTGGAATTTTGACAAGAATTTACTTCCATAATTTTATAAAGGGTTGTTATAAATATTCAGTGGTGCTATCAGATGACACAGCTATATTATAAAAATCAGATATCATCACCGCTCCTGCCCATTATCTTTGTTAAAAGACTTTCTGACTATCCAAATGTCTCAACAAAACTGCCACCAGTTTTCATTAAAACCACCTGGTGGAGAAATGTTTCCATCTGTAACACCCACATGCAAATCTGTAATTTTCCCTGAAAGTGAAGCTGAGAATCAGTGCTGCAAACTAGGCTACCTTCAATCCTGGGCTGATCAGAGGCCGGATATGTGCTGTCTCATGAATCATAAGGGCTAAAAAGGGTGCAGAATTTCTCTTCTGTTCTGGATATCCTGATAGCAATGAAAGTTTCTAAAACAGTACTTGTAATTTTCCTTTCCAGCATGCCTCATAGCAGAAAACCATAGGAAGAAATACTGGTTAAATTACTATATTCTTCACACAGTGATCATAAAATTGTGGACCCAGTGGAATTTGGAGTGTTTCTGTGAGTGGGCTGCATGGATTTCAGGATAAGTGAAAGCAGTTAGGGTCATCAGTAAAGAGTCTGTGTCCTTCTCCTTCCTGATCCCTGTTTCTGAGCTAACAGCCTTCTTGTAAACCCTCTCTGCCAGTTCATGCTGACATCAGCACGCACTGCAGCGTGCCAGCCTGCGAACAGGGCTCTGTTACAGGGCGCAGGACCATGGACACTGAGCTGTTTGCACTGCTTGCACTGGAGCATTACAAATGCATCCTTGGGTTTGAGACCACTACTTGCTGCTTTCCAGGAACTTGCCCTTGTCAGTTTGTTGGTCTGCTGAGTTTCCTCCAGCTGTGTGGGGCTAACAGAGCTTATCACCCCTTTAGGGTAAAGTTATATCTTATACTGGCCAGTGTGGCTTTCTTTTTCTAGGCACACCTGGGCAGCGGTAGGGACCTTGTGTTCCCCGCACCCTTCTGATATCAGATTTCACACTGCTGTGGATGGTGTTTGTGGAAGGGGAACACTTTGCAGAACTATGACTTGTTGAATACCATGCAGTAATGTGTTAAGGAGTTTGGGCTTTTGTGAAGGTTCCTTCTTTTACCTGTTTCATGAAGAGGTAGGTGTACCTTGGCTTGAGGAAGAATTTGTCATTAACTGATTGCCTTGAAATTGCCCTCACATCCAAAGCAGGTTCTGTATTCCTTCTGTAATAGGAACAGTGTCACCAAGTATTCCTGAGACCATACCCATGCCTTCATTCAATGAACTGTGGTCCTAGTCTGTTGCATGGCACTGAAGACTCAAACCCATGTAAACACTTTGATGCTTGCTGGGCACTAAGTAGAAATTGAAACCTTTTCAGTGCCGACTCACTGGGAGTAGGAAGCAAGTCCTCTATCTCATCTTGGAGCTTTAGAGCTTTGTGTTTTGTTCCTCTGTGGCTGTGAGAGCATCACTTACCTATTTGCCACATCTTTGAAAGCCACATGGAGAGCAGTCTGTTGGGTATATGGGGCTTTACCAAGGTATACTCAAGCCTCATCCACTCTTGTTTCACATTGAATTTGCCAGATTTTGTGTGTATCTCTGAAGACTATAGTCTCTATAATCTCTTTTGGTAGTACTTGGCCCTAGACACCCAAGCTTTTGCTGTTCTTGTATGAATAAATGTTTGCATAGAACAGTAGTAAAATGGCCTCCTCTGCAGCCTAATTCACGTGGGAGACATTTTTTCCTCTTTTGCTTGGTAGCTGGGGGGAAGAGTTTAATTGTTGAGTGACTGACATCTACTCTAAAGTCCAGATATTGCCCAACAGGTGACTGCTGTGACTAAAAAATTGTGAAGAAGCATGAAAGGGTAAGTTTTCAATGAGACTGAAGAGAGAAGCAAATGGTCATTTGCAAAAGTGTCTGTGTGTATAAAATCTAAAGAAAAAATAATTTAAAGTTTTAGAGCATACATTTAAACACTAGGTAGCCTGAGAGAACTATTTTGCTTGTGAGTATAAGGTTATATACAAAACCACAGTTATATATAGCAAACTTGAGTCACAGAGAAATTACAGAATTATATATATGTGTGTACTTAAGATGAAGTTTGCATATATGTAGTTGTATGCCTTATCTCATTGGGTTGGGCAAGTACTAATTGGAAACTATGGCAGCTGAGAGCACAGCCAGTTGAGTTCCAGTTCTGTTCAAATTTTGGCCAGTAATCAGAAAGTAATTCCTAGTTACCAAAGCATTCATTTACTAGAGCAAACTTAAGTGGGGATAAAAGCTCTTACTAAGCTTCTGATAGGACATAAGAAAGCTGAGATTGTTGGCCATGTGGCAACGATGGCTATGTTGGCTATGTTGTGAGGTAATGGCAATGGCAGGAAAGTTAGCTGACACAGGAGGCGCTTTGTAGTTTTGTAACTCTAATTGAGTAGCTTCAGTAGAAGGGGTAGCAGGCTGCCAAATCCTGGTCACTTGCAGTTGGTGAGGATATCTGTTTCAGGTTTGCAGAGTAACTTCCATCTAATTTCCTTGGGGCACCTGGAAGCCTTCACTACTTTTTAACTGAAGATTAGCCAATGACCAGGAGACTTGTGCTCTCAATCAGTTTCCTGAACACAATGTCTTTCCTTCGCACTTTTTAGCACTTGGACCACACCTAACATTGTTGAAAAAGATTGAATACTGCTCAAAGTGGCAGCTGCTGCCATCCTCATTTTGTATAGTACTTAGGGAAACGGGAGGAAGTACAGTTCCCAGACCTTCTTAGCCTGTATGCTGTAAGTTCCCTGATAATAATTGCCCTTCCATAAAAAGCAGAGAAGGTAGAATCATTCTTCCTCCTTTCTGTTGAAACTGGGCTACTTCCCAGAAATGAAAGTGAGAGTGAGGGGGCCATCTTGAGGAAGTCTGTCTTTATCTTATTTTTAGGATGAAGGGTCAAAAACCTATCTTTAATCCCACTGAGAAACAGTGGAGGAATTTAGAGTTCTGGGAACTGCTTGTGCATTTGGCACCAAGGAATTAAAGGATGAACTAGATAAACAAGAACAAGCCTCTCTCCTCTGATTCAGCCTCCCTCTTATTTATTCCTTCCATGGCTCCATGAATCTCACTTTCTGTGGTGGGGCAGAAGGAAGGGAGGCTTCTGCTTGAAAGCCTTTATTTCTTCCTTTGTTCTTAAAGCAGTTTGGAACCACCATGCTTCAGACCCTATGGTGGTCTAGGGAGCAGAGTGCAGGTTGCATATTGTGTGCATGGGTATTTTAAACTCCCCGAATCATGCAGAAAGGCTGTTCAAATATTACCTTGCACCTCTTTCTGGCAGTGCCAGCTCTGATCCTGACACTTGAGTGTACAAATCCATGATGAAGTGATTTTACTTCTGGAGATTGTCCCTACTCAGAGCAGAGCCACCTGCAGCAGTAGCCCAGGACCAAATGCAGGTGGCTTTAGAGTATCTCCAAGGATGGAGACTGCACAACCTCTCTGGACAATCTTTTCCAGTGTTCAGCTACCCTCACAGTAATTATTCAGATGGAACTTACTGTGTTTCAGTTTGTGTCCACTGCTCCTGGTCCAGTCACTGGGCGACTCTGGGAAGAGTTTGGCTCTGTCTTCTTTTGTCCTCCCCACTGGGAATTTGCATGTGTAAAAATCCTTCTGGGTCTTCTTTCCTCAGGCTGAACAGTTCCCACTCAGCCTTTCCTCACATGATGTCCTCCCATCCCTTGACTGTATTTATGGCTCCTTGCTGCATTGGCTCCAGCATGTCTTTCTTATATCAAGAAGCCCAGAAGTAGATTTATCATCCAGACATGGCAGAGAGCAAAGATCACCACTTTCAATCTGCTGGTGATGCCAGCCCAGGATGGCATTGACCTCCTTTGCTGCAAGTGCATGTTGCTGGCTTGCGTTCAGTTTGGTATTGACCAATGTTGGCCAATCTCAGTTCCTTCTCTCTGCAGAGCTTCTTTCCAGCTGATTGGCCCCCTGGGATTATTCTCCTTGTGCAAGAGTTGGCATATCCTCATGCTGGTTGTTTTCAGGCTTACAAGAGAGACATGTTCTAAACATGTTCTCTAATCATTCAGGTAAAGGATTGTTTTGGTCACTGGTCCTCACCCTTTTCTCTTTACTGCCTGAGGCCTTTGCACAGAGAGGAGAGAGAATTGAAGAGTGCAGAAACTGTTGTGGCCTTTTGGCCAATGGAATCCTCAGAAGGAGATTAACAACATTTGAAACTTCAAGTTTTCATCAGTCTGAGAGAGCAGGTATGGCCATGAATGTGTTTTGACAAAGCAGACAACAAGGAGTGTCTTCATGCCTTTCAGGGTATTTCAGAGAATTGATAGTGATTTTTTCACTTGAGAACGGGCTGAGTTTTCTAGGGAGACTGAGGAGTCAAAACACATTCACAATTGAGCACAATCAGTAGCAAGGCAATTATGAGACAGTCATTGACTGATCTACTGGGCAGCCATCTCACTGCTGAGGAGGAGCAGGAGACTGTCAGCAGACAATAGCAGATTGATAGGCATTTCTTAAAAGCTACAGAAGAACAGGATGTGATAGGGGATGACAGGCAATAATAAACATTCCTTCCATCTTTTAGACACAGGCTTCAGATTGGCCTTGAAATTTCAGAATGTCTGTGCTGCATGTTGTTGTCCAGAACTCTTTTCTGGCCCCAGTTTAAGTGGTTTTATTGGAATGCACAGGGCATTATTTCTGCGCATGCGTCTTCCCCCATGATTCTCCACTTGATGCAAGATTCTGCCAGAGCTTCATTGGCAGCTTTGTCTGACATTGCAGTAATACTTTCTAACTAAGAAGTCTGTCATTCTTCAAATTCAGGGCATTATCTATGCCCTGCAGAAGGGTGAAGACAAAGACTGTGTGAAAGAACATGATCTCTGGGCAGGAACTTCTGAAAGTATAGAATTGTTATAAACCTTATCTTGAAAGGAATTATGCAGAAGAGGCTTCTTCTTAAAGGGGGAGGGTACTATCCAGTTGTTTATTTTTCTGGAAAACAGCAGAGGAAGAACAACATTGAGAGAGATTTGAAGTTCTCAGTCTTGTCAATACCCTTTTATTTCTGAAGACCAATACAAAGTTTTTTGCATCCTTGGATAGCAAAGCATCTAACGAAGATTTAACATGCTTCCTTCATCAAGCGGTTACTAAGCATTCTAAGACTTGAGATTAATGCCTTAAGAAAAGGCTATTTAAAAATACTGCTGCCCTTGTATTCAAGCTTGTTGAAATGCAGGCATTATTGAAAGTGGAAAATGACAAAACTGAAATTCTGTTTTGAGTTGCCAGTAGTTAGGGCCAATTATAATTTCTAGCTCGTTTTACTTTCTCCTTTGCTCTACCCACTGGTGGCTGCTGCATTTGTCTACTCCCCTGGGCTTATCAGTTTTAATTAATAGATGTTAGCATGCAATTATGTTTTAGGGGAAAAAGCTTGCGTGCCTATAGTCTGACTTCATTTCCCAGCAGTGATAAAACATGTAAAAAAAATTTATGCCATCAGTTACAAATACAGAGTGAGTAGTTTAATTCTGCTTTTTTAAAATACTTGCATAAGTTTACAATTACTGAAATGATTTACACCTCACCAGATTTACACCTCTGTATGATTTGCCTCAGTCAAATCCAGGTATTAGATCTGAGAGGATGCAGATACCTTATCTGATATCTATATCTGTCAAGAATTATGGTAGTTTTATACCTTATTTTATACTTCATAGATATGGTAAAATATTACGCAATGTTTATAGTGTAGCTTAGTTTGGGAATCTAGACCGTAAATGTTAGTCAGACTTACTTTTGGTATTCAACAAGCAACAGAAAAGAATACCACCATGAGTTTGATTTAATGGTTTCTTAGATAAGACAATTGATAGGATAACATTGTAATTCTTAGTACTTAGAACTGAAGTAATCATCCTCAAAATTTGATTGCATTGTCAGATACATCCAGAGAGAGTTTTAAGCAAGAAAGCCATGTTCCAAATATATTTTCTGGCACAGAAGCAAGAAAATTACAGAGGCAAGAAGAGCTAGTTGCAATTTTCAGAATAATGGCACACAAAACCATTCATCCAGTTGCTGCTTCAGAGGCATGAAGAGACACGGCACGATGAGTAGCTATTTCCAGACAGTTCTAGATTGAATTAGAACACCTATTTAGGTACAAATTTCTGAGTTTCTTCACATCCTATGTATCTCATTTACAGTGTCAAGACTTTGTACACTTTGCCTGTGGGTAAACACTTTTCATAGTATTGAAGATAAGGGAATGCACCTGTCTGTATATGGAGTTTTTTCAGATATCTGTAATAAAAATGTAGTGTTAGAAATATTCTAATGTTTTCATCTGTCTTTCCTATATGAAAGCCTTCTGGAATCACTGAAGATTAGTATATGCCCTGGGAGTTGCTTTTTGATTAGAGATGAACTAAACAGAGAAAACTACACTTTTTAATGACGACTGTGGTGGATTTAGCAAATTAACTGTTTCAAATTTTGAGGATCTGAGATGTAACCAAAAATAATTTTGTGTGTATTTTGGTCTTTAGATAAGCATTAAATTCTAGTGAATTTCTAGAATGGTTTTTTAAATGTCTTGCATCGAAATATAGTTATTTAAGATCCCTAATTGAGACTTACTTTTTGAACTTCATTATATGAAATTTATTAGGACATTGCTAATGAATGGAGAGCAACCAAACAGTGCTGTTTTAGTGTAAGTACTACTATATTGCAGGGAAAAAGGGTACTACTCTTTTAGCAAGAAGCAGAGCACTCTGTTCTGAAATTGCTAATGGAAGTCTTCACACGCTTGAACGACCTAAGTGTGAAGTGTCTTCTCAAGTGTTTCTCCAGGTTACTAATACTGCATACTCTGAATTGATCAAAGTATTTATGTATCCAAAACTCTGTCTACATCTTAGGCTAGCAGGTCTAATAAAAGCTGATACATTTTTTTCGAACCTTGTTTGGACTGTGAGCCTAAGGACCACTAAACACCTTGTAGCCACTGCCCATGAAGGAAGATTTTGTCTGCTTTTTTGTAAAATATATATTAATGTTAAAGTCTTTGAATACACTGTGAAGTGTTCAAAATCATATCCATAAACTAGGATTTTGTAATACTTCTATTGATACATCATTCTCTTTCCAAATATTTAGAATATCTATGGTCATACACTATACAAACAATCCAAAGGTTCACTGTGAACTATTTACATTTCTGGGTATTAATCATGTTAAAGATTAAATGTTTAGTAATAGGATTTTGAAAGAAATGACAGTGAAGCAGTTTATGTGAGAAAAAGCCAATTTGGGGACTGGATGATTGAATATGTTTATTTGTATTTTGAACCATGATTTTTTAGTGTGACTGTTTTCTTTTAGTGATTCCATTGGTCTTGGAAAAAGCATCAAGAGCTATGCGAAAGTGCATGTCTGAACTTTCTCATCTTTTTTTCTTTGCATAATTTCTTTAGCACTTGCAAGTTCTAAGAAGGCAAAGTATTTTTTCACGTATATTTATCATTCTCTAGGTTTTTAATTAGCTTTTTATATGAAGTTATTTTCAATTTTTTGACTATTTAAAGTCATTGCACTTTTGCTTATTTGTAGTATTAACTTTGGAATAATTTTGACATTTGACATCAGGAGACTAAATTTGGTATTGATTAAATGATATCTAAAGATGTAGAGGAAAAAATGTGAAAGCTTGAGCAGTAAAAGAATGTGAAAAAAGAGTATTTTAATTACAGTAATTTCACAGTTATAAGCCACACCTGATTATAAGCCACACCTCCCAGTAACCAAGTAGACTACAGGATTTGTCCATATATAAGC
>VRYO01002297.1:72976936-72990166 GCA_009812075.1 Sialia sialis | reverse complement strand
GTGTGTCACCCACAGCATCCAGCTTTGGTGTCATCTGCAGATGTGCTGAGGGTGGACTCGATGCCTTAGTTTCTGTCATTAGTGAGAACATTAAGTAACACTGGTCCCAGTACAGACACCTGATGGACACCACTTGTCACTGATGCCTATCAGGATGGTCATCCATCTTGACAGCAGGGTAATTAACAACACTATACTTATTAAAACAATTTTTTTTTCTCTAATTTAACTATAGTGAAACACCTGAAAGGTAGCAGCCCTTGATATTGAGTTGTCTAATCACATTTGATATGCAACACTCACATGCAACAATTGGATTGCTTGCTGGGATCCAGCACTTCTGCATGGGTCACTTTAAGACAACGTAATGATTTATTTCCCATGTCTTCAATACTGTTGGTTGTACTTAGAGGATAGGTTTTTGCCAGAAGTGCTAACTGTGATGAGCTTTTGCTAATTCAGATGCTTGCTTGCAAGTAATTATAATCAGAGTATATGATTTTTTTGCAGACATGCACTGTGCTGCTGTCATGCTAGGTATAACTGTAGCAGTAAGACTTGTAGTATTCCTGTAACAAGTGGCAGGAGCAATGATCAATCATTGTCATCCAGTAAAATTGTCATTGTTCTGGTAGTGCTACTCTGAGATTCATATTTCTTGATTTCACTTTGAGAAAGACTCAGTCTGGATGTTAAGTTATTGGACAGAGGCTTGAGATACAATTAACTTTTGTGTGCTGCCACTCTAGGGAAGCTGGAGTCTGCCCATCAGGTCTGCTTTTGCTAAACTGAGAATACTGTTCTCTTCCTTTCAGTTGTCCATCTTCTGTCTTCAGATTGTTTCTTGTCTCAATGTCACTCCTTTCCTATGTGTTTGGATAATGTCTAGGCTTCGGTCCCAAGAATCCATAGTCTTCAGTGAATTTTTCGGAGCTCCGTGCTGCAAGGCAAATCAGTAACAAAAATAAAATCCAAATAAACCAGCTTTGTTGATGTCTGCAGCTGGATCTGACTTCACACTCTGTACCAGAACACAAACTGTGTTATCTGGCCTGCTGCCTTCTGGATAGTGAAGTGTTATGCTTTGCTCAGAGTAATAATTTCCTAAGAATCAGATATGAATGCAAATAATAGTGAGAAAGATATATTATATATATAAAGGTATATGATACATGGTACAAGGGATTGCTATTTTAAAACAGTAGTTTAACAGCAAGTTCAACATTTTGAGCTTGTGGGAAAGTTTCATTTGATGCTTTTAAACTCAGAGGTTTGATGGAGTTAACTCAGTTACCTGATTCAGTTAGGTAGCACATCTTCCACATAGACACAATTTTTTCATTTACAAAAATGTATTGCTGAGAATATCCTTGAATTTCTCCACTTGCATTTTATGTCCAAAGCCAGCCATGCAGCTCAGCTGTATATCCAAAGAGGCAAAGGTACCATGGTTGGATTTGATAGGTGGGTTCCTTGTATGTTGTGCAGTTATTTGAGACTGCATGCACATTTAAAACAGCTAGTGACCAGCATTTCTTCTTGAAATTCCATGCTTTGGTGTTTGATGACAGGGAATATTGTTGATTGCATGAACAGGGAGCATATTTAATAAAGCTGTATTTGCATTAAAAAGCCCTCCACAAGAAGAAACAGAATTATTGGGATTGGAAAAGGACTTTAAGATCATTGTGTCCAACTTAATCCAATACCACCACGTGCACCACTAAACCATGTCCCTAAGTCCCACATGTGTTCAATACCTCTAGAGATGATGACCCCACCACTTCCCTGGGAAATCTGGCCCAATGCTTGACGACCTTTTCCGTGAAGATATTGTTCCTAAAATCCAGTGTAAACCTTCCCCAACATAGCTTGAGGCCATTTCCTCTACTCCTATTGCTTGCTACCCAGAAGAAGAGCCTGACCCCCCACCTGGCTGCAAACTCCTTTCAGGCAGTTGTAGAGAGCAATAAGATCACCCTTGAGCCTCCTTTTCTCCAGGCTAAACACCCCAAACTCTCTCAGCTGCTCCTCACAGATCTTGTGCTCCAGACACTTCACCAGTTCCATTGGCCTACTCTGGACTCACTCCAGCACCTCAATGTGCTTCCTGCAGTGATGGGCCCAAAATGGACACAGGATTCAAGGTGTGGCCTCACCAGTGCAGAGTGCACAGGACAATAATCACTGCTAACCCATGTATTGCTCTTTGACCATCTTTGAATTGTTTAAATAATGCAGACTTGCACTATTTAATGCTGTAGAGGCAAGTTTTTATTTCTTACATAATTGTGCAGACTTGGTCCTGTATGCCATGTTTTTTTCTCTAGTTCATATTTTTAATGTCACTCAAGCTCTTATTGTAGCAAGTGAAAATATCTGCTGAATGGAAATTCATACTACACTGGTGGAGCAGTTATGAGTTTGCCTTGGGGGTTCTGCCTTCAGAAAAATGTCATCCAGACAGCAGTTTTCCATGCTAGTCAAGGTGGCCATGTACAGTAATTTCACAATTATAAGCTGCACGTCCCGGTAGCTGGGTAGACCACGGGATTTGTCCATATATAAGCCGCACCCAAATGTAAGCCGCCTTTTTTTTTTTCCTTTCTTTTTTTTAAGCGAGGATCCATGTGTGACAAAGTAACGAGTTAGTAAGTAACAGAATCGTGCCAGTGCGGGGTTTGGTGTCAGGTGCTCAAGTTGCAAACAGTTTTCACAGACCAGCAAAGCCTTTAAAGGCAGCCCCAGGCGCCCTCTCCGGCCGGCTCTCACTTCTGGGTTGGCATTTCACTGGGATTTGTCCATAAATAAGTCGCACCTGATGATTAGCCACACTACTGGGGTAGGCTGGATTCTTCAATGAAAAAGGTGCAGCTTATAATCGTGAAATTAATGTACTTCTTCTGACAACACAGTCCTTTGTTCAGTTCCTCTCTAAGCACATGTGTCACAGCTAAGGCAGGACAGCTAGGGCTGGAAACACCATGCCTTTTCACTGGCATTCCTTACCAGTCTTCACACACAGCTAGATATTTTCATATTCAGTCCTTATTCTCATATAGCTCTAAACTCGACTCTTATTTTTCTTATACACCACTGTTACTTTTTCTGATAAACCTCTCTGTTAGTTCTGTAGAACTCTGTCTGCTCATCTTATAAACAACTCTGTTAATTCTGACTCCATTCTCTTATTGGCAGCATGTACTGATTCCTGTTTCACATATCCTTGGTTCCTTCATTCATTCTGCATGGCTGGCTACCCCAAGCTATCCTTGTCCCAGCCACCTAACCCTGACTATCCCTCATTCAACATCATCTTACCTTATCTGTCCCTTACACATGTCCCTTTGCTCCTCTCAGCACAGCCAGCAGCCTTGTGTTGTATCTGCATCTCCAAGTACCTGTATCTGGTGGAAAGCTGACCTACTTCTTTATATCCACAAGGCTGATTGGTCAGGCACAGATGTTACTACAGTAATTTCACGATTATAAGCCGCACCTTTTTCATTTAAGAATCCAGCCTACCCCAGTAGTGCGGCTAATCATCAGGTGCGGCTTATTTATGGACAAATCCCAGTGAAATGCCAGCCCAGAAGTGAGAGCCGGCCAGGGAGGGCGCCTGGGGCTGCCTTTAAAGGCTTGGCTGGTCTATGAAAACTGTTTGCAACTTGAGCACCTGACACCAAACCCATCTGGCAGCGATTCTGTTACTAATTTGTTACTTTGTCACACATGGATCCTCGCTTAAAAAAAAAAAAAAAGGGTGCGGCTTATATTGAGGTGCGGCTTATATATGGACAAATCCCGTGGTCTATCCGGCTACCGGGAGGTGCAGCTAATAATCGTGAAATTACTGTACTTTGGCAATCAGTACAGCTGCAAGTTATTGGGGAAGATACCCTCCTGCACTACCCTAGCTCTCCACACACGTTTTTATATTTTTCAGATATAATTTAATTTTTAAATAATCCAAAAAATGTTGAAGGAAGTTACTAGAAACCTTTTTGCAAACTTTTATATAAACAAATTTGATCAATATACAGAAAAGAGGTGATTTTAGTACTTTTTTTAGCCACTTAGGATCTGCAGATAACACTGAGAATAAATGCTTCTCCAACTTTAACAGAAGAGATTTAAAAAATACTGTTGACATCTTCTGTTAATTTTCTCTATTGTTTTCATTCACTGAAAGCTTGAAACCAAGGCCACGCTTCTTCATGAGACATTTAATATGAAGATCCTTTTTTCTTTGCATAAAAAGGAAAACTAAAATAGTTCCTCAAAGGGATCTTCTGATTTTTTAACATTCCTTTTCTGTGGACCTTGCTTCTTAATGTAAAGCTGTATTAAAGTCATATTCTTGCTAATGTAGAATTCAAATTGTATTAGGATGAATAGTTTCACTGCTTATTTGGCCCTCAATAAAACACCATAAACCTTGGTTTAGTGTATAATAAAGTACATACTCCAAAATACAATTTTCTTTCCAAGTACAGTGGTTTCAGTCTTCTGTGCCCTGAAGTACAGGAAGCTACTGAAAAAATAATGTCTGTTTTAGAAGCTATAGGCCCTAATGAGAGGTATGCTTTCAGCAGTTTAACAAGTGGCTCAGTTTAAGTAGCTCCTGCAAAAATTCCTTTCTCATAGCCAGTGATAACCTTTGTATACAAGATGCATGTTGCTCATATCAAGGGATTTACTTAATTTTTTTATTGAACCTCAGAAGGAAGGGCAGGCTGCAGATTAACAAATGTACACTGAGTTGCACTCAGCTAAGGGAATGTATGTATATATGTTTTTATACTGATAGTATTTTGATGATAATAGCAACTTGTGACTAAGTGTCTCATTTTGAAGGTTAAAAACCTTGAGTTCCTCAGAGCTCTTGTAAGGAGCCATGGAACTGTGTCAGCTTTTTGAAGGGATTACTTAGCAATGTCCAGAGGACTTCATGTCCTGAAGAACAGAAAAATGCATGAAAAGTAATAGAAGTGTAAGGCAAAATATCTAATCTGTGAAAAAGATACCAGTTTGTGACTCTGGCAATGGACTTTTAAAGAACCCTGTGAGTTCTCATTGTCTTAGTCCTTCTTTTTTGCCTCCATTGTAATTTACGGCACTCACACTTTCTTTTTCCTGCTCGTTTTATTCTGCAGTGAAAATGAAGTACTGGGTATATGTTGATGGCTTAGTAAGTGCAGAGGTTTCATTACAAACATAATATCTAAAACATTAAATAATCCTAGAAGTTGATTTTTTTTAAAGTACAGTATGGAGATAGAGCAGAATCTTAGGAGCATAATTATTGATCTCTTTGTTTTCAATGATCTATGGTGTTGTGTATGTAAGTGTGTTTAAAGGTCCAAGTTTGTCTTTTAAAATACATTTTGTAGCAGCTAGCACATGGGCATTGCTGCGGTGAGTAAGATAACTTAGGTGGGTGTTTAAGTGTATTGGAAATTTCTACGAGGAGCAGGAAAATTGGATTTTACAATCACTTGTTCCATTACTGTTTGCATACATTTGTACAACTGTAAGAAGCAGAGATAAGAGTGGATGCTGTGGTTGTGAGGGAACGAAGAATGTTATGGAAATGGGAAGAGTCTGGGCCATTTAGTAGTCTCTGTCCAGATTTTTTTTTTCATACATTGCTCTATTTTAAGATGATGATTTATTTAAAAATACAACATGTTAAGAAGTGCTAGATGGAGTCTTCTGAAAGCTGTTCTCAATTTGCTCAATATTTCAGTCTGCTGTTTGTTCAGCAATTCCCCCATTTTTTTAATCTGCCACTAAATTTTCCTTTAGGCTGGCATAAAAAATATGCATAGGAGTGTTTGTTTTGTACAAGCCCAGAAAGTGCAGCAAGAAGGATACTCACTGCTGGTTTCAAGTGAACTTGTTTGAGGTGGAGGCTTGCTTCATTAGTATGTCTTGGTAACCCATGACTGAGGGAACAGAGGGATGGGGTAACCTCTGTCTAAGTATTGTATTTTTCTGAATGTATGTGTGTATATATATATCATATATAAAATATGCATATATATGATTCTATAGCTAGCATCCTTGTATTATCAGTGGTTTCCATCTGTCATCTTAACCTCATCTTTCATCATATGCTGTTT
Organism: Sialia sialis; assembly: GCA_009812075.1. Classification (NCBI taxonomy): domain Eukaryota; kingdom Metazoa; phylum Chordata; class Aves; order Passeriformes; family Turdidae; genus Sialia; species Sialia sialis. Next base: position 72,984,041 of record VRYO01002297.1, on the reverse strand, counting down.
CTGCACTCTTTCCTTCTCCACATCCAGCTTCATATCCTCTCTCCTCCACAGCCTCAGCCCTCTTGTCCTGACAATTCCTGCTTTTGTTTGTGTAGTCCCAGCTCCTCTAAAAGACTGGGAAATTTAGAGATTGAGAAAGCTGTTATTCTTGAGACTCCCATCCTTCCTCCAATCACACCACACCTTTGTCTGAGGCAAGCAGCTGTGTGTAACACCACGCACATTTTAAACAGCACACATCCTTCTGTTCTAACTGGAACAGCTAAGGAACAGCTGTGTCTTTGTAGTCCCAAAAATAGCCCCTTTCCAAACATGCTAAAAAGTATTTTATTTCTAGTGAAACAAATAAGGAATTTGTAGGTCAATCTTTAATGAAGATGAAAGAAGCAAACCATTTAGAAATAATTTTGAAAAGTCATGCCAGAATAGGGTGAGAGTTACTTAGATCCAATCTTCACGTTTGACCAAGGTGTGATCATGACAGGACCCAAAATGTGCTTTCTTTTCCTGAGGAATCTGTAAGAGTAGCCTGTGAATGGTAACAGAATCATGAACTTTTTACTACTGGGGTATTGACAGGTAAAGCTCAATGGCTCCAGATTCTCTTAATCACTTTATAGTCCTTGTAATGAAACAGGGGTTGGATATTAGTGGGTATTCCCATTTTCTAGGATGATCTGATTGTTTAAAAATATGCTCTTAAAACTTTGAAGGAGGACTGTCAGGGTTTTTTTTTTAAATTCCTGAATTTTGCACTAAATGAATGCAGTTTGCCTATTACTAATGTATTTTAAAACAATTTAATGGAATTAGTCCCAACAATGATAGAAGAAAACTGAGAAATGAAGTAGTTGCAGAGTGCTCTGGTACACAGCTCTAGAAATATTAATATGTATTTATATGCAGTGGTCAGTTAGACATGTCAAGAGATGGAAGGAGAGATGTCCTTGAAATCTCCAGGTGCAGGGTCCTAGATGTGGCACCAGGAGTGACGGCATTCACTTCCCAGACAAACACACCTCCACAAGAATTTTATATAAATTATAATATATATATATATTTTAATAATTTTTCTATATTTATTTATTTATTTGTTTATTGTTTATCTATATTTTAGATAATAATTTTATATTTTATATACATATGTTTTATATATTTAAAAGATATTTATATCTATGAAAACTCTAATTGCACTGAGGAGACTTAATGATGTGCTACTGTGATTCCCTGTGCTATTGCTCTAGCAGGCAGGATTATACCTGTTGGAGTTTTAGTGAGGCCTAAACACCTAGACAAATATATGTGTAGGTGCAAATGAGCTAGTTATAAGTTACAGAGAAAACCAAATTTGTTTTGAAGAGTGTATTTTTAATCTTCCTAACAAACCCCTTCCTTTTTACTTTTCAAGTGATGACTATCTTTTGTTAAGGTGGAACGAGACTCTTGGTGACAATTGTCAGAGTAGGATGTACTGCCTCTCTAAAGCTAGTAAGTCAGTTTAACAGTAGGAAAAGCTTATATAAAGTAAGCTGCAAGAAAGAGGGAGTAATCACTGCAAAGGTATTACATGAAGAAAGAATTTGAGGAGACAGATTTAGGGAGGTAAATTGTCTCTGGTGGTACATTTGATGAATGCCTTGCTTATAAGATAGAAACAGTGATGTCTGTATGTTTCCTGTGTACAAGGATGCCACTGGAATAATTTAGGCAAGGAAATTTTCTGTAGAATCATTGTTTAATATTTGGTTTATCAGGGCCTACTTAGTTGTCTTTGTCTATGAAGGAAACGGTTTTCTTCAGAAGTGAAGATGTTGAAAACAATTCTTTCAGCTGTCTCTGCAATATCCATCTGCTCTGGTCTGCAATTTAATGATGTATCGCCCCAGCCATAACTGCTTAGAAATATTTTTCTTAGTTGCTGTATATTCGACCAACCATTCAACCCCATGCAATGCTACAGGCTGGGGCAGGGTGTCTGGAAAGCTGCCCAGGGAAAAGGACCTCAAGGTGTTGGTTGACAGTGGCTGAACATGATCCAGGGTGTTCCCAGGTGGCCAAGAAGGCAATGGCATCCTGGGCTGTGTCAGCAATAGTGTGGCCAACAGGAGCAGGGCAGGGATTGTCCCTCTGTACTCAGCACTAATGAGGCTGCACCTTGAGTACTGTGTCCAGTTCTGGACCCCTCTCTGCAGGAAGGACATTGAGGGGCAGGAGCGAGTCTGGAGAAGGGCAATGGAACTGACAAAGTGTCTGGAGCACAGGTCCTGTGAGGAGTGGCTGAGGGAGCTGGAGTTTTATGCTGGAGAAAAGGAGGCTCAAGAGTGATCTTGGCGCTCTCTACAACTGCCTGAAATGAGTTTGCAACCAGGTGGGGGCTGGCCTCTTCTTCGGGTAGCAAGCAATAGGAGAAAGGGAAGTGGCCTCAAGATGTGTTGGGGGATATTTAGATTGAATATTAGGAAGAATTTCTGCACTGAAAGGGTGGTCAGATTCTGGAACAGGCTGCCTTGTTCCAGGTGAACTGCCAGGGAAGTGAAGTGGGAGAACCATCATCCCTAGAGGTACTGAAAAGAGGTGAGTAGATGTGAAACTTAGGGACATGGTTTAGTGGTTTACTTGGCAAGTGCTGAGTGTGCTAGTTTTGGCTGGAATAGGTTAAAGGTTGAGGATCTTTTGCAATCTAAAATAATTCTATGATTCAAGAGAAGTGTTTCAAAGCTTTTTCTTAAAACATTCTGAAAAAATCCATTCAAACACATTGAGTGGTCAATTGTAATCGTTTAACTTACAGGAATTTACAAATGGTTAAAAATACATACAATTAAATGTCAGTTATTTTCAAATTAAGATATTTCTGAGTTTTATCTTAAATTAAAATATCAGTGTGCTACTGCTAAGTTTTTTATGATTTAGGAATGGATTACAGACAGAGCAGAAGGGCTGATATTTTCTTTCTGATGTACTTATTAACTTACATTTTATGGATACCCTCAAGTCTTCCACTTTAATGAAAATTGGTAGAGGTTGGAATTCACTCAAAATATCCTGGAATATGGTGGTGGGGAAGGAAAGACAGGGCATACTAATAAGAGGTGATATTTGTTTAGGCTTTTAAAAAAAGGATATTCTGTTGAATTTCATTTATTAAATGTATTTTCTGTCTCTGAAAAATCAAATCCTGAATAAACAGTGGAAGTTTATCTTGTAATATATCATGACAAAGAGGAAAAGTGTTATATGTTAAGTGTGATACTCTCTATAGAGGCTCATGGTAATATCCTTTCTCCACTGAAGGCAGTAGGCACTCTCCTCACTGCTTTCAGTGCAGTTGTGCTGTTTCTGAAAGAGAGATGAAATGCTGAAAGTACTGAAAGCCTCTGCTGATACTGCTGTGGTAATGTGGTATTTTCTGCTAATGTGGTGTCTACCCATGAGCTGTAGCTTTGATGCAGTCTCCAGCATGCTGAATTCCAGGAATCTGCTGCTGTACTTTGCAAGCATATAGGGGTCCCTTCCCTTCCCTTCCCTTCCCTTCCCTTCCCTTCCCTTCCCTTCCCTTCCCTTCCCTTCCCTTCCCTTCCCTTCCCTTCCCTTCCCTTCCCTTCCCTTCCCTTCCCTTCCCTTCCCTTCCCTTCCCTTCCCTTCCCTTCCCTTCCCTTCCCTTCCCTTCCCTTCCCTTCCCTTCCCTTCTTAATCTGAAAATTGTCACTCATTTCCCCCTCTGAGAAAAAACCCACTACCAAAGCCTTAGAACAAAACCCCCAAAACATTATGTGAATAAATTTTAATTTGGTTAGAGAGTGGATCATACCCAGTCAGGTTCCTAAGTACATGTCTTAACTTGTGAGCTATGAAGTCAATTTGGTAATTTCAACTACAGTGAGTTAATAAGTTCAGTGTTTTTCATATCAGCTGCATCAATTGTGGGAGATAAATTTGAATCCTAAAATCTGTTTTTGATGCAAAGTGTATCAGATGAGGGTCTTGACCACTCCTTACTGGCAATTTTTGCAGTCTTTCTGTGGTATTAAGTGTGTTTTATATAATGTGTACACATATATATATTTGTGTGTGCACCCACCAGTGTATTTGTTGTAAATCAGTTCAGAAATTTCAGTGTAGGAAATTAGGTCATTGGATGAGATTCTGTGAATCTCAGGATTTCACAGGAAAGAATTTGCATATAAAAGGGAAGGGAGTTATTAAAGCTTTATGTCAGCATTGTATTTACCTGTGCAGCTCTGGATTGTTTCAGACACTTCAATCAACTCTACAGGTGTGAAATTGACAGTCAAAAATACAGAGATGTGTCCTCAGCTGTCAACATCCTACTTTAGTGCCACACCTTGAGAATTTCGTCTGTTATCAGGGGAGCTCAGTGTTGGAAATTAAATACCAGTAATTAAAAGTGCAAAATTCAATCCTCTGCCCACAGTTCCCTGTCTGCACTCCTTGGAGGAATTCTTCTCTTTGTGAGGCCATGGCTTTTACATTCATGAAGCTCCACATAACGTGTCACACAATGGTGGAGGCTGCTATTTTGATTCCCTAGTGCCAAAAAAATCCCAACAAATGTGCTTGGTCTTTCTTATTTATCCATATACTTAGTTTTCAATTGTACCTTCTTACAGTAGGGAGAAAGTGAAAGGACAAACTCCTTTGCAGGAAATGAGAAGTAATCCAAAGATGTGTGTTTGTGGATGAGTGGGTGTGTCTGCCCTTTCAAAAACAGTTGTCTCAAGTACAGCTGCTGGCAGAAACTGTGCCCTCAAGTGCTTTCACTGTCAAGTTCTGTGGGACCTACACAAGCAGAGCTGTGGAGATGTGGTGATGAGAATTCCCTGCTTGTGCATTTGTGCCTCCTGGTGCTCCTTCCAGCTGTGCATGAACCTGTGCCTGCAGATCTTCAGACTTTCACACTTCTGCCATCAATATGGCCTTGGACCTCTAAAGGCCTCACAGACACCTTCAGTGAGAGGTAGACACAAACCTGTGCAAGCAGAAACCTCTGATCTAGGTAGGAGATCATCTTTAGAAGATTTTTGGCTTCTGAATGCTTTGAGATCTTGGATGAGAGATGCTAAGGAAGTGTGAAGTATTGCAACCAGGGATCAGATAATGGTTTCTTCATGTGCAATTTTGTTAATTCCTTTATTTCATGTAAGGTAAATTGCTCCACATGCCTTCAAACCATCTCAATTTAATGCAAGTACAGTAATTTGACGATTATAAGCCACACCTTTTTCATTGAAGAATCCAGCCTACCCCAGTAGTGCGGCTTATATTCAGGTGCGGCTTATATATGGACAAATCCTGTGGTCTACCCGGCTACCTGGATGTGTGGCTTATAATCAGGTGCGGCTTATGATTGTGAAATTACTGTAAGTCAAAAAGTCACGTAATGACTTTGACTGACTGAAGAACTAATGAACTCCAGCCACCACTTATCATCTAGCTTCAGAATGATGAGCCTGTAGGTAACCTTCTGTTCATTCCTCCTTGTACTACAGCTCCCTGAGAATAAGGACCCTCCAAGTACAATGACAGTGCTTGTATTTGCACATCTGAGGGCCACAGCTCATCTGGTAGTAGGAGAAGGTGTTGCATTATTTGGTTTTGGTTTTATTTGTAATTTCATGTGGGCAGAAATGAATCAGAGGAGTGTTTCTAATCATTTAGTGGGAAGTAAAAAAAAGCACTCTGTGTTTTTCACTGTGTTATGGCTTGAATGACATTGACCCAAAAATTGTGAAGCTTAGGCAGGATCTAGAAGAGTTGAATGATTTGACTTTTCCAAGAGAAGATTTCAAGACCATAGGAAATGCATCTGTTTTATTTTCTTCCGAAATATCACCTTGTTTTATAACATATATACATATGTACGTGATTCCACATCTTCCCACTCTGCCACATGCATTCATTCACACACACACAGTGATATCTTTTATACTTAGGTCTGTCATTTGAGTGTGTTAAAGATTCTTTTAATAACTCATCTCAGTCATTCAGAGCAACAGTTTTGTTTCAACTGAAGAATGATCAAATGGCTTAGATTGGAAGGGACATTAAAGATCACCTCGTTCCAAACTCCCTGCTATGGGCAGTGACACCTTCCACCAGATCAGGTTTCTTAAAGCCCATCCAACTGCAACCTGGTCCTGAACACTTCCAGAGAGATGAGAGATCCAGAACTTCTCTGGGCAATGTGCCAGTGCCTCACATACCTCATGGTAAAGAATTTCTTCCCAAAATCTAACCTAAACCTACTCTCAGTTTGAAGCCATTCCCCCTTGTCCTGTCACTACATGCTTGTAAGAAGTCCCTCCCCAGCATTCTTGTGGGCTCCCTTTTGATTCTGGAAGGTCAGGCTGAACAGACACATTTCTCTCATAGTCCTTCCACACAGGAGAGGTGCTCCATCCCTCTAATTTACAGTAATTTGGCGATTATAAGCTGCACCTTTTTCATTGAAGAATCCAGCCTACCCCAGTAGTGCAGCTAATCATCAGGTGCGGCTTATTTATGGACAAATCCCAGCAAAATGCCAACCCGGAAGTGAGAGCCGGCCGGGAAGTGCGCCTGGGGCTGCCTTTAAAGGCTTCGCTGGTCTATGAAAACTGTTTGCAACTTGAGCACCTGACACCAAACCCCGCGCTGGCGTGATTCTATTACTAACTCGTTACTTTGTCGCACATGGATCCTTGCTTTAAAATAAAAAAATAAAAAATGTGGTTTATTTTCGAGTGCGGCTTATATGTGGACAAATCCCGTGGGCTACCCGGCTACCTGGATGTGCGGCTTATAATCAGGTGCGGCTTATAATCATGAAATTACTGTACTTGGTGGCCCTCCTCTGTAGCTGCTCCAACAGATCCTTCCTGAGCTGGGTACCCCAGCGCTGGATGCAGCAGTGCAGATGGGGTCTCACCAGAGCAGAGCAGAGCAGAGGGGCAGGATCACCCCCTGGCCCTGCTGCTCACGCTGCTTTGGGTGCAGCCCAGGATGCAATTGGCTTTCAGGGCTGCAAGTGCACATTGCTGAGTCACATCCAGCCTCTCCTCCAGCAGCAGCACATGGAGTAGCAGTGATTGTCCTTCTCAGCAGA
>VRYO01002297.1:72964850-72975936 GCA_009812075.1 Sialia sialis | reverse complement strand
GCCCTTCCTTTGTCCACCACTGCTGTCACTCCATCATGGAAGGCCACTGGATTGATCAGGCATGACTTGTCCTTGGTGAAGCTGTGCTGGCTGTCCCAAATCACCTTCCTGTCCTCCATGTGCCCGAGCACAGCTTCTAGGAGAAGCTGTTCCATGACTTTTCCAGGCACAGAGGGGAGGCTGGCAGGTCAGCAGCTCCCAGGGTCCTTCTTTCAAAAGCAGATATAGGATTTTCTATTTCCAGTCACTTGGGACTTCATCTGACTACCATGACCTTTCAAACATCACAGAGAATGGCTTGGCAACTACATCAGACAATTCTTTCGGGACTCTGGGGTGCTCTAATTGTATCCCATAGACTTACGTATTTTCAGGTTCCTCATGTGACCTGTGAAGCTGTGATCTTTACTTTCAATGGGAAGTGGTTTTTTCCCCCAGTCCCCATCTGTCCACCCCTTTGAGAAGTTCCCATTGAATACCGAGGCAAAAAATTTGGTGAGCACCTCAGCCTTCTCCTTATCCACTGAGTTTTTCAGCATTGTTTATCAGGTAGTACACCTTCTCTGACCTTCATTTTCTAGTAGAAAATGAAGCCTTTCCTGTTATTTGCATCGCTTGTCAGCTGCAGTTCTAGCTTCACTTTAGCCTTTCACCCCACCCCCACACAACTGATTTTCACCTCTATTCTCTTCACAGGATACTCGTTCTTGTTTCCACTGCCTGCGCATTTGCATATTTCCTTTTAGTTTGACCAAAAGTTTGAAACCATCCTGTGTGTTTGTTTTTTTTCTTTTTGTGAGAATGTTTTTTGTTTTTGTTTTGTTTTGTTTTCTTGGCAGAGAAGAAAAAGAAATGCATCCTAGGAGTTTCATCACTGCTTACTGAGAGTTTAGGAGCTGCATTTGTGTAATTCTTAGTATACTTAATGACAAAAGATTACAAATACCTGAAATACAAACATGGAAGGGCAAAATACAAAAAGAAATCTAACTGGCAAACTTGCATAACTTTGGCTGTGTGCATCCAAGTAAAAATTGCAAAACTACTTATACTTTGTATTTCCATCAGGGATGGATGCTACAAGTTAAATAAAAGAGAAAAAATAGTGGAGGACATTTCTTAATTTAACCAAATTAATTGATTAAATGAGACAGTAGGAATACCATTCAAAATTTAAATTTTGGTCTCAAGTTTTAAATTTATCCTCGCTGAGGATGTGATGTAAAAATTTAAAATTCCCATGTTTATTCTACATGTACATTAGACCTGTTCTGTACAGTCATCACTACACATAGGCCAGTGCAAATTTGTTGGTTTTACTTGCTAAGCACTTTCTTAGAGCTGTGGTTATCTTTTGCATTTCTAAGAGAGAGATATGAACATGAGCTGAATGTACACTTTAAGAGAGACAGTGGTGTTAGACCTTAAAGTTCTGCTGCTAACTATATGGTTGGCAGCAGGCAGAGCATTTTATGCCATGGAATTTGGAGGCGTTTCACAGCAACTGAGTTGGATATTTTTATTTTCTGGCATATTGTCTCCTTGCCCTTCTGAGCTCTCTCTGTGGCTCAGGTCATTACAAACAGTAGCAATGCTAAAGAATGTGTGCTGGGTTTGCTGTGTTCCTACATGCCCTTGTCAGTGCAGCCTACTGGAAGATGAGATATTCTGGTCATGTAGGAATGATGGTGGCAATTTGACAATTTCTGAATATTATTTTTTGACAAATATTATAAGTGTTATAGAAATATTTTCATGCAATATTAACATTATTGTAACACCAGTATAGAAGCATAAATTACCAGATGAGTCAGAATTATGGCCCTTTTCCTGCTGTGTGTGGGCAGACCCCTGCATCTGTGCTCATTGCAGGTTTGGGACCTAAATGCATTAGATGCGTACTGGAAGAAAATGAGTCTGGAAAGTATTTTAATAGAAGGAATACATTGCTCTTAGTTGTGAAAAATCCTCTAAAAATGGAAACATTCTTCTGCTTCACTTTAAAAAAGACAAGTACGTTAATATGGAAATGTCTCTGGAAATTCTTGTAAGATTAATGACAAAACTGAAAAAAAAAAAAAAAAGTAAAACAGCTCAAATCAATGTCTTGAAATAAAAGCAGAGGTGTATTGTCTTGTAGAGATTCCAGACAAGATTTGTGTACATGGACTCTAGTGGTGGTCCAGTATTTCTGTAAAGTGCATTTATAGGTAATGTACTAATATCTCACACAGTATGGTAATATCGTTAACTTTTCGTGACAGCAATTTTTCCAAAGTCATGAAGTATAATTTCACTGTCTGCCTCTTCTCAGGGGAACACTGAAAATACTCACTAATAGGGATCTCTCATTTGACAACCTTCCTCAAACAGAAGCTTGCAGATTATTAAGGAAGACATCTTATTGCTCGGGATCCTGATATGTGTCTTTGTTTCTACGTACTTCAAAGATACCTGTGTGCTTTGTTTGTTTTTTTCTTCCTCTGTGAAAGTAGCATGTTCCATATCTGTCATCTAGTTTGGCTTTGTGTACCAAGAAACAACAGTAAATATTTCAGAAAAGTAAGTAGTTGTACTTTTGCTCAGAAAAGTGGAAACTGCAAGGAAAAAAGCAACAGAGCCAAAAGGGGCAAATGAGGAGAAGGATGTATTTTCTTATAGCTAAGAATACTCAAGTAGATGCTGCCTTAACTTTTACAGCATGTTCTACATAGAAGTATCATAGCTAAGGTGAAATAGGGCTAGCAACACCATCAGCCCTTTTACTGGCATACCTTACCAGTTTTCATACATAAACTCCACATATTTTCATCTTCAACCCTTATTCTCATACAATGAACTCAACACATTTTCTTCTACAGACCTTTTTCTCATAGAACTCTGTGTCCTTTTCTTATTGACCTCTCTGTTAATTCTGACTCTTTTCTCTTATTAGCAGCTTATACTGATTCCTTTACCTGTGAGCAGTTTCACATATCTTTGGCTCCTTCTTTCTTTCTGCATGGCTGGCTACCCCAAGCTGTCCCTGTCCTGGCCACCTAACCCTGGACTGTCCCCTGTATAACATTATCTTACCTTATCTGTCCCTTACACAACCACATGCCCCTTGGCTCCTCTCAGCACAACCAGCAGCCCACCAACATCTCTCTGTAACTTCAAGTACAGTAATTTCACGATTATAAGCCGCACTTCCCAGTAGCTGGGTAGACCACGGGATTTGTCCATATATAAGCCACACCCAAATATAAACCGCGGGGGATTTTTTTTGTTTGTTTTTTTTTTTTTTAAAGCGAGGATCCATGTGCAACAAAGTAACAAATTAGTAACAGAATCACACCAGGGCAGGGTTTGGTGTCAGGTGCTCAAGTTGCAAACAGTTTTCATAGACCAGAGAAGCCTTTAAAGGCAGCCCCAGGCACCCTCTCTGGCCGGCTCTCACTTCTGGGTTGGCATTTCACTGGGATTTGTCCATAAATAAGCCACACTTGATGATTAGCCGCACTACTGGGGTAGGCTGGATTCTTCAATGAGGAAGAAAAGAAGAAAAAAAAAAAAAAAAATAAAAAAATAAAAAAAAAAAAATGCAGCTTATAATCATGAAATTATGGTACCTCTGTGTGGTGGAAGGCTGGCCTACTCCTTTATATCCTGAAGACTGATTGGCCAGGCACAAATGTTTCTTCCTTGGTAATCAGTACAGCTGCTGGTCATTGGGGAAGATACCCTCCTGCACTACCCTAGCTCTCCACATAGAAGGAGTAAAAAGTAAAAAACTTGATGATTGTCAACTTCTGTGAAATGCTTCAATGTCCTTCTTTCCTCAGATATCACCTTGTGCTATTTCTTCCTGTCATCTCTGTGTCTTTGCAAGTGAGGGAAATAGTGGCTTCTCTTCCACCTTTGCTGCCACCTCCAGGGGAGGTTAAAAATCTGGCATCTGAGAATTCAGCTTTGCCAGGACTGAGGGTCCTCTTGAGATTACAGTTTTCAAGTTAATATTCAGAGCAGTTTCAGGGATCCCTGCTTCTTCTTTTGTTTCTATTAATCAATTCAAGAAAATTTGATTAGGTCTGGTTGTTTGTGAGAATACAGATCAACCCTGTTTCTCTTCTCAGATTGCCTGAATCTAGGTTGTCCTCTGAGATGCCGAAGCCTTCTGACATGCAAATTTCTTTCCCTTGAACCAATTTTCATCTAGTCAATTGAATTGTAATTTCATCTAACTCCTTCCTTTCCTGAAAATGTGATATTCATTGTTAGCTTTCACTTGGCTCTGCAATAACATTCAATTTGATTATCAGAAAAAAAGTTGTATTGGAAAATATTTTGATAGTCTTACAAGTCAAGGTATGTTGTCAGATATTCTAGCGACCACATACAGTATAAGAGCAACATATATAATTAACTTGGCACAGGTGAGGGCAGAATAGGGAAATTGTCTCTGTTACCTCTCTTCTTTGGTTTTGAAATCTCATGCTCTTGTATGATATGCTTGGGAAATTACAGACTGTGAGTGGGATTCATATGGCAAAATGTAGACATCTACATCTGAGTTAGTCACCCAAAGCTCCCTGTGTGGGGAATGGAGAGAAACAGGACAGATGAATCACACCCTGGAAGAACCTATTTTTTTTACCTCTATGCTAAGATAAAATGACGCATAGCCTGAAAGTGCCCATTTGGCTAGTAAAGGAGGTTGGGGTAACAACCAGGATGTGATGGCTGCATTCTGCACCCCAAAAACTAGATGAGATACACATAGCACTTTGTGGCTGTGGTGCATACCTGCATGCACTTTTGTCAGATTGTGCAAGTATTCAGTAGTAGGAAAAAAATACACATGTGCAACATGTGCAACATGTGCAACAAAGTAACAAATTAGTAACAGAATCACACCAGGGCGGGGTTTGGTGTCAGGTGCTCAAGTTGCAAACAGTTTTCATAGACCAGCGAAGCCTTTAAAGGCAGCCCCAGGCACCCTCCCCGGCCGGCTCTCACTTCCGGATTGGAATTTCACTGGGATTTGTCCATAGATAAGCCGCACCTGATGATTAGCCGCACTACTGGAGTAGGCTGGATTCTTCAATGAAAAAGGTGCGGCTTATAATCATGAAATTACTGCACTCAGGATCAAGACCCTGGAGATACATTCTGGGTAACTGTGTAAATCACAGCTGATTTTCATGCATGAATGAAGCCATGGTGTATCAGAGGCGAGGCATCTGCAGTCTTCTCTGTGAAATCTGCAGATCATGGATCCTAATTCCCAGAATATCTTTCCCTGCCAAGTCATACTAGCTTTAGAAGGCACTTTGCTTTGTTGTACTTTTGAATCTGGACAGTTTTGAAGCCAGACATGCAAGATTTCAGTCAATGATAAGTAAGATTTGGCCTGACTGTGGCCTGACTGTAGTCTTACAGTGACACAGAATGGTGGACAATGACTGGATTCAACACCCTCCTACTTCCAGACAAAGCCAGCATTGCCTCTACCATCCTCTCTCTACCAAAAAAGAAGAAAGCCCTCAAAAAAGAGCAATATCTGTGTTATGGAACCATTATGAAATCTATTTTTGAAATACCCAATGAATCTTTCTGAGTCAAGAACAGAGTTCAGTTAAAGTGATGCCTGCACTGGCTTTTGTTCTGGCTAGATCAATTCAACACCATGCTGTAGGTTAAATTATTGAAGCTGCAGAGTTAGCTGAGAACTGGCTGCAGAACTGAATTTCTCCCAGCTGGTAGTGTTTTGTCAGCACTGATCAGTGATTTGTGCTCAAGTCATTTGGTCGGAATCATCACCAGTGAGCAGCAGGCTATTTTTGGCTGCTTACCTTACCTTTCAGCCAAAGGCAGGCAGATCCAGAACAGCAGCCTTACGTGGGAGCTGCCCTGGACAGCCGTGTGTGCCGGCTCACAGAACCAAGTGGCTCAAATCAGCGTGTCAGCAACTGCCTGCAAAGGTAGGGCTGGAGTTCTGCCAGTCCCTGGAAAGATGATGTGCCTCTTCCAGGTGAGAGCCACTGTGCTAGTAAACCTCAGACGATCAGTGTGGATGCTGCCTACTCCTGGCTGTGCTAGTTTGAGGAAAGACTTTTTATAAGACAGCAGCTTCCTAAATTTCTTCCCACTATATAGTAGTTGAATTGCATGCTGGTCTTTAAAATCCTTATCTGAAGAAAAACCATATATATGTGTATACACACACACATACAAAAGTAGATTAAATTTTTGTTTTGAAAGATACTTGTCAAATAATGATTCCTGGATTTAAAATTCCTACTTTTATATATTGGTGGATCATAATTTGAATTATAACTACTTCAGAATACTGCTTTTATGTGATAAAAAAGACTTTAAGTAGCAGCTTCCCTTTTAATTCAGGTATTATGATAGTAGAAGATAATTCAGATAATTGATAAAAATATCTCTTCGTGATTTTGTGTTTGCACTTCAAAGGACCAGCAATGAAAAGATGATCACACATCTGAATCAGAAGGATAATATTTATATCTAAACTGAGTAACCATGTAATTCTGTTGGTGTTTCCCATACTCTGTCTGTCCTCCTCCACTTGCATGCTATAGCCTGATTCAGATTTTCTGTGTGGTGTTTATTACCTGACCTGAAAAGCTCAGTCTAAATATTTGGTCTGTTCAGTGATGTTCCCAGTGTACTTCTGGCTTCTAAGTACTTCTGGAAGAGTAAAATACATGAGGTTGGTCATTTTTGTAGCTCTTTAACTTTTATTTTTGATATTCATAGGATGCTTTAAAAAAACTGATTAAAAATTACATTTTCCAGTATTCAGCTACAGAGGAGGGCTTGGTATTTTCAGATGTGTTAGGAGTGATGCTTTTTGTATGCATACAAATCAGATCCCTGCAAAAGGATTCCTCTGTCACAAAACAACCAGATGCTGGCTAGAAGAGATCACTCATCACATCTGGACTGGTAATTAGATACAACAAATATCAGCCTGAATTTATTTTCTAGATAGTGTATATGTATTATTTATTATTCAGCTCCCCCACTCTGTGCATTTTATCCTCATGTAGTTAAAGACTATGTTATGTTCTTGCAAGATTTATTTGGGTGACCAAATGAGCTCCTCTGGTCTGCTTTGCTCAGGCAGGCTTCATTCTGAAGTCATCCTACTTATATTTTTGCCCAGCAGTGTGTTCCAAGAGGTTTTCCTGTCTCCCTTCTTCCCACAAATGGAGAAGGAGGTTGGCCAGAGTCATAATATATTCTTGAAATCCAAGAACTGTCAGTGGGTGGCTACCAAGATATGCAACTTACAGACAGATTCATCATTTGAGCTAGGCTGAAATAATCACTGCAGTTGAGGAGGCTCTCGGCGTGGTAGGGAAGTTCATTCCTCTTACGCTTTTTTTTTCTGGTCATTCCAGTGGTGCCTTTCATTTCTTTCCATTCCAGTTGTATATTCTGCCCTTATACCTGATATATTTTCTATTACATATTTCAAGTCCATAAATCCTTGAATTCTTAAGGACTGATTGAAAGTATATGTTGCTTATAACTAATTCTTACTTGTTATTGGTATGCAAACATAACAAAGTGAGGGGAACCTTCCTGTACCGTTTCTACAGCAAAACATCAAAGGCCACTGTTTCCTGCTTTCTCACTAGTTAATTTCTTTTCTTTTCTTTTCTTTATTTAATACACTTTTCATTAAAGAGGAATTAGAACGCCTTTAGGTGGAACTTAAATATGTATATAATTACAATACATACAACATATTAATCTTTGAAGATAACAATATACACAACATTGTCAAAATACTTTAATGGGAGGTCCAATACAGTTTTGTATCCTTGACTGCCTGTTTCTATGTTATTACAAAACCTTACTTTTAAAGCTGGGTACATTGTTAAGCTTCCACTGGGTTTTCCACAGCATTTCTCAGTATAGATGAGGTTTATATAGGTAGCATTCTCACATCTCTAGCAGTAATGAGCTATATTTACCATATTCTAGGACTGTATTTGTTGCTCATAGCCGTGCTGTGATGAACGAGCAGTCTTGAGCTGTTTGGTTTCTCTCTTTCCTCGTTTCCAGGTACTGAACTCATAGCTTGTAATAGATGCTATTAATCTGTAGCTGCCTGACAATACGTTTTGTACTACTGAATGTAGTCTTATTGTGCTACTCAAGGTCATTTGACTTTGTGTAGAGTTCACTCTTTCCCTTAATTATTGTTGCCTCCCAAATTTGTATCACAAGAAAATTTCTTCATCGCAGTTAGACCTATTCTGCAAATACTATTGAGATAAATGATAAATACAGGCAATCCTAATCCCAGTTCTGTTAAACTTGATTAGTCATCCTTCTTTTGGCTTGGTTGCCGAAGAAACCTTCTTCAATTTAACCAATTATTTCTCATTTTACTCTAAATCAAATGCTTTACTGAAATTTACATCAACTGTGTCTCCCTTTATTTAGCAGGGCTGACTTGTATTTTCACAAATTCTTTCTTTTCCATTTTTCTTACATTTACCTCCATCTTTGATAGCATATGACTGAGGCCTGGCTAAAGCCACATGTACTGCACAGATCATAATAAAACATTGCCCAGGTTACTGAGTGCTTTAATCACCCTTCTGCAAACAGTTGCAAATTTTGTTCTCCCTCGTTATACGACTGTCCCCTGCCAGACCTGAAGTTATACCTGGAATTTCATATGCCAGCTCTTTTGACACATGGACCAATACTGACTCATGCTTTCCTTCTGCTGTCCCATCTGTTGGTGTCCGTGTGTTGTGGTGTTCCTGGTACTTGGATAATCTGCTGTCAGGGGCTGTGCTTTTTTAACTGCACACCTAGAGCATCCAGAGCATCCACAGCTCTGGCTAAAATGGTATGATCAATATGATTTGACAGAGTTTTACTTTTTTGGTTTTTGGCTTCTGTTTGGAGAAGCTTTTACTTTCCTTAGTAGCTCCTTCTAAAGGTGGTAGAAGTTTGTCCTGTGTGTTTGATGTCACTTTTCTTCGGAGAAGGATGTATAGAGCTGTATTCTTTCTCCTTTCAAGCACTCATTATTGCTGAGGTCCACAAACAGAGGAGAGAGATAATCTTTAATATCCAGAAGCTTTATGGCCTTTACCTGGGAAAGATTGTTCTGGATGAAAGAAAACCCACTTGTTCCAGGAGCAGTAAGAAAAGGTTAATGAATAAATTATTTTGGACTAGTTTTTTTTAGTGTTCTCTGAAATACGCATGTTCACTGGGCAACAAATCAGTCTCAAACAAATCTGACTGCTTTTGAAAGTGCACAGTCAGCAAGGAGGTTTGTCCTGTAGTCATACAGAGTCATACCCAGGAAGTTCCTGTAGTCATTTTGCAAACCTGTACTTGAGAATATGCCAGTCTCTGCAAACTGAGACTGTTTTTTAGCTCTTCAATGCTGAATTCTGTGCAGCCAATAGCACTTCTCTCAGTATAGAAAATCTGGTAAGTGGGAGTGAGGTGTAAGGACAAAATGTGTGTTTACTTAAAATTAGAAAGATACATAGTGTTAAAAAGTTTTGTAATGTGTTAACCTAACTGTACATCTCTTTATCGGCTATGTGTTTGAAAGTCCTGCACCATACTAGTATGTCATTAATCAGTGAGATGAAAAACAGTGTTTTAGAATTTGAAATAAGCCAGAGGGACATAAGCCAGTATTAACCATCCTTTTCTCATCTTTCAAAGTGTAAATGTCATTTACGTATAATGCAATTCAGTAGCATGCTGACATTGTATGTTAGCTGCTTTTGCTGTTTACCATTAGGTGTTTGAAATATGATGTGTTTGTTGCCAGTTGAAACATGCCTCTGTTTTTAGCATGGTAGTTTTAATTTTCATGTACTTCAGCATACAGTTGCAGTATCTGTTCAAGATAATTGTTTTGATGATTCCTCACAGTCCTTTAGCACTTTCCAGACCAGAACATCAGTGTTGCTCACTATATAGAAAAAAAATGTGCCTATTAAGGATAGTGGCCTTGATTTTAAAAACTGTCACTGATATGATAGTTCTTAGATGTAATATCTTGGAGGATTCTCAAGGTTGTTGATGTTTGAAAATCTGTTCCTTTTTTAAAGGGAAGCCTATTTGAGTACCTCAATTCCTTAGCTGCATTAAAAGAATGTGTCATAAATAAGAATATCCATATTTTACTTGTAATTCAAACAAAAATAAAATCAAAATATTTACTTACACCAAAGTAACAATTTTGCTGTCATTTTATCTGCTAATTAGTATTCACTTAATGAGTCTGAAGTGTAGCTGGATAATTCTTCCTAAGTGATTGGGATGCTCCTATTTTATTTACCTTTTGGCATTAAAAACATTCAATTTGTTTTTCAAAATCAAGTAAAGAGACAAAAATTGAACGGCCTTTCTGTTTTGCCTTTGTATTTACAAAAACATATCCTGCCCATTAAACCACTTAAGCCATGCAAGTAAACCTCAACTAGACTGGCATCTCCGCATTGCATGCATGCTGTCAATAATACTGAGCTTTAGAGCTCTGGAGTTCTGAAAGTGAAAAATAAGGAATTGGCTGAATCACATTCAACTGCAGCTGCTTCCCTGTTCATTTTCTGGTCCCCTATTGCTCACTGTGGTGTCCTATGTGGAGGATGGTGCTGTGTTTAGAAGTCTGTACCTGTGGCACATAGGGTTGTGGTTAAGGGATGGACTTGGCAGTGCTAGCTTAATGCTAGGACTCGATGACCTCTTGGAGGCCTTTTCCATCCCAAATGATTCTGTGACCCTATGAGACCTTCCTTGCTTTGTAAGAAGCATAAGCAAAGTGCCTCTGGTGAGCTTCCTGGTTGTGATGTTCTGGGTGTGGGTCCAAAGCCTTGAAAAAACTGTCTGAAAAATTCAAGTCTGAAGGGCTTTGAATGTCCTACTGGTAACAACTATCGAACTGGTTGATAAGGGCCAGTTTCTGTGCACTGACTCATGTTTGGCAAATGTTAGAAGCTGATCTGCAATGAAATTTTAATCTTTGCTTTAGTAATTTCACAATTATAAGCCGCACCTGATTATAAGCCGCACATCCGGGTAG
>VRYO01002297.1:72939199-72963850 GCA_009812075.1 Sialia sialis | reverse complement strand
CTTAAAAAAATAAACTTAATGACTTCGTTAGCAACAATAAAAATACATAATTTGGTTGACATATTGTTTTCTGGCTGCATATTTGATAAAATTTGATAAATCATGATTCTTTAGAGACTCTGTCAGATGATAGGCTAATGGCTATTAGTTTAAGCCCACTCAGAAGAGCAGTATGTCAGCCCCCATGGCAGTAAAAGGGGAATGCAAGCTTAGTTTATGTGTTAATGAATACTATTGATTCTAAAATTACTGCTAAATAATAATTTTAAAGCACTTTGATGTGTTAATTTGCAGAATCTCTTTCTACAGAACACTATGTTACATTAAAAGATCGTGAATGTAATTCATTACCAGCACAGTTAGTATTGGTGGGTTATCTTACAGGTCACTGAACCAAACCATGTAAATTACTTATTTCTAATCAGTCTAGGAAAAAAATTGATGCAGTTTTCTGTAGATTTATCTCCACTTTTTCTCCACACCTGCAATTGTGTTAAAATTGAGCAAAAGAATATTTAAACCTTAAGCATGTGTTACATGACTCTCCATGCTGACCAAGCTTTGTCTGATTTCAATGAGACTTTGATCACACATATTCCACAAAGAGCCTCCTCCAATTTCATACACTATCTTAATCTCTCAGTTTTTAACTCTTACCTGGAATAGTTTGTCTGAGAGACTCTTAATTACAAAAGTGTACACTGCAGAAATGAGTGTAAAGTTACTTTAAAAGAGTCACTAAGAGTTTGGTCAAAAAGTGCAAAAAAATCCTCTAAACCATAGTTTAAATATCATAACTTTTTATTAAAACTAGTGTCCTTTAAGGAAATATTTCAGAGTGATTTTTCATCCCTAATTAATCTCACTAATTTGTAGTGATTTTGATACTTCCACATAATAATACTTTAAACCTAGATATCCTATTGTTATAGTGAATTCAGTGATATAAACATTAAAACCAAAATACAGATAGACTGTTGTAATGCAATTTACGTTGGCCATTTTTAAGAAAGCAATTGAAAAGTTAAAAGCACGTCAGGAGACTGATCAGATTAATGCACTCAGTTTTTATGTACCATAGTTATCACAGAAATATTAATGACTTATCTCTAATGAAAGGAAAAAAAGGTTTTTACCTACCACTGTGTCTGAAATTATTAGGTTTCAGACACAGTGTGACAGCTCTGAGGTAAGCTTTTATGTTATAATATAATCTGAAATTTAAAATTTAGTTTTACTCTGCCATTTCCATCGATTCCACAGGATGTTAAAATGAACACCTTGACTGGTTGAGGTCAAATCATGGTCTTCTGACATTTTTTTGTTCAAGTACACAAAATATAACCAAGAAAGAACTTGAACTCATAATTTAAATGACTTAAATTTTGACATGGAGGCAGTATTGCCCACAATATTGCTGCCTGTATTCCAAATGGAGAATTTTATGGCTTCTATTAGCTTCTAGGATAACTTCTCTCTTAAAGTCAGTATTGGCATCTGTAGGTACAGAGTGTAGGGTGACATTTACAGGTGAGGGAATGTTTATGTGGCGGTTTTCCGCTTGGAATACTGAAAAAGTTAGATTCTTTCCTATTTCAAAGGCATTTCTTCACTGAATATCTACTGAATGCCCTGAGTAGAAAAAGAATGAAATGCCTTCGATACATTTTCATTGCCATTTAAAACCAAAATAAACTTTCACTATATTGATAACCATTTCACTGTTGCTTTCTATGCACCTTTACTTACAGGATTATTTGAGAAGACTGCATATTTAAAGGAATACCTATGAATGTTTGATGCAGATATTTAATGTGAATTTCTCACAATGGTTTGCATTGCAGCCCTGCCTTGCAGATTCATTCGGTGAGAGAGTAGAAGTATATCATGCATTGTAATCATTCACATAACTCAAATTTAAGATAATTAGTACAGTAATTTCAAGATTATAAGCCGCACCTTTTTCATTGAAGAATCCAGCCTACCCCAGTAGTGCGGCTAATCATCAGGTGCGGCTTATTTATGGACAAATCCCAGCAAAATGCCAACCCAGAAGTGAGAGCCGGCCGGGGAGGGCACCTGGGGCTGCCTTTAAAGGCTTTGCTGGTCTATGAAAACTGTTTGCAACTTGAGCACCTGACACCAAACCCTGCACTGGCACAATTCTGTTACTAATTCATTACTTTGTCGCACATGGATCCTCTCCGAAAAAGAAAAAAAAATTAAAAAATAAAAAAATACGGCTTATATTCAGGTGTGGCTTATATATGAACAAATCTCATGGTCTACCCGGCTACCTGGATGTGTGGCTTATAATCAGGTGTGGCTTATAATTGTGAAATTACTGTATTTTGAAAGCTTTGTTTACTTGCAGATCTTTCAATGTGAATAATTTTCAGTAACAAAAGGTCCTAAAAGAGAGTTTTGATATTTTGGTAAGATTTTGTAATGAGCAAAAATAAAGGAATGCATTCAGTCCTGTATAGAGATTTTTTCAAGTGTCAATTATAATCTTTGTTTTTTGACATTACCAAGTGTTAGCTCTTAAAACTTATGATTCTTCAGTAGTGATTTGGGTGCTCAGTTAATACTTTTTGGGTATGAGGCCATTTTAAAAGGATCTTTCTGTTATATGAGTAAGTCCCCATAAATAATAGATCTGCTGTTAAAGCAGAGGCAGAGTTCAGTTACTTCTGCAGCTGTAGGTTGGTATTATAGCCAGTTTTAAACCACCCACATTTCCACAGCATCCACCCAGTCATGCGTTAAGTGGCACGATTAACATCTGTCGTGTGTGCTTCACTGTCAGCCTTAGAAAGCTGGGTACGTAGGATAACAATTTATTTTAGTAGAGTTGATTTTAATTGCATTTCTGCTTGCCTGAATTGGAAACAGCAGACCTGAAGATGTGTCCTTGAAGCAGAAGGCAGTGATGGTGTCTGTACCTAGTGAGATTTAAAGTCCTCATTTCAGCTGGTCTATGAGAAAGTTGGATCCTGCCAAGTGGGGTTTTCCTTTTGAAGTGTCAGGTTCCTTGCAATCTCCAGAAAGCTCCATGGTTCAAAGTGGTGGCCAACTATCAGTGGTGGATGTTGTCCACCCTTTCCAGCCATGGATTTTTCTGGAACTCCTGGTCTTTAAAGACTTTGGAGATGAGGTGTGGGTGAGAGGATGACACAGGTGATGGCTGCGTAGCTGCTTCAATAGTTCAGTTTCCTGCCTAAGCTTCTGTACTTAAAAATATCTGATGCTGGCATCTCTGAATTTCAGTTCCAAGCGGTGGGAAATTCACAAGATCAGTTGTTTTTTTCTCAAATGTTGCCATCTTGGCCTGAACTCAAATGACAGCAGCTGTTCTCATGAGATTTCAATTTCAGCCAACTGAAAAAAGAGCCTTTTCCTTTTCAGATCTAACCAGCTAGTGATGGTGGCAGCGACTTCTCTTCACTATGTTAGGAATCCATACATCCTCTCCCACATGCCGCGTACGCATGAAGAATAAAGTGGAGGTGGACTCCAGTGTGATACGTATTTATTGTTTTTGCTGAATGGAGTTGTGTATTTTGTGTGTGGAAAACATGGACCAGTCCTCCAGTGTTCAGCATTTGCATTTAGTATGTGATATATTCACCAAGGATCTATGTGTAAAGATCTGCAAAAGAAAAACTTTCTTTTAGGGAAGCACTGACTGGGAATGAGTTCTACCTTCAGTCACAAGCAATGGCATTGAAATACCAGCTCCTCCTGATTGATCTCTGCCAGTGTTCACTTGCCCTTCTTCCTCTCCAGCTTTCAGCAGCATATGGAGCATCAACAGACTCGTGGGCAGCTTGGCTTGACCTGAAAAAATCAGAAAGCAGTACTGATTTTAAAAATAGGGTGTGGAAGCTAAGGCAACTCGTGCTTCTGTCTCACAGGAACAGGGGTGGCGGAGGTCAAAGAGGACTTGGTGTGTGCGTTGAGAGGATTAGGACCAGCTATGAAGGGAAAAAAATAGGGTTGTACATCTCCCCTCCTTCTCATGAGTGTGTTCCTTGAGTGTGGCATGGGATTGTAATTTCTACAGTCTCTGATAAAAGGTGGGAAAGGTGCTCCTTTCCCCCAGCACTGTCTACAGTCTCCAGCCTTCTAACTGGTGGGTTTTCAGTCCCTGGCTGCTCTTCTGGGGTATCTTGTTACCAGACTCCTTACTCACCATCATCTAGGGTGCGCACCCTGTGATCCCAGTGGCTAGCTAGGCAGATGTCCTGAATATATATCTTCACTGTACCAAGACAGAAATTATGGTTTGGAATAATGCAGATTTGGTTCATTAGACTGTAGGAAAGAGAGAAACCATTGAGGATTTATCGTACTTGTGAATAACGACTTACATGAGTTTGGGTTTTTCTCAGTCTTTCTCCCATCTGAATTTGTAGAACTCCTGATGGTTGGCCCAAGAACCATTTTTTTCAGGCTTCTTCTCATGTTGTTGAAAGAAAAAACTTTCTGTCTAAAGAGCTTATTTAATCCAAGTATGTAGAATTCTCAGCCAGATTGATAGGAGGTTAAATTAGTGATTGTGGGCTGAAAAACTGAGTGACACATTAGAAACTTGATCTTAGATGTGAAGTGTCAAAGGGAGAGTGTCTTTTCCAGGCTGGTGCAATACTGTTCTTACTTAAACCTTGTGGAGCTGAGAGGAGTTAGCTGATCACTGTGTAAATGTGTAAACGTCAAGCTCTCTGGCAGTCCTGTGGGTGTTCAGACACCATAAAAGAAGAAAACCTGGCCCCAGATAATCTTGGTATGTTGTCTACGCCACATCCAAATCCAAGCCTGTGCTAGTATGTGCTCACTTAGAAACCATCAAGGGGATTCAACTTAACAAAAGTAAGTTCATGCCTGTACCTGAAATCTCCATGCAAGTTTGTAATGTGAAATTCTTCGTAGTTGTCTTTGGAGAGGAATGGGCACTTGTTGTTGTAGATTCATCTCATCCTAAGGTCCATGTTTTTCTATGCCGACTATAAAAGTAACCTAGAGTGAGTAACTCAGCTAGTGATACCATTTTTTTGGTAGGTGTGTGAAGATAGGCAAGTTGAATCTCACTCCTTGTGGCAGAGAGGCAACATGAAGCTGCTTGCCAGTAGCTATGTGTCAGAGCTAAATCCTCTTTCTCAGGATCAGGAAATTGGAAGCAGTTCCTGGATGCCTGTCCTGTGCATCACAGAGCTACAGCGCAGGGGGATATCTTGCTCCAAAATCGGTGTTAATGAACACTTAGAGAAATCATAAAAATAACCTTAAGGGGAACATTCGCATTTGCAATCAGGACTGTAAATACAGAGCTGGCAAAGACTGCCTGGAGCTGGATGTGATGTTATAAGGAAAAGAAACATGAACTGTCAATAAATGCTCAAGGTAACCCATCCCTCAAATTAACAGGTCTGGGACTAGGAACATAGAAGATTCTCCAGTATCTTACTGAATGACCTTGAAAGTATTTTTTCTTCTTGTTATAGCTCTAGTTCCCAGTAAATGTAATGTGGACAAGGCATTGATTTCTTGCAAACCCCTTTGTCTTGGTTTAAGACAATTTACAGGATGGAGACTGGGGAGTAAGCTACCTCCCCTTTAGTTTTAATGTCTACCCTTTCACCAGTAAGGACAGACAAATGTGAAAAGAGTGAAGTGAAAAAATAAAAGTTTACTAAAAATTGAAACAATAAAAGGCAAAAAAACAGCAAAGAGCACTAGATACAAAGGTGCTGATTCCCATGGATTGCCCGGAAATGAGAAGCAACAAGATATGGGAAGATATGGAATATAATACCCAATTTTTGGGTTACCCAGGACACCCTGAGGAGGTTCTGTGTGAGTGCTGAAGGGTTTTCTCCATGTCCTAGAGAGGTATGGAGTTCAAGAAAGTACTGTAGAACTGCCATTTCATTTTAGTCAATAGGTATTAATGTAAGATACCATTAGAAATATTATATTAATAGATGCAGTAACTTAACCAAAGATGAGAAAAAAGATACAGGTAGAGTATACCAAATGTAGCTCTAATTGTGCTGGAAATTAGGTGACTTAAAGTAGTAAAAAAATAATCTGTGTTTACAATATGCAGATGTCAGGAAGGAAGCTTTATTATAAACAAAAAATAGACTTGCTCATCTTTCATAGGAAAAGTTGATTTTATAAAAGCAACAGATATCTTCATCAACATAAAACTAAATAAAACATAGTGATAATAATACACAAGTGCTTTCTAATGAAGGTTTTCCTATTAGTGATAAAATATGTTGTTTGGAACTGAATCAGTGTTCATGCTTGCCTTCTTATTTGACAGAGACCAAAAAACCTTCCTTGATTGGGATTTGATGTGATTTTTGATTATAATGACTATGGTAAGATTTCTTCCATTTGCCATATATGAATTCTGCTTAAATCACAGAGCGTGAACTTTTAATTTAAGCAGTTCTTCTATGTTTTATGGTTTTTAAAATTTTTTTAACCTCTACAAGAACATCATGCTTTCTTTATTGGTGTTTCATACAAATTCTTCCTGTCTAGGCCCTATAGAAATAGTATTTTACCTTCTCTGTTGCTGTTAACACAGTGTCACAGGGTATAAGAATGACCAAGTTTTTTACAGGACATCATGTTGTGTTGCCTTGCCCAGAGATAGAGGGATGGATGTTTACTGTGAGAATCTTTCTCGAGCTTGGGAGTAGAGGATCTGAGTGATTGCAGTCATTGTCATGAACTGATGTAAAGCAGCACTGGTGTTTTTTCATTGAGGGACACCAGGAGCAGTCAGGTGATCCTCAATGATGTCTGGAGGCAGAAACGAGTGTAGTCAGTCGATGCTGAAGTAAACTGCTGCAATGAGCTCTGCAAAAAAGTATGTTGTGTCTGCAGCCCCAGTCAGAGCAAGTGAATTTTCTAAGACAATCTTGAGCAGAATGTGGGAAGCAGGGCTTGTTTGTGTGCAGCCAACATGTGCTGCTATTAAAAATTACAATGGTAAATGCACCACAGTTGCCTTGAATGCAGCTACATTTTTGACTTTTGAAATATTGAATTTTGAATGGTTTTCAACAAATCAGATGGAACATGCAGAAAAAAATAGTTCAATAGTCCAATAAAAAGTCTTATTAGTATATGCTTTTCTAAAAGTGATTTTATTGTCACATTGATTTTGAGTTCTCCTTAACAACAATGAAAAGAAACCAATGGGATTTTAAAAATTCTTGCAGCACTTTTTTGCTATTCTAAAATAAATATGCTTTTTTGCAATATAATTATTCAAAGGATTTGTTTCTGCTTTAGGCATTAAAATACTTGGGATTGCATTTACATTTTTAAAGACATGTGCTACCTTGTGTGTCCAACCACACAGGTACAGCATTAGCCTGCATCAGGCTAATGTTGATGTGACTCCATGCATACAATATATGTTACCCAGGTTTATATTTTTCTCTTCTACCTAGAAAAACGAAATCCAACACATGTAGCTGAAGTGGTTTAAAACATTACTCCTCAGTAGCTGTTCTCTGCCAGCAGAAGGTCAGAGTCAGCCACTGAGCTGCCTTAGTGGGCTGGGTT
Organism: Sialia sialis; assembly: GCA_009812075.1. NCBI lineage: Eukaryota > Metazoa > Chordata > Aves > Passeriformes > Turdidae > Sialia > Sialia sialis. The sequence goes on along the minus strand of VRYO01002297.1, from coordinate 72,956,260 downwards.
TGCTGTCATCTACTTCTGTGCAAAGTCAGCTGGGTTAGCTTATGCCTTGGCTGGTGGTGCCTGTGGATGTTCAGCCTTTCATGAAAAACAACTGTAGGAACTTGCTCCTAAACTGTTACATCTGTTTCCAAATTATTGCCAACTATGAAGGGCTCTAGTACAACACTGTGTGCAGACCAAGGCTTTTCAAAAAACGTCAGAAGTATCACAAGCCATCTTAAAAATGGTGAAGAGTGTTTTAGAACTATTTTTGCCCTAATTGTACATTGGGAAGATAGACAGTTCTTTGTAAAAAGAGGACTTCCTAATAATGAATTTATAAGAATAAAACTTGTAAAGTGTATTTGACAGTATTTAGCAGCTGCAGAATTTCGTCATTTGTTCCATGATTTCATGCTGTCAAATCTGACAACATGAACTAGTGCCAATCTTTGCTTTGAAAGACAATTTCCTTTTTATAAAAATTCTAATTATTAAAGCTAAATTTGGATTTTACTAAAAGGAAGTTGTTAGTCTTATATTTGTCAAATAGCTTTCAAAAACTAAGTTGGTTCTACCTTTGACAATTAGTCAAAATGATATCTACTGAAAACCGTATTTTTTCCATCTTCTGCTTTTCTGGATAAAGTTAATGTTGATGGCAAGGAAGGCACTTGTATTTTTGATACACATGGAACTTGGTTATCAACTGTGTAGAAGTCTGGATTTATTAACCATTTTCAGACATGCCTAGTTGGATCTCATTTAGTTAAAGATACTATTGAGCACCAACTGCTTGTGGAGGAGAGGGTGTCCAACCTGTGAAGTTAACTTGGACATTGCCATAATTTTGGTCCTAAAGATATATAACCCTTTTGTCTTTAAAATGACAGTGCTTTTAACACACTTTTTGATTAATTTTCACATACTATAGGCAAAGCTTTGAATGAATGCAGATTAGCAGCTCCTACTGTAATCTGTGCTCTGGATAAAGGCTAACTCAGCTCAGATGCTAGTAGCCATCTGAACTCTGTGCTTTGTCCAGATTCCATCACAACCCAGAAAGGACAGACCAGTTATTCCACTGCTTACCTGAAAATATGTGACAGTTTATGGTTTGGGGGCAAGATACACTTTTATCAACTAGCAGCAAGCTAGTCTCCTGACCTCTTTCCCTGGAATACACCAGACTTCTGGTTGCAGAACTGATGTAAATGTGTGATTGGCTGGGAAGGAGGAATTTGAGCCCTTTTCCCTCTTTTCCCCACATGAACTTAGTGTAGAGGCTATAATGAGAATTACAGTAAGTACACTGCCAACTGTGCAGGAAACTTTAGTGCTGGTATTCTGGGGCTTCCTGACTATGTTTTCACAAGTATAAGCAAGAGAGGTGGGACCACTGAAAGAAGGGCTAATGAAACATGGATTTTCTGCACCATCTGATGATACAGCCATGTTCAGCTTCTGAAACAATACTTCTGAATGAAGAATTTTGAACTTACTGTGTTATACTGCTGTAGTTGTAGCCTGATTCTCTGAGAAATAATGAAGCATATACATTAAAAGTAACGAGAAAATCTTAGCACACTGCAAAATATTTTAGAACACATACCTACAAAGCACCCTGTGCACAAGGTCTCATAGAATAGTTAAGATGGGAAAGAACCTCTGGAAATTGTATAGATCAACTCCCATGCTCAAGTAGGATCAGTTGAACAAGATTGTTCAGGGCCAAGTTCAGTTAGATTTTGAGTATCTTCAAGCGTGGAGATTCAACAACCTTTGTGGGAAACCTGTGTTCAATCAGCCTCTTGATTAAAAGAAGCAAGGTTTTGCTTGTTTGAAAGGAATTTATTGTATTTCAGTTTGGCCCTTGTGGATTCACTGGCTCCCACAGAGAAAAGCCTTCCTCAGTCTTCTTTGTACCCTCCCTTCACGTATTACCCACATTACTGAGATGCCCCTGACCCTCTGTTCTACAGGGTGAACAGTTCCAGCTCTCTCAGCCTCCCCTTGTATGACCCTCACTTGTCTTTGTGATCCTTTGCAGATCCTGCTCCAGTAGGTCCATGTCTCTCTTGTACTGGGAAGCCCTGAACTGGACAGAGTACTCCAGGTGTGGCCTCACCAGGGCTGAGTAGAGGGGCAGGATCACCTCCCTTGACCTGCTGGCAGTGCCCCCACCTCATGCAGGTCAGGATGGTGTTGACCTTCTTTGTGAAACTTGTATGGTCTAGTATTGTGTGGCAGGTTTCACTACAGAGGAGTAAAATTTTAGGAGAAGTCAACTAGCTTGAATTAAATTTTTAAATTGAAGATATGGCCTCGGTGAAGTGAACAATGTGTGCTAGTAAACTAGAGGAGAGAAATTGTCAAACTGGCAATGAGAGAACTGCCCACAGAGGCTTCAGTAATCAACGAAAGCAACCTAAAGAGCCACCAGAGTACAGTGCATTTCTTGGGAAATCTCTTGCCCTGGGAATAAACCTTGGGTTGGCACTGGGCCAGGGGCTAGGACATCTAGTAGACTACCAAGCTACCAAATAATATGCTGTGGGAGGTCTCTACACAAGCTCCATTTTCATGTAATTGTCTTCTTACTATAGTTGTATTTGGTTACATATCTAAAATACTCCTGCTGCTGGCTTTGCATAAAAGCCAGTTGTAGGGAATAGTCAGGGGTGAGTTATCTTTGTTAGTTTATTTTGTGTTTTCCCTCTCCCTTGCTTCCCATTATTTAGTCATGAGAATAAGATGAAGAGCTGTTTTGATATTTTTTTTTCCCCCCACATGCTGGGTGACTAAGGACCTGAGTGCTGAAGACCCACTTTTCCCTTCCCTGAGCATCATTTTTTCTTCCACCCAATTTGCAATATGTTCTTTAGGCTCTGCTGGAGCTCATGAAACATTTATACCTGTGGTTATATGGTACATTTTGTAGCATTTGTACCCTGGTATTACTGTGTGCCTGTAGCCACATGACATCCTTGTGTCTAACCTGAGGGACATGGATTTGACTGATGGGCCACTTGGTGAATAAGGAATTGGCTGGATGGATGCACTCGAAGGGTCATAGTCAGTGACTCAGTGGACACCAGTGACAAGTGATGTTCCTCAGGGACTGGTGTTGTGCCTGACACTGTTTAACTTCTTTGTTGGCAACGTGGGATCGAGTACACCCTCAGCAAGTTTGCCAGAGTCACCAAGCTGTGCGGTAGAGTCAACATGCTGGAGGGAAGGGATGCCATCCAGAGGGATGAGGACAAACAGGCCTGTGTAAACCTCATTAAGCTCTACAAGGCTAGATTCAAGGTTCTACGGATGGATCAGTGCAATCCCAAGTACAAGTACAGGCTGGGTGGTGAATGGATTGAGAACAGCCCTGAAGAGACGGTTTTAGTGGTGCTGGTGAATGAGAAGCTCAGCATGACCCAGTGATGTGCCCAGAAAGCCAAACACATCCTGGGATGCATCGAAAGAAGCATAGCCAGCGTGCTTCACTGCTTCTGCTTCACAGTGGTGAGACCACCTGGAGTACTGCATCCAGCTCTGGAACCTTAATATAAGAACAGGGACCTATTGGAGTGAATCCAGGTAAGTATCACGAACATGACCAGAGGGCTGGACCAGCTCTCCCATGAAGACAGCTTGAAGAGAGTTTGAGTCATTCAGCCTGGAGAAGAGAAGGCTCTGGAGCAACCTTATAGCAGCCCTCCAGTACCTGAAGAAGGCCTATGAGAAAGCTGTAGAGGGGCTTTTTTACATGGGCATGTAGTGGTAGGGCAAGGGGGAGTGGCTTTAAAAGGAAAGAGGGTAGGTTTAGATTAGATAGTAGGAATAAGTTTTTTATTATGAAAATGGTGAAGCACTGGCACAGGCTGCCCAGAGAAGTTGTGGATGCCCCATCCCAGGGGGTATTCAAGGCCAGGTTGGATGGGGCCTTGAACAACCTGGTCTTAATGGTAGGTATCCCTGTCCATTGCAGGGGAGTTGGTACCAGTCCCTTTGAAACCAAACCATTCTGATTATATGGTATCTGACATGCTGTTTGCATGAATTATGGACCTAATGTTTTGTCTGAGAACATGCATGAAAGCAAATTATTCTCTGCTTCCTTTCTCCCACAGAATCACACCTGTCCATGATTATGCGTTGCCAGAAGTTTATATCTGGCCCTAGTTAATGCTCTTTCACTTCATGGTTGTCCTATTTCTTGTCGCAGACCTTCAATGCTGATTCTCTATTTGGAGGTCCATTCTGATCTGCCTGAACCAAAGAAATGAGTATCCATAAACAAAAGGGAACTGGACAGAATGATTGCACTGGTTCCTTGTTCTTCAACATATTGCAGTCTGATTTGGGTTCTAATTTGAAATATGATTGAAAAATTCAAAGCAAGCATTATAATGTTCATAAAATCTCTCAGATGAGGAGCATTTTTTCAGCTAGCTTCAAGAAACCCATGCCACATGAAATTTGTTAGCTGTGGGCCCCAGTTTCTCTGTGTCTGCCATTGCTGTGAAGAAACTCTTTCTCATGCAGCGTGTGGCCAAAAATCACTTCAGGCTCCCATGTTCCAGTAGGATCCCAATGGTTAAAAAGGTACTTAATTTTCTGATGGTGCTGAAGGTTTCAGTTTAGGAGAATGTTGAAAAACAACTCAAAAGTTCATCTGAATGCTCTGGCTAGCTGGATTAATTTTTAGGCTGTTTTGTGGCTGTTGAAGGAAGCATGGTTTCTAAAGGAGGTTTTTGCAGCCCACCTGCTCGATTGTTGGGTCTGCCCAGGGAAGCAGTAAAATCACAGTAGAGTTCCTGTGGAAGAACCCATCCATGCTAGCCTCCCGAAAAAGCAGGCTCACTGAGGCTGGAGCAGTTGGAGGTGGTGACTGTCTGCTGGAGGGGTGTGCTAGATGGGAGGTTGTGGCCAAGTTATAGAGCTGAAGGAGAAGAGGAACAGGGAAGATGGAAATGATGGAGAAATGATTGAGAGTGTCTTCACATAGACCCTGCAGAGATGAAAACATGAATGTCCTGACTGTGCAAAACAGGGCAGCCAGAGTCTGTGGGCAGTTTTGACATAAGTGGAGGAACACTGTGTGGAGGAACACTGGAGACTTATGACTTCTGTTAAAAATTGTCTGTACAAGGTTGCTGTCTTATCTTGAAAAGGAAGGTCAGGCAAATTCTGTGTTGAGTGGATAAATGCAAATGTGCCCGTCTTCAAAAAATCCCAGCATTTTAACTTGAAGAACTACAAGCCAGTCAGCTGTAGCTGCCAGGGCTTGGGTTTTGCCCCGGGCTGCCACAAGAAGCCCAGGTAAAATGTTCTGTATGGAACAGCTTTTCCTGGCTGCTTCAGGCAGATTTCAGCCACAAGGTACTTGGATACAAGCAATGCCTAGAGCCTAGGCTTTTGCTCTTTTGTGATTTTCAGCTCAGCTTCTCTTGCAAGTACGTTCTTAGCCAGCAGAGTGAGAGAACGAGAATGCTGCACCGATGTTCCATAGACTCTCTACTTTCATCCATGAAAGGGTCCTCACAGCAGTCCAAATATATGGGCTACTAAAAGGACTTTTATAGGGTTAGGATGCCTTAGAAAATGAACCAATAATATCAAGGATTGAAAACTAGCTAGCTACTTAAAGGTTTTAGGTAAAAAGTGACCAATCACTAAAGGAATCAAAAAAAGGACCAATTAAAGCACAAAGAGATAAAGCAGGGGTCTGCAAAAGGGGTTGAAATATTTCTAGTATTCATTCTAAGTAAGCAATTTCTTATCTAAGGGATGATTTTCCAGGGAGGCCCTGTCAGAGTTTCTACTCCTTCCACGGTCAGCCTTACTTCAACCCCATGGAAGATAATTGAGTTTCTGGACAAATTGGTGATTGAAACAGTCAGAATGGATTTCTTAAGGGTAAATCATTCTTGACCAGCTAAGTTGCTTTGCTATGTTGAAATCACTATTGTTGTGGGTGAGAGAGTACCATGTCATCGACCTTGCCTCTAACAGAAAGTTCTATACAGTTTCCCGCAATATTCTCATGTCCAAATTGGGGCCTTACTGTCTGGATGGACTAGCAACAAACAGAAACCAAGCTGGATATTTAGGCTCAGATTGTAGCATATTCTGCCTTTCAGTGACCTGAAAAAGGCAACAGTTTGATTTAAGTTTGTGGATGATGCCATACTGGGAGGGCCAGCAGTTAGGACAAGATTTTCATCTGTAGGATTTTATGTCAGATTTTCATCTGATAAATAAATATAGTGGGTTGACAGGACCCCTATGAAATTCAGTAGGGCGAATTCAAACTCCTGCTTCTGAGAAGAAAATGTACCAGTGTGGGCTGGAAATTGACTGGTGGCAGTTCAGCAGAATACTTTAGTAATCCAACAGATGGGAAACTGAATATAAGCCAGCAGTGTACCTTGGTAGCATAGGCCAACAGGATCCAGCAGCCAGGAAATCAAGGGGAACTATTATCCTCTAGTCAGCACTCACTAGCTGTAATCTTTTGAACCTTTGCCATCTTCCCTGATACAATACATATAGTTTTGGACTCCAGAATATTAGAAAGGTGCTGCTGTGATTTCAGCAGAGGCCACCAAAATGGTCAGGGATTGGTCTGGAGCACTTGTCCCGAGAGAGGCTGAGGCACCTGGTGTTGCTCAGCCTGGAGGAGAGATGGCTTTAGGGGGAACCTGTTAGTGACCTTCCAGTACCTACAAGGAGTTTATTCAGATGATGCAGCCAGGCTTTCCCAAGTACTGTTGGTTGGAGGGTGAGATGTATTTGGCATAAACTGAAATGAGAGAGACTCAGAGTGAATATAAGGAAAAGCTTTCTCATCATAAGGATAGTCAAGCAGTGAGCAGTTGCCCAAAGACTGTGTAGTCTCCATCCTTTGAGGTTTCAAGACTGACTGAGCAATCTGATATGACGTCAGAGCTGACCCAGCTCTGAGCAGTTGGTTGAACTAGATCATCTCCAGACATTCCTTCCAACCCCAAATATCCTATGATCCTGTCTGTAGGAGTATGTAAATATAGATTATGTATGTAGAAGGAGTTCTGTGGATACTATATATGGAAGATGTCTTCTCAGAGGCCACAAAAGCGGTTCACTTTTGACAAGTAATATATGCTTTTTGAAATAAGGTATCTGCTTTTCTCTGCCTCTGAAGTTCTTTGCAGATATTATTTTAGCCCAGAACCAGCAAAGTCTGAAATGCTGTCACCATATTCATGCACATATTCCTTGCCTGGATTCATGTTGAATGCATCTCTGTGAAAGATTTAATAAATGACTTCTATTTACATCATTTATGTAGTGAATAGAGCATGAAAGGTGGAAAAACCAGCTTTCAAAATATCAGCGTAGCTGTTCTATTTGGAGACAACCCTTCAAACACCTGAATTATTTCATGTCTGTTAAAGTGAAGACAGTAAGGGTGATACATGTATTCTAGGTAAACACCATGCTGGTGTTTGACAGTTTGCAAATAATTCATACAATAAACGTCCCCTACTGTAGTCTAAATGCATCTCTCAGATATTTCCAACTGGGCAGCATAGATGTAATCAAGAATAATTGAAGAGCTGATTTTGTGCTATGTTAACAGAACTGTCTTCCTGAATATGTTAGGATGCCTAACATGTTGGCTTTCTCCATGATCACATTGTTTGAATTGGATGTGAAAGAATGGTTAGTACTGTTTAGTCATAATCTGTCATAAGAATCCTAAATAGCTTAGAAAAAAACCCCATAATTATATCCCTAAGACTGATGGTATTTCAGATCTTGCAGCAATAAAGGTTTTTTGGTCTTGCCTCAGAATTGCTTTCCGAAAAAGAAGTATGCTCTCAACCTAATCATGTCAGAAACAGAACACCTGCAAAAATAGATCAAAAGAGAGATTTGCTTGCTATGAATAACACTAGTGTGAATGTGCTAAGCAATCACGTTGACTGTACTGAAAATGCAACATACTCAGGGGAATCAATACAAAGAAGATAAATTTGGGAATGTTTTAGGTAGCAGTTTGGGTGTTTTTGCAATCCTTTTGTTTGCACCTTGCTCTGGGGTAGTGAGTGAAACACCTGTGGGAATCAACAGATACACCTCGAGCTGGAGGATGATCATGAGAACTACAAACTGAGTAATGCTGTTCTTTCATGGAAAATGTTGGGTTTTGTTGTGACAAGCAAAAACCTTACTTGACTACTTAAGTCTTAATGGCTGATCATATCCCTCAGGTGCCTGGCCTAGAAACCAGCCAGTGCAAAGTGATCAGCTCTTAAAGACTGTGTGCAGCACACATCAAGGAGGGGACATGGACCTCAGTGGGATGGGATGGCAAAGGCACCAGGCTTCTATCAGGGTTAGAGACCTTCCAAGCCTGTGTCTGTAACTGGTGCCTTCCACATTTCTGATAGCAGTTCTGTGCTAGCTTGTGCTAGTGTAATGATGTAAGTAAGCATGGCGAAAAGAAAGTGGTGATCATCACAACACTGCCTAAAACTGCTAGACATGGAAAACTAAATGGTCTGCTTGTCATCAGGCCTCCTTAACTGGTATTCCTTTATGGCTGTTTGATCTTACTTAATAGGGAAACTATTTGTCTGTTAGTTCGGCTCTGTTTTATTATTTCTTTTGCAAAAAAGGATTTAAAAAAACCACCCAAAACACCAGAAAACCCAAACTACAGCAAAAAAAAAATAAAAAATTGCTGCTAATGATTTAGTTTAATGGTGTTCCTCAGAACACAATGAGAATGCTAGCTCTGTCCTTCCTTTCATACCATTTCACATGTCCTGTATCAGTATTTGCTGGGAACTGGAGAAGAGGAAACAATTTCCTTTAGGGCACAGCACCTACGGAGAAGTTCACTAAAACCTTTTGATTTTGTGATGATTTCATGGGTCTCAGCTAAAGTTAAGCCCTTAACATGAAGATAAAGGTGTTTAAATACTTCTGTGACTACATAAATTACTACTTAGATTATTTTCTTCATGCTCAGGTGAGCAGAGCATGAGTAGGAGCTTCATTTAGCCCAGTGGAATTAGAGAAAGCGTATGGAGAATGGAATTTGTAGCCCGTGTACTGTTGTTTGGTTATCAACATGTTTACATGAAAAATACTTATTAGTGCATTAAATTACTTAAATTTGCTGCTATTTTAAGGATACTGACAAGATCTCTTTAGCTCCCAAGTCCCTCCCATCCTCCCCCAGCCTTTACCTTTGATTCATGATAATTATTTAGCAATAACTATGTTGAAATATGGTGTAAAAGTTTCCAATGTGTTAAATTACATCTTCAAGTCTGTTCTTGATAACTGTGAGGAGTTAGGACATTGAACGCAGCATCTTCTGACAACTTTGTGAGTTTCAGTTCTAGATCCTTTGTATTTGTCCTGATTAAATAATGCCTGGTGAAGGCACTGCTGTACCTGTGCTGCTTTCATATTTCTGGGTGTGCTAATTACAACCTGCTCATGTTCATTCATCTCTGCATGTCCCAAATATGTCCTGTTTTCTCTTCTAGATAACAGGAGATACAAAGTTCTGTTATTTGCTGCTATAGCTAAAGTAAGTAAAAACAAACAGAAGACAAGCCAAGGGAAGTTCAGACAAAGCAGGCCTGACAAGTGAAAACTCAGTGCAAAGCTCATGATTTGTTCCTGGAAGTAGCAATGCTGGGCTGCAGGGTTGCAAGAACTGAGAGGGCAACTTAAGCAGTAAGCAATAGAGCATACCTTGCATTTAATTTGATTTCATTTACAGTAATTTCACGATTATAAGCCTCACCTTTTTCATGAAGAATCCAGCCTACCCCAGTAGTGGGGCTAATCATCAGGTGCGGCTTATTTATGGACAAATCCCAGTGAAATGCCAACCCAGAAGTGAGAGCCGGACGGGGAGGGCACCTGGGGCTGCCTTTAAAGGCTTCGCTGGTCTATGAAAACTGTTTGCAACTTGAGCACCTGACACCAAACCCCGCTCTGGTGCGATTCTATTACTAATTTGTTACTTTGTTGCACATGGATCCTCAGGTTTAAAAAACAAAAAAAAAAAGAAAGAAAAAAGTGCGGCCTATATTCAGGTGTGGCTTATACATGGACAAATCCCATGATCTGCCCAGCTACCGGGAGGTGCGGCTTATAATCAGGTATGGTTTATAATTGTGAAATTACTGTAGTTTAGTTTGGTTTTCAGTTATTGCAGAGCCTTTTTGGAGCATACAGCGAGCAACTTCTTGATTTATATTTTGCCCTAGTAGCTACAGTAATTTCATGCATATAAGGCGCACCCTTTTCACTGAAGTTTTGATTCAAACCTGGGAGTGTGCCTTATAGGCGGTGTGCCTTATATATGGACAAAAATCAGAAAGTTGCTGACTGGGAAGTGGAGGCCGGCAGCAGCCCTGAGCTGAGCCGAGCCCATATGGCCCCAAGTCGAGGTCCAGGGACAGGAGGGAATGCTAGAGCTGCAGCAAGTGGAGGGGGCCTGGGACTGCGTTTAAAGGCTGCTCTAATATGTGCAAACTGTTTGCAAATTGTGCACCTGAGGGTATTCTGTTACTAATTCATTACGTTGTTGTGCACAGATCCCTGCTGGGGAAAAAAAAAAAAAAGTGTGCCTTATAGTCCAGTGCGCCTTATATATGGACAAAATCCGTGAAGTTCCTGGCTACCTGGAAGTGCACCTTATAACCGGGTGCACCTTGTAAGTGTGAAATTACTGTAACTTAAATGTTTATCCTGTGTAGGTTTTTACCCTCTGCTTGCAATCGCAAATTTAGATAGATCAGGCTATGATAGTAACTGTGACATTTTTTATAGGCCATTCTCATTGCAATAAACTAGCAAAATAATACTGATTTTTTAAATTTATCCATTAAATTAGGAAATTACTTGCATAGAAATAACTGCTTTCTGGATAGAAGGTATTTTTTATGTTGAAACCTTATCAAAGAGTATTTCAAAACAACTGAAAGATTTTTGTGTTTTGGCTGCAGATAAATCTCAGTTTGCTGGAAGTAGGTGAGGGCTCTTGAATTCTAGTTTTCCTGTTTATTGCTGAAGCAGTGAAGCATTCAGAAAAAGACAATTTCACTTTGATTAAATGCCTAAAAAGTTATCTGGTTGATAAAAAAAAAGAAAAAGAAAATGAAAACAGAAAGAAAAAAAGAAAAAGGATGTTGCATAAGCTTTTAATATTTAATTTCTATACTCTAAGTATCCGGAAGAACATTTAGTTCCTGTTTTGAAAGATGAATGCTGTATATTGGAAAGTGTACTGAAGGCTCATTTGCAGTCACGACGCTTGTTTGCTTCTCTAGTATGTACGTGCAGGGAAGAGTAGAAAGGGTTGAGTGGGCAGTTGGCAGTCATTCATTGTCAGTGATTGCTAGTCATTCATAAAAAACTGCAGAGCTGAGAGGTGGAGCCAGCAGCAGCAGCCTTTCAGGCTCTTGCAGAAGATGAGTTTGTGCAATCACAAGCGATTTGAGAAGCTGCTCAAATATGGTATGATGAATGTAATGAGAAGATGTGTGCTAAATGCATCTAATTAAAAGAGGTTGCTTAGAATAAAGAAAAATGTTTCAATTCTTTTCTTCTCGAGGCCACAATGGTTTGTGAACATGGAGATCTAATAGTTCTATGTTCAGGTAAAGGCAATAAATCACTTTCAAGGAGTGCTCTCTAGTTATGACACCTCTGGAGTATGTATTTTGCCTTTAAAATAAACAGTTTTAAGAAATTTATGGGTCTTGATCCAGAGATAAAAGGGAAATTTTGAGGTGAGTACGGAGTATATTTTTGTACCTCATAATTTTGAGACAAAAATGACAGCTAATGTTTAATTTCAAGAAGAGACTGTGTCAGAAGCAGCAAACCTTGCTTTATGTTCTCACACTAAAAATTGCTGCATCTATATTTTTCTCCTCACTGCAATGACTGCCAATCTCATAGATGGTCTCGACAAGATTTTATTTTATCTTTTTATCCAAAGTGTGGAAGTTACAGCAGCTTTAAAGACTTAAATTCTTAATTTACAAATCTGATTTATTCAAAACTGAGTATGAGTAAAAGCCATTGTATCAGCTGCTCCATCTCTTCTAGTTTGGCCTATGCAGTTCCCAGCTTCTCAGAAAGCTGCAGAGCTGTCACTGCAGGCTGATTTACAACTGGCTGGGACATGGTATTTTAGGCTGGGTTTATATCCAGACTGCCGTTGCATTTAAATTTAATGAATGCACCTGAAAGTGGAAGGTTCTTGGTTGTGAAGTTGAGGTTTAGGGTCTTAAACTCAAAACACTTACTCCCTTACAGAACCAAAATTCTCCATTGAGAAATGGAATATTCACTCTTGAATTTGCTGTATTTGACCTGTTTGGAGATGGACTCCTGCATCCAGTACTGCTCTAAGCATGGTCTGGAAGAATATAATGCTGGGCTAGGAGATTTCATTTAAAATGAAGGTCTGGAGCACTGTGTATGGTTTAGAAGGCACTGAATATGTTTGTTCCTTATCAGATGGCAAAATTTCAAAGCAACCCCAGTCTCTCTCAAATAAATTGCTAATTAAATTGTACACTGTAGGCTCTTTGAAGCTTTTTCAGAAGCTCTGACTAAAATACATATAAGCCAAACATCACTATGGCAATATTCCAAAGAAAGTGTATGCATGCTTTATCTCCTTTTGAGGAAGCTTCATGTTGTAGTTCAGGGAGCTCAAACTACAGCAGTCACCATTTTCAGTAGGAGTGAGTGCATATCCCCTGGGGCTCTGGTTTGTCTTTGTTCTCAAGAATTTCTCAGTGCTCTCATTAGTATTAACAAGTGTAATCTATATACATCAAAGAAAAATACACACTTGAAGAAAGAATATTCTGTATGACCTGCTGCGAGATTCGTGTGTGCAAGACCAGGCTGGATGTAAGACTTCTCCAGGTGTGTTACTTTTTCTCATAGAGTGGACTGGCACAGTCTCATACACCAATAAATACACTTTCCTGCAGTAGACTGGTTTCCTCTTTTGAGATGGAGAAGTGACCAGTTGCTCAAATCCAGCAGCACACAAGGAGTTTTAAACCTTTCTTATCCATACGTACATGTGCAATTAATTTACTTTATCAAAGTGAAGTGATTTACAGGTGCCTAAAAAATGTCTGTTCATAAGATTATATGGGTGTCAAATGAGTGTGCCTGATTCCTTGCACTTTGAAAAATGAAGTGCTGCACAAATTTTAAAACCATCTCTCTTTGATTTTAAGATGCATTTCAAAACAGAGGGAAGAAATCAAATGTAAGCGTTCATTGCACCTTACTGATATTTCATCTTTCAGAAGCTTCAGGTAATGTATTGTCTGTTAATTTTAAGCCCAATAAGCTGAGTGATATTTGGAGGCTGGTTTGAAGTCCTTGTCTTTTACTGGAGAGCACCTGATATTAGAGAGGAGTGGTACATAGCTGTTTATGAACAGCTCTAAACAATATGTGATGCCCTGAAAATAGTCTCAAACCCAGGCAGGCTATCCCCACTTTAGTAATAGACCATCCAGCCATTAAAGATACCTTTTTAGAATCCTAATGATCTCTTTTATTGCAACAGTCAGAAAGTAGAAAAGCAGGAGCAGCAGCAGATCCATCACAGTATTTTCTGCTGACCTACTGCTGATGAGTACATGTATTGCAATACACTGGGTTTCTTTTAATTTCTCTCTGCAGTCAGCACTGCAGTTTTGGTGTTCTGAAGTAGGTAACATTTTACAATGTTGAGGATTTTTTAAGAGATTCATCCTTTTAAATAAAAGAGATAAAAGCCAGTCTGTCAGTGAAATGCATCTCACAGCTGTAGTCAGATTGGCAGTTTCTATTTTTAACTTGGCAACTTCCCCATGTAACATGCTACAGCTTTCTGTGACATTTCAGATATAGCTAATATCCTCTCAATTTTTTGGGAGGCCCATCTTAATTTTGCATCCCCCAAACAACAGCAGTAGAGGCTTCTGGAAAATGAAGGGAAAGGGCTATGCAAAGCTGAGCAGCTCATGTGCTCTCCCTATGTAGCCTCATCTATCATCTTTTATTAGTATTAGAGCCAAAATATAGGTCTGAATGGACCCTTTGCCCAACCAAGTTAAGTATTTTTTGTGCTTATGTGTTGTTAACAACTAACTATAGAAATAGATCTATTTGATCAGAAAAATCACAGTCCTGTATTTGATTCTTTGTTTGGAACATTAAAAAACACAAAAAAAGATGCAAATGCCTCTGTGACAGAAGTGCCATGGCTGCTGCAGAGCTGAGAAACCTACCTACAGAAACATTTTTCTATGATTTATTTTTGCTGCCAGTACACATTCTAACCAGTATCTTCTCTCAGTGCATATTTTCATAAATTGCTTCTACCTACTGCTGTGGTTTTCTGCTTGCTTCTGTGTGAAAATGGGAAAATGTGAAAGAGCTAGTACTACTGGCTAACTAGTACTCAGTTGCCATCCAGATAGCTAAAATAGGATGCATCAGATTGGGTATAAAAATCTGCAGCATCACTTCTTCTAGAGTGGTTGGTTATGAAAAAAAAAAGAAAAAAGCTGGTTAATTGAAAGGAATAGGAGACTCTGGATCTAGACTCCCCATGGCCCAGTCTAAAGTAAATATGGACAAAAAATATGATATTCCTACCTATTTTCTCCTGGCTATGTAAGAACCACAGGGGGGACTGGCTGTCATGTGGATAAGTAAGGTCACAGGAGTCAAGTCTCTCTATATATGAACAAACCATTCTGAGACAGACTAGGGATCTTTATTTCCTAAGCCAAGTAACTTATCTTTTCCATCTTTCTAGGTAGCTGTGTGTTCTGTCATTGCTTGTAGCCTAGACGCAAGGACAAAAATCTGGACAATGTTTAAGAACTTAAAAATTCAGATAGACTCTTTACTGAAGACTCTCATGTGCCTGATAAGACTTTATCAACCCACTCAAAAAAATCCCTTTAAGCATTACTACTTTCAAAAATCTTTCCCAAAGGACCTGTTTCTGTGTGAAGGCAGTACATATTTATGCATGCTTCCCCTTGTAGCTCTGTCTTGTATGGCTGAAATAGGAGATTTCCCAGAAAAGTGTATTTGGAGGCTTTTGGGAGAACCATAAAGAAACCCTCCACAATAAGGGCTATTTTCTTAGCTTTTTCTGTTGGAACTGCCAGTCAGTCTCATTCAAAATCCTTTACTTCTAGAAAGCTGACCCTTTCTCCTTGTGTTACAGTAGAGTAGATAGAGTTTAAGACAGCTAATATCACCTTGTGTGGTTTTATGAAGAAGAGTAGCAGAGGCTATTGAGGTAAACTAACTATCTGCTTGTTTTTGATTTGGGAGTCTTCATCTGATTGATTCTAGAAGTTACTGCAGAATTGTCTCTAGCTGAACTGGAGATGAGGAGGAATTTCTGACATGGGGGCAAGGGAGCACCTGAATGTGTGCCATGGCAGTGTTCCCTCTCCTACTCCTAGCACCCAGCCCTCTCTGACAGTTGAGTTGATGGGAAAGGCAGGTATTGCCCTCCCTGAGATTCAGAAATTAGAGCCTGACCTTTTATGCAGCCTATAAGCACCTTTTCCATTTTGAGTTCGTATGAACCTAGTGGCAGGCAGGCCAAATCCTTTTGAAGTTCTTTCTGTTTATATTTACTATTTAATATAATCTGACAAGCATAGAGCTTAGTCTCTCAGTAGCATGTGGTTTTTGGGAAACCTATATCTGCTTTTCTGCAAATGTACAGAGCTGGAAAGTGATAGCTTGGCTTTCTTCACAGTGACAAACGTAAGCCACAGCCCTGTCAGATGATGGAGGGGAACATGATAATACTGTCTGATCTGAGAGAACTTCGATAAACATCAAGTACAAAAATGTCTATTCTGTTCATGTATTCTAAGTTAATATTGAAGACCAACCTTGTTGTAGAAAGTATTGCAGTCTCAATAGTTCTTTGCTACAGAGAAAAAAGAAAGAATAACCAAAAAAAGAAAAGCGGATTTAGATGCAGGAAAAAGTGTGTTTGCTGCATTGTAAAGAATAATTTTGAATGCCCAGGGGCACACATGAGAAAATGGAAAGCGGATGCAAAGGATAGGGAGTAGGAAGAATGAAGGCATATACTCTGTGAATGGAAATGTGTTTTTTAACTCCTTGGACCATAGGGTACAATAGGGTTTTTGATTAGGAAGTATAAATCTACCAATCTGTGAAAAATCTGAAAAAACTATGTTCAATTTCATGTTATGATTAGAAATTATTACTTTTTAATTCTAAGCTGGGAGGAATGGAAAAGGTGTAATCAGAATAAATGCACCTTTTGTATAATTTTTTAAGCAAATTTATGCAGCGAAAATTTTCAAGTTTTGAAAAAAATCATGTTTATTTTAGATTCCTAGCTGTATAAATCTGCTACAAATATGGGGACTTATGCTTCCAAAAATCCTGTTTTGTAATCTTTCTACCTGTTGGGAGAAAGGGTAATTTGCATGAGCTTATCATCTAGAAACCACAACTGAGTCAGTGACTTCCCCAGCAGGTTCACATGTAGGTGAACGGTCTGTGCATCTGTGGATTAAATATTTTTTTGATAAATCCTTTATTGTCATTATACTATTATTCAGGGTGTCAGGCCTGATGTGCTAACGGTTAGACTAAGGCTTTGACTCTTCAGACCTGAAGAATTTTAAATGTAAACCCTGGGTTAAAATCCTGCATTACCACAAGCTTCCTATGTCAACAGTGTGCTCTGTTCGCAGAATTCCCTTTCAGGCAAAAGGGTTTAAAAGAAAAATCCACTTTCCCCCCACTAGCTGTAATCTTCCTGATAAACAGAAACCATTCCTTTCATCATTTTTTTCCAATTGATTGCTTAGGTGTAATACTAAAAAGCTTCATCCAGGTTGGTGAGAAGGGGATGGGAAGGGAAGGAATTGTCAGTTTTCTGTGGGATGTTTGTAGGGCTGCTGCCTTTCTTGACTGGGCTGGCTGGATGGTGAGACACCTAGGAATCCCAGACAAATAATTACAGTAATTTCA
>VRYO01002297.1:72882769-72938199 GCA_009812075.1 Sialia sialis | reverse complement strand
TAGCAATCAGCCAGATGCCCATGTGGCGTGTAGGGAAGCTTTGTGCTTTCTGTAGCGTCAGTGGAGCCTGTGCAGAAGCAAGCACTGCACCTGCTCTGGCCACCTGAGGCACTCAGTGGTCACACTTCACACATTGCTTGAGGTACACATCCGTGGGTTATGCACTGGATTTTGTGGATAGAAAAGTGAAGCCATTGCTCCTCCACAGGGAGATGAGAAGGGCAAAACTTCTGCTGTAGTTTGCCCAAATAATATCCAGCTGTCATCACTGAGACCAGAAATGTGGAAGTAATAAAACACACAACTTGCTGAATTTATAATCAGTGATGCTGCTTCAGTGCACTGAAAAACTGAAGCTGCTGCGTAAAAATCCAATATAGCTTTGATCCCATCCCCTAGGACAAAAAAAAAAATTACATTTGTATAAAATATAATTAATATCATACATATAAAATTTTTTTAAAATAGTGATAAAGAGTAGTTCATGCCTCTTAGCTCCCCATGAATTTTGGTTTAATGACTTAGATTGATTGGAGATGTCTCTCCAATTGAAGAAGAGATGTCTCTTCTTTTTGACATCTCTTCAATTTTTTGAAAAATTAGTTACCAATTCATGAAACAAATCCTCTTAGAAGACTGCCCATATTCTAGAGGCTTTTATTTCTAGTAGCTTGTAACATAATGAACCAAAGTATACTGAGATATAAAACCCAAAGCCAGAATAAATTTAGAGAAGTTGAGAGTACCCTAGAGTTCAGATAAAATATGGTACCAGGCAATCTAAGACATTCTCCCTGAACAGCCAGTTACTGACTCAGAATTCAGTAGCTTGTTAGCCCATTTCTAAAACAAGCTTTTTGTTCCAGGCTCTTTCATGGGACATCTGCCATGCAGACAGATTTCTGAATGCATCTGATCTAAATGCACCAAAATATGGTATTGTGAACAATGGTGGTTTTCTGTTGCTCTTAAATTATTAAGTTTATCCATGGAGTCTATGCCCAAGTCACTTCTTGTCCTGTCCCATTTATCGCCATTTTGCGGTCTGTATGGTGAAGGACATGGTGAGAGAGATCTGTTTCGTAATTCTTCTACAAAATACATTTTAACATTTTTTTTCCCTGATTGAAGGTAAATCTTTGGAGTATGCAAGACTGTGAAAAAACACTCTTCACTTTGTCCTGCATGCTATTTTGATCCAGTTTTTCATTCTAGGTTTGAGGGTATCCCCATTTCTATATTTTGTTGCTTTCCTATTTTCTTTGACTCTGCGTTTTTCCCATTTATTATTTACTGAATACATTTATTCAGTACAAAGGATAATTTATGTAGCACAATGAAAGGAAGGACATTAAGTTACTAGTATGAGCAACAACAAAAGGAAGAATAAAGTCTCAAAAAGGACAAATAGTACTGAATTAATTCTGCACAGTTAAGGTTGGTGGGAATCAGGCTTCTGCATCATTCTCATTGAAATATCAGCTGCTCTTTTTTCCATAGTCTGGCAGCCATCATTTGTGCTTCAATCCCCATGCTTCACTTTATGCTCTTTTTGCTCATGGCAAAAAGTGCTCAAGATCTGTCCCAAAGGTCTCCCCAACTAAGGCAGTCCAAACCCAAGCCTCGCACACTGAATCGGCTGGTGAGAAATGAGCTGATGCCCTAAGAGGTCATCCAGGCAAATCCAGGCACACAAAGGGAGGGCACTTCAGTAATGAAGGCAGGGCTCTTGTGTTCTTCAGGGGCTGGAGCTGATAAAACAGCTCTGAGGTGGAGAACACCGGAGAGCTGCGAGGACTGTTGCTCCACCAGAGCAAAACAGACGTGGATGGAAAAGATCATAGTCTGCCAAAATAACTGTGAAAATGTCCTCAACTGCTCCTAGATATTTCTAGTTTTTTTCTCTGTTAATATTCGCTGATATTTTTAATTTTTCAGTCAGGCTAGAGTAGAGGGAGTGGTTTGGGTTTCTCTTTTCTGGAGCACAGATTAGGTAATGTTACGGTGGAGGCCAAAGCCCAAGCAGAACTTAATATGGCTGTGCCATAAAAAGCAATAAAAATGTTTCTGTAAAAAATCAGCAAGAAAAGGATACCCAAGGATAGTCTCAAGCCTTTATTGGATGCAGGACAAGACATAGTGACAAAGGATGATGAGAAAACTGAGGTTCTTCTTGCCTCATTTTTTAATAGCAAGACCAGTTGTTCTCTGGATACCCAGACCCCTGATCTGATCTGATCTGATCTGAGCACAGTTATATCCCCATAATCCAGGAGAAATCATTAGTGGCCTGCTACACTGCTTAGTCTATGGGCCTTGATGGCATCCACCTGAGTGTACTGAGGGAACTGGCAAAAGTGCTCACTGGGCCACTTTCCATCATTTGCCAGTAGTCCTGAATAAGCAGGGAGATCACAGCTGACTGGAAGATGGCAAATGTGCCAGCTATCTACATGAAGGGTTAGAAGGAAGATCTGAGTATCTACAGGCCTGTCAGTCTGACTTTGGTGCCAGAGAAGGTCACGGAGCAGATCTTCCTGAGTGCCATTGTGTAGGATGTGTAGGACAACCAGGGGATCAGGCCCAGCCAGCCCTCATTTACCAAAGGCAGGTCTTTCTTGTGACAGAGACATACTTAAAGGATGAGGAATGTGGATGTGTATATCTGTAAATATAAAGCCTTTAATAGTGTCCCCCACAGGATACTCCTGGAGAAGCTGGCAGCCCATGGCTTGGTGGTGCACTCTTCACTGGCTAAAAAACTATCTGGGTGACTGGGCCCGAGGGAGTCACAGGTGGTGAACGGAGTCACAAGCAGTTGTCGGCTGGTCACTACGGGTCACCAGGGCTCAGCACTGGGGCCAGTCCTGCGTAATAGCTTTATCAATGGATAAGGGAATGAAGTGTACCTTCAGTGGGATTGTGGCCAGCACCAAGTTGGGTGGGAGTCTTGATCTGATGGAGGGTAGAAGGGCTCTGCAGAGGGATCTGGACAGGCTGGATCCATGGGCTGAAGCTGGCTGTATGAGATTCAGCAAGGCCAAGTGCTGAGTCTTGCCCTTGATTCACAACAGCCCCAGGCTAGAGGCTGGGGGTGTAGAGGGCTCTGTGGAAAAGAATCTGAACATGAGCCAGTGAGTGCCCAGATGGCCAAGAAAGGCCAATGGCATCCCAGCCTGGATCAGAAATAATGTGGCCTGGAGAGGAGGAGGCTCAGGGGAGATTGTATCACTCCCAGTTGTCTTAGGTGTCTTTACTAACCTAAACAATTTGATGATTCCATGATGTTAATTTACAGCAGACAAGAAAGCCTGAAAAAAGACCCTATTGCAAACCCACCATGTTTTTGCAGAGTCTCTGTAATTATGAGGGGCCTAGAGAGGATAGTGGAGAGCTGCTTACAAGCTTTCTGGAAAGCTTCATCTGCTGTTGAGGAGGAAGGACCACAATTCTGAGGAGGCCCCTCTGTATTTCTTTACAGGGATTTTACTGGTTTGCATCCTTGGTCTGGTGTATGACATCTACTGTGCAGCTGACAAATCACAGATATTTTCTGTATTTTTAGCTCTGTAAAGCTATAAAGTTTGAAATTTCTGGAGAAAGGACCAGATCATGCAGGGTAGTATCTTCAGGACGACCTTAGAAATTAAAGCCGGGCGTCTTATTTACATCCTTCATATATTGGAAAGCTCTCTCTTTAAACAGACTCTTTGTGAAACTCAGTGAGCATTGCTTACCATGGAAGTGTTTCTGAACCTCCTATATTCTGAAAATAATTTCTTGGCGTAATTTTTTTGGTCATATGAGTCTTTGGAAAGAGAGTTTATCTTGATTATTTGCAACAAAAATCTGCCATGCCACATGCTTCTCTAGGACCTAGTTGTCTGATTAAAAGTTTGTCATGCTGAAAGAGAATCAAATAGGAACAGTAGTAACATAATGCTCTGATCTGAAAGAAGATTTACTGGCTTATAAGCGATTTACTTTTCTCTTGTTTTTTCAGCTTGGATACCTGTGGAATTAGTGACCCTTCTAGACATGATTTCAAAACCTCTTCAGGGGAGAAAACTGCTTTCAGTTGGTCAGACGGTTCTGTCTTAAAACAATGGTGATATGCTACTATGTATTGTTACTGCAGTTTAAATTATTTTGCTTTTTAATACTTTGAAAGTTTTCTGCAGGTGATGGTGATGATAGTTTGCTTTTAAAATGTGCACAAGTTGTCCATCTTCATGAAGCAGACCTTTAATATCAGGGGAACAGCAACACTGAATAAGTGCACAGAAAATCCCCATCCATTAGTAAGAGTACCTAGGCAGGCATGAATGAGAGAACATATTTCCCATGGAATAGTTATGCTATTCTAAATATTTTTTAAGTCTTTCTATGCTAGCACCCAAAACTACATCTCAGGTAGTATTTAAAGTGTAGGAATCTGCTGATTTAGAAGATCAATAAAATTAAAAAAGCTGCAGTGAAGTGACAGGCTTGAAATGGCATGACAAGGCTTGTTCACACAAAAGGAAAACAAAATACAAAACAAAAATTTTACCAAAAATAGTTAAGACCAGAAGTTTGGGAAATGTGTTTTGGTATTTACTTTTCAAATGAAATTTTGTGGTATTTGTGTGATTTGTAGATGACTTCTAAATCTTTTGATTTCAGTATCAATCAGGATTTTGCTTCACACATATGTTCAGATGGAACACATTTGAATTCTGAACTGGAGAGCACTTTAAAATGAAGTGTACCTTGAGTCCAGAAGTGGACTTGCTGCTGATCATGTCTGTAACTGTGAAGCTTGTAGGTTTGATGGATGAGATAGCCTTCAGATACCATAAGGAGCTGCATAAAGTAAGGACCTGAACAGAAAAGCAGACCATTTCTTTGAAGTTACCTGAAATGGAGCTGTGTTGGGATATTGTTCTTCTGTAATTTTGTTTTTTGTGCTTACAAGACAGTTATCATCATTGCATTTTGCTTAGATTTAGAAGTAGAAATAGTGATAGCAATAGGGGGGGTGGTGTGGTTTTTCATTACAGTAATTTCATAATTATACACCGCACCCGATTATAAGCTGCACGTCGGTGTAGCCGGGTAGACCACAGGATTTTTCCATATATAAGCCGCACCTGAATATAAGCTGCACTTTTTTTTTTTTTTTTTATAGCGAGGATCCATGTGTAACAAAGTAACAAATTAGTAACAGAATCGTGCCAGCTGGGTTTGGTGTCAGGTACTCAAGATGCAAACAGTTTTCATAGACCAACAAAGCCTTTAAATGCAGCCCCAGGCACCCTCCCCGGCTGGCTCTCACTTCCAGGTTGGCATTTCGCTGGGATTTGTCCATAAATAAGCCGCACCTGAATATAGGCCGCACTACTGGGGTAGGTTGGATTCTTCAATGAAAAAGGTGCAGCTTATAATCATGAAATTACTGTATTTTTGGGAGAAACAGATTACTTAGCTGATAGGTAAGGGTTGTATACAATAGATACAGGGGAAAAAATGGTATACTGTGTAATGCTGCTTAAATCTTTCCTTAAGGCTTATTTTGAAAGAAATTTGGATTATAAGTCAAGCAAATCTGTTTGTGAATATCATCTGATATTCAAGGATTATTTTTTTTTGATCAAAGACAGAAATGCCCACAAGCCAAAGTGTTTCAGAAGCCAGGCAGAAAAACTGACTGAGTCCAGCTGTGATGCCTTAGACTACATTTTGGTTTTACATTTTTGCACCTAGAGTCCTTGATGTTTAGGCAGATATATCTGACAGAATTTACCATGACCAGGAGTACATATCCACAGCCCTCCTTAAAAAGGTCATTTTAGAAAAAGTACCAAACTTTGGTAACAAGGTTTGAGTTCGGAGGAGGGCTTTGTACTCATGCTACATGTATGTTGGTCAGGACGCCTATTCAAGAAGATTCCTTCATGACTCTTTCCTGTGGGAGTAGGTACTCCCTTCAGGGAATGAACAGAGGCACCTTGGCTTAATGGAGAGCTCTGTAGTACAGAAAAAATCTCTCCAGTGTGACTTTAATCCTTAGCAGAGGAATGATGACCTCTCCTTCTGAATTTCCAGGGCAGTAAAGGAGATTAGGTGTTCTGTGTGTTTGATACTGTCTGCATCTGATAATGTTTCCTAGGACCACAATATTTTCTTTGTATTATCTGAGAATACCAGATCTGTCATGGTAGTAGAATAAGAGAGAATGCTTCAGTAATTGCTTTGCTGCTTAGTGTCTTGGGGATTTTCCTAGGTTGCCTTTATCAGCACTTTTCTGCCATGTCTTGATGTAATTTGATATTTTAATTTTTTTTTACTTGAACCTTGCAATTTCAGAGTGATAATTCAGTGAGTTTGACATGTTATGATAGAAGCCAGGAGAAATGCTTTTTAGAAATGAAAAATTCAGTTATTTTTTTTCTCAGCCTATAAATACAAAAAATGAGCTAATCATGTGATTGCCATCTATTGTTTTCAGTATTCTGGATGTCCTGACTCTGCTTTTAGACCCCTGTGATTTAATAAGTTATTTTCAAATTTAACCATCCCACTGTTTTTTTTCATGCTAGCAACTGTTACAGGGAAACTTGCAATATCACTATAATGTATTTTTTATTATATAATTGAAATGTGCTTTATTCTGAACTGTTTTAGCATCACTTTTTTGTAGCAGAATTTACACGGCATGTAATTTTATTCTTATACTGCATTATCTATATTCTAGTTACTCACCCAATTAAGAGAAGTAGGAAAGAATACTGAGCCAATTAAATGAGCAAATTGACTGTTCTGAGGATCTATTTAACAAGCTCTTTTACATCAAAATCTGCAGTGTTAATCAGATGGAGAATTTCTTTGGTTCTGACAAAAATGACAGCCTGTTACACATCTATGCTGGAGATGTACAGTGCTTTGTCAAAATACTGTTGCAGTCGACCAAAAAAATATTCCAGCTCTCCTTGGAAAAAGAGCTAAGAAATTTACAAAAACATCTTTATAAACCAAAATTATCTTTTTGGAGTGCAAGATAACTATTATTTTTAGGATTAAAACATCTCAGGAAGAGAAGAGTTTAAAAGTGTTATACTGCTTTACCACCACCCTGTGGTAAAGAAATTAGTCAGTGTTTAAGACAAAGAAAATATGTAGAAAGTTATCATTTTTTTATTGCAATAAAGGCATTAGGCAATATTTTATCAGCTTCTGACCAATATCACAGAAACAACTGTTTGAATAACAGTGTTCTGGGTAAATAAGCATGCTTTAAAATTCTGCATCTCAATATTAAATACACATGTAACTTTAAAATACAGTTTTAGTTTGGACTCCTGTTTCCATATTATTAGCATTTATAACCATGAACTAATTAGTGACTCCATATTACTAGCATTTAAACCAAAAAACTAATTACTAATTCTAATTTAGTCACGTCTGTGTTAATTGGATTCGGTCACAAATATAAGTGATTTATCATCTATTGTGAGTATAAAGCACTGGAAGGACAAATAATCATTTAAATAATTATTTTTTCTCCATCGGTTTCGTAACTGGGTATGTCTTTTATGTGCATCCTGAGTAAACTGTAGGTGGGTAAGAAATTAATTTCCTAAAATTCTGTCTATTCTCATGGTGGTAATAGAAAGTCAATATTTTACAGAGGCAAAGTGGATCTGCCATAGGAAAGTGTGTATTGTTATATGGAAGATTTTAAATTTATAGTCATTATTTTTACACTACCAAAGTAGTAGAGTAAATAATGACTGTAAATACATGTATTAATCTAAACTCCAGGAAAGTCAGACAGGAAATATGAACTCAGTAATAGATTGTCACTTTTAATCACATGATAAAATAAAGCAGAATTGAAAATGTATCAGTAAAATAAATAAATGAAACTAAATATGCCTGGCAATACATAAATAGTGTTTTGGAAACAAGATCTGAATCTGTGCTTTAAATTAGAAAAAAACCCCAATCTTCATATAGGAAGGGGAAATGTTTAGGAATGTTAATTTTTGTTAGTTACTAAATGAAATTTAGTGCTTTCAAAGTATTTCCAATTGCTGTGTTCCGCTTACATGCACAGTATGAGCATAGGACTAACGCTGAAGCAAGAGAGCAGATCCTGAAAAGAAGTACGGTGAAGGAGATATTTGCTATGTAAAGCTTGCAAATGTCGGTAGTTTTTTTCTTCCAACATGTCTTTGCAATATGTCCTTCTGCATTTCAGTGTTGTTATTTAGAAATCTCTTAAAGTCACTGTACAGGGGAAAAAAGCTTTAGCTTTCTTTAATTCAGCTTGCTTTACCAAATTGCAGTATTCACATCAACAACCAAACACACTATAAAACATGGCTGGAGAATAAACGTGCATCATTTTTGCATCCTTTTTAGCAAAGGATGATAATTAAGTGTTCAGAATGGCTGAAAGGCAAGAATCAAAATACTGCTTGACTACCTCTGGAGGCTGAATTATTACATTGCATTAGAAACTGTGATTTGAAGTGAGAGATTACTGCTTTCCCTTCATTATGGAATTTTTTGGTTTGAATTTGGAAAGCTTAGTTCTGAAATGTCTCAGAATTTTCCTCCTTTCGTTATCCTGATTCTCATCTTCCAGCTACTAGGAACCAGGTGAGACTCCTGTCAGCATTTTCATTTGTTACCAAAAACTAGTAGAGGAAAGTGATAGATAAAGTACCAGCAATCCTTTCCTTTCTTTCTTTCTTTCTTTCTTTAGTGCTGATTCCTAGCATAGACTGCAATTTCAAGCATGTGTGAGTGTGCCATTCGCATCTTTGATTTGGGAAGCTGGTATTCTTGAGTTGGAGGGAGCAGTCACTTTGTCACCCTTTTCCTTACACTGATGTTATCTCAATAGAAGTTGCTCGAATTAACTCTGCAACTGCTTTGGGACTTCTTCCCACGTGGGGATGTGTGCAGGAATGGTGTCCAGGATGTATGGGGCTGGCTGAAGAGAAGCAGAGCTCAGAGAGGAAAATATCCGCTCTCAACAGGTTACAGAGTGAGAAATTACACTATCCAATTTTTTCTTAGAGAAGTAAACTACATACTTAGAATCAAACCAAGTCAAGATCTTACCCAGCAGATTTTAGTGATACCCTAGAGAGTGAGGTTCTGAAGGTACTCTAAGGTATAAGCAAGAAAAAAGATTTTTCTTCATTTTATTTTGCAATATTCTGATACAGTAAGCTTTCTGTTTTCATGCTTGCTTCTTCACTAGATGATAAACTCTGCTACACAGAATGAAGTAATTTCTATTGGTTTAGAACTTTGCATGGCCTTAAGCTCAAGCTACTGCTGATCATACACTGTTAAAAACTGTACCTTTAGAACTGTTAAATTTCACTAAGATATTTTGTTTGAGATTGTCAGTGTTTGGAATAAATGGTTCAAGATTTTCTGGCTTTTGCCTATTATAATTCCAAGAATGCTTTAAAGATGTAAGTTTTTAAGCTCAAGGTATGTACTTCACTCCTACTTACGCACTTCAGAGTGGTATACTGCAAGAGACATATTTCATAGTACTCCACAATATATATATATTCAGAAAAAGTATTTTAAATTACATAATTAAAATTTAATCTGAAAGCAATATTCCTTTTAAATTATTGGCATGTCTTTTTGCAAGAAGTGGAGAGTGTTTCAGCAGCTAAAACCAGCAACCTCCCCTCAGCCAATTATGTGGTGTGCTTTTAGATCATATTGCATGCAACATCAGCTTGGCACTTTGGCTACCAATGCCATACACATTTAAAAATAATTGGCACGTTCTTCAGAAATTCACACAGCTTGTCATTGTTGTCCTGTACATACAATCTCATGTCATGTTCTGCTTGCTTTTGTATGCTGTGGTCCTCCAGCAAAGCAAGCAACAATACAGAAGAGAGGAAAAAAATTCCTATTGACAGTATTTGTACACAGGGAACTCTGCCATTTCCTAAGACGGCACCAGGTTTTTGGATTGCACTGTTCTTCATTGTTTAATTGTCTAGCCATACACACAGAGTTATTTTTATTCCTGTGAACTGTAACACCCTTATCAATAGAATGGAGATAATTCTAGTTTACTTAAAGCATCTTGAAATCTGTCAACTGAAATAAGAGCCATTTGAATTAGTCAATAGCTCCTTCCTTCCTTCCTTCCTTCCTTCCTTCCTTCCTTCCATTGTCTTGTAGTATGCAGTCTATCTGAGTCTTTGCCTTCCCCTCAAGCATCCTGATAAATCTTGAAAGGAATAATTTCAACTCTTTAGAGCTGCTGAAATTTTAATAAGATTACTTGTTCTGATAATATGCTTTTCTCTCCCATTAAGAGTATATGTTTCAGGTAAATTTGATTGCCTCTTTAAGCTGCATGCATCTTGAGATATTATCTTAAAATAATTTGGAATTGTTTTGTACTACTGTAAGTCAAATGATTTTTTTAAGCCTTTAGAATAGTGTGAGGCAACACAAATTACCAACCATGGTAGCTTTTATTTGATGTAGGTAATATTGAACCACATCTTGGGTTGATTCTGATGTCAGAAGATTGCAGTTAGAGCTGGATTTTTTTTGTTACCTTTTTAAGTTAAAAACATGAAAAATATGCTGAATTGTAAAAACTATTTTCAATGAAGCAATAATGGCAAAATAGAAAAGCATTAAAATGGAAAGTAAACCACTTTCCCAATGTCCTGCCCCTTAAAGTGAAGACTTCAGCCTGCTGTGGGATGTGCTGCTCTGAGCAGGGTTTCTTTCCCTTGTTGGTAACTGCAAGATGTGTGATGCATGGTTTTTTTTTGAGGACAGCTGACTGTCTCAGCTACCAAAGAATGAAAAGGTTCTCAGAAAAATTCAGCCCATTAGCCTAAATGCCTATTAAGTTCATGCCATGTGAAGATCATGAAGTTTCCATCATTGAAGATAATCCAGAACTTGATTGGACATGGTCCCAGGTGACCTGCTGTAATAGACAATGCTTGAGCAGGGTGGAGTTGGATGACTGACCTCAAGCAGTTCTGAAGCTCCAGGATCCTGTGATTCTCTAAAATGAAATTCAGCAGAATTCACCCGAATCTGGGCATGTCTGTATGTGTTAGTTTTCTTAGGTCTCTGTCTTTTTAAATGAGAAATTCTTCATGAAATTATAAAAATTATTTCCTGAATTTTTATTTTGATTCAGTTTGAGTACGTATATCATCGGGATAACAGTATTTAAAGTGTTGCAGTTCTGTGTAGATATTTCAACATCCTCATTATTGTAATGCTTCACTGTCATGTACACAGAATGCTTTGTTTCTTGGGAACTTCCATTAGTATCTCTTACAGCCCTGTTAAATAAGTGTTGTGCTTTGAATTCACATAATGCATAATCATTCTACTCAATCAGATTCACATTCAGTCAGAAGTTTATAAGCCATTTTACTGTTGACTGGATGTCAGAGTCAACAGTGTCAAAAGTGACAGACACCTTTATTAGCAGTAGTCCTGACAGCAACTAATACTGTTGGCATGGGCAGTGATCATGTCTGTGTCAGGCTGCTTGCCAGTCTGAAGTCATTAATGGTACTTGTACTCAGAACAGCTACTCTAATGGCCTTTTCTTAAGGTCTGCATTATGGTAAGTCCTATTGCTGTAATTCCAGTCCTCCTACCAGACCTTCTGACTGGCAGAGCTTGGAACATAGTACAAATATAAGTGTTGGCCTCAAATGTTACTTTCTTTTTAAGATAAATGCTTTAATAATGCAAACCATTTTTACTTTCATTATTACTGGCGTAGATTTTATCATATGAATCAAGCATATTTTAGGGGTACCTTAATTGCCCTTAGGAGCTTTCATCTTTTTGAAGTTACAGCAAATAAAGCACTTACCACTTCTAAAACCCCATGTATAGATAGATCTCTGTTTATGCTTCTTATATACCATGACAGGCAATGCAAGGAAAAGTCAGATTTGAAAACTCCTAACTCTGCAGGTGATTTGGAGTGAGATTCTTCTCATATACATTTTCTTGTCACCTGAACTTTCTTCTACTTAGTGCTGTTAAAAAAGTAATTTTAGTGGGCTTGTGTACTGGAAAAAAGCATCTGTAATAAGTTGATTGGTAAGCCTTTGTATCTTCATCTTTCACCATTAACTATTGAGAGACTACAGGTGTCTAGTTCCTTGTTTTCAGAAAACAAAACTATTTCAGAATAACTGAATTACTATTTCTCCCCCAAACCATAGAGCTTTAAGAAACTTCTCTGTATTAGCACTGACAGCTGCTCTATTTATGTAGTTTATTTATTTGTGTCTTCTCCATCTCAAAAGTAGAAATGAAATTCATATATCATAGAAGTAGGGAACCTCTACCAGGAGACTCTACTCAGAGTTTAGTCTTTGAGCGAGGGTACCCAACTTTCTTCAAGGTGAACAAACTAAGTGATAGGAGAAACCTTCCAATTACCTAAATTTATTTTTGACTGGACAGATACAGTAATTTCACAATTATAAACCACACCTGATTATAAGCTGCAGCTTTTTTTTTTTTTTTTTTAAGCGAGGATCCATGTATAACAAAGTAACGAGTTAGTAACAGAATCACTGCCAGCTGGGTTTGGTGTCAGGTGCTCAAGTTGCAAACAGTTTTCATAGACCAGCAAAGCCTTTAAAGGCAGCCCCAGGCACCCTCCCCAGCCGGCTCTCACTTCTGGGTTGGCATTTCACTGGGATTTGTCCATAAATAAGCCGCGCCTGATGATTAGCCGCACTACTGGGGTAGGCTGGATTCTTCAATGAAAAAGGTGCGGCTTATAATCGTGAAATTACTGTAATCTAAAACAAGATAATTGTTTAACTAGGGGAAACTCTGGTTTGCTAGGTGAATCTTATTTGAGCATCTTAAAAAGGAGGCACTGGTCTAACTTGAGAATTTTTCTGAGCCATCCAAGCCATGCAGTTTGCTCTCATCTTGAGGACAGTGCCCTTCCTTCCAGTCTGCCAGAGGTTTGCCTTGGAAGTCTCCGTGGTGGGTTTTCAAATTTAGATTTCTTCTATGCCCTCCCTTTCTGATGGTCCATGACAGGAGCTGCCAGTGCAGAGGAAATTCTGAGGAGCAAAGCAGTCTCTCATGTGGCCCCAGGGAAGAAGGTAGAGCAACACTATGGGGTGGCCTTTATCCTCTTCTTCACTTGCTTCCTTTCTGGGTTAAACACATGTGAGGTAAGTACATGATAAACTGAAAACAAACTAAATAATTCTACCATCTGTTACAAGCCATCAAAACAGAAGTAGGATAAAATATGAATTCATAATAGCTTTAAAAATATAGTGCAATTTGGAGAGTAAGCAGGTGAATGTTTATGTAAGATAGCTTGCCATGGGAAAACTAAGTCATGCATTTTTGACGTGATAATGGTTTTACAGCTTCTTGAATAGAATTGGATAAATTTATCCAGATACCATTTCAAATCCTCACTGTCATCATAGAGCTTGGGAAGGCTCTGTAGGTGCCTTTCTTCCTGAATAGATGGACAAATACAACTTCTGTAAATTGCAGCATATAGATATTGCTGCCCTCTTTCATAAATTGGTGGGTTTAATTAATCTTTTTGTTTCTGGTCGAGTTGCTTCTCTTTTGGCTGATTTCACTCCCTGTAGGAGCCATTCTGTCCAGTGGCGCAGAAAACCATGTCTGTGATAAGAAGCTTGATGAATCACTAACAGGGATAATTTATACAGAGAATTGTTCTTGTACTATATAGGATATGCAAATGAAATGGGTCCTGGGACAAGGATTTTTGTAGTGGGGCTTAGTACACACTCATCTCAAGACCTAGAGATCAAACATGATCTGCAGTGGTGGGAGAATATTGATTTTTTTAGTTATATGTTTACTTCTGATAAGCTTGGCTATCTTTTAGAAAGTTTCAAAGAGACTAAGGGTGTTTAAGAACAGCATAGTAACCAAACTGCTGGCTTTTCACCAAACCCTTCTACATTCCTTTTTTAAAATAACTGTTTTTCTGGGCAATGATTTTTATTTTTCTCTGCAATTTGTGTGTGTGTGTAAAAAGGCATGTTGCCAAACTCTAAATTTCTTTGGATTGTTTCTGAAGAAAACACACGTTTTGGCAAAGAACAACTTCTAGAAGGTTTCCTTAGCTAAAATGTTAGGATAAATAATGTCAATCCTGAGAGAACGACAAAAAACATCTGTTCACGGGAGCGAAAACTGTTCTTCACAATATGGGAATTTTCTGTGGGCTTTTCTTTTCAAGTGTGAGATGTTTCTAGCATTCAGGCCATGGTTTCACACTAGACAAGAACAGGATAAGGAGAATTCTTGATCTTAAGTCATTGCATTAATATAAATTAATGTGGAAATTGGGTCCTTTATATTACAGCATAATTTCAGAATCAGTAGCTTATGGAATGTACTTACTAAATAATGTCTGTCTAGTTGAATAGATTTAATTGTGCTTCACTGAGAAGGATGTAATGCCCTTTGAGGATTTCTTTCCTATCAATAAACTTTGTATTTAGAAATATGTATATGTGCAAAAAAATTTAAAGTAGTATCCTAAACTGCTAACCTAAAATTAAGAGTGTGAATATGGAAAAAAAAATCATAAAGTATATCAGATGGGCTATTTATTGCATTATGATAATTAAGAACATACTTTTAATGAATTAAAAACCATTTTAAGAAAACCAGGTGGTGCTAAAGTTGGGACTGAGTCAAGAGACATCATACTTGCAAATGAGGGAAGCGGTGACATGTAACACAGAGTGCTGTTGGTAAGAATTGTTGACCCAATCTTCTGTGTGCTCTTCCAGTTATCCATTACATCTTCAAACTACAGCATGTACCTCTTACAGAGCATAAAACTGTTTCTTGCTTTTTAACTGTTTGTTAATAAAGAATTAAGAGCCTAACAGGGTAAGGCTAGAATGATGACCTTTCTGATGATTTCAAGGAAAGGCTATTTTAGTTGAAATGAAGGAATTTCCTCATTGGAGGTGGTTTGTCTTGGATAGAGGGGTTTGCAGATGTGCCAAAGTTGGCCTCCAGCTCTATCAGTTCCAACAGTGAACTGAAAGGATGCATGCTAAATTTGTGCACTCGGGTACCTATGATGGGAGCACAGCCTTTTAGGTGTGCATAGCCCTCCTTTGTTTTTTGTTGCATATTGGAGAACTTCCTGCTGCAGTCTACAGCAGAATTCATTCTTTTGAGCTATATTTTTGCTAGCAAGTGGTTAACCTCAAGGTATTTTTTTGTAGTTAGTGTTGCAAGTGTTCAGTGCTGTCTTTTAGTACACTGGGTGCTGGATCCAGTACTGTTTAATCTCTTCATGAATGAACTGAACTGGAAGATAAAATGAGCAGATAACACAAAACTGGAAGGAATAGCTGATGCATGATTTGAATGTGCTGCAATTCAGAAGGACCTGGACAGGCTGGAGAACTGGGCAGACAGAAAACTTAGGAAGTTCAACAAAGGAATATATGATCTTGCACTAGAGAGTAATAACTTACAGGCACTGGTACAGGCTAGGGAATGAACATCTAGAAAGCAGTCTTCCAGAAGAGGACCTGGAGACTTCATCCTTGGAAACCTGCACTCACTGACCCTGCTTGAGCAGCAAGGTTGGACAAGAAGATCTCAAGATGTCCCTACCAACCAAAATGATTCTCCATGAGAAACAAGACTTATTACACTTACATTCGAAGTGATACATTCATGAGACAGAGAAGTGACAGAAAATGAAAGGGAGATTTTGGAATGAAAGGGAGCTTTTGGATATTTTATTATCTTAAGCATTTTAAATTTCCCCTTCAGTAAAATGGAAGCTTTGAAGATGAATTAGGTGTATCCTACAGCCCTACCAAGAATAGGTAGGGACTCTAAAGAAAATAATGATTAAAAAAAATAATTAGTAGGAATGAAAGTTGAAAAACTAAATAGAAAGTGGAAAAGCATAGCAGAATAAGCAATAGGGAAAAAATAGCACAACTGAAAATCAAAGGGATAATTAATGGAGGAAGAAGATGGCAGTAGTTGGGTACAGTGTGGGAAGGAGCTGGAAAAAAAACAGCTGCCATCTCTGTCTGTGAGGGAATCATGATGAAAATTGCTTAGTTATGTGCCAGTTATGTGACTGCAGTTCCTCACTGTAGACATTTTCTGAAAAAATTGCCACTCCCAACATTTTAGAAGGTGTTATGGAAGGTTGCTAGGTTTTGGAAAAAGAATTTAGAAATAGTGGCAAAGTTTCCTGATTTATCTCCATTGACAAAGATTAGTCAGCTTTGTATGTGTGATCTAGGTGTGCATATTACTTGAAAAAATAATAGTCATTCACATGTTCCTTTTTAGTCATTTATTTACACTACAGCATTTTCTTCCACCTGGGTGCTGAAACATGTTGATTTTCCCTGGGGTGCTATTAGTGAGGTGAGAAAGCTGGCCTTCTATATAAAAAAATAAATCAAGTTGGTAGGCCTCTCACTTAAGTGCTCTGGTTTTGCAACAGTCTCAATCGCAAAGGGCTGGAGTTTAATACGTAAAGTTACCTGGGTGAAGAGTAATGCTGTTTTTTGAGAGCAACCACATGTAACTTAAGTATACTCTTTCTTTAAAAATACTCTTAATAATTGACCTTGCATATGCGGATCAGTGTGAAGAACTGTGTATTGATACTAATTTCAAATGAGATTATTCCATTTATTGTTCTTGCTTTCAGATGTGACAAATTGCCAAACGCTGTTATGCATGTTCTGTCATGAATATTTTTCTGGGTTCCATGGGGTTTCTTAGTGAGCTGAGGTAGATCTTTGTTAATGGGAAAACATTTAAGTCCTTGAGGAGAATTTAGCTTCTTACAACAATCAAGTCTGGTAGTGATGTAGTGCCACTGTTGGCATCCACTTGTATTTTCCATCACCAGTTTATCTCATCATCATTATTGTCTCATTGCCAGTTGATGATGCACTGTGTGATAATACTAGGACACCAGGTTTTTCTGAGCAGAGTTGTGAAAATTCAAAAGTTGGTAGAACACCTAATTTTTAGCTGGTATTTTACTGAAAATACTTCAGTGCCTTCAAAAATAAGATGCTCAGGAAAAGCAGAACACAAGTGGTATAATATTTATTTCCACTAACTTTGCTTCTATTTTTGGAAGCAGGTCTCATAGAAGTAATTTTACAGGAAAAGAATACAAATTATTTCCCCACTCCTCACCACTGCTCCTCTGTCATTTTTCCCCCTCTTCCCATCCTGTTTTTAAAATTAGACTTCTAAGAAGTCTTTTAAAAAGCAGCCACTGGGGGACATGTTCATTATATCTGCTCCTCTTCTTGTTTATTGAGCCTTAAGTTAGATGATTGAATTTAGGACAGCAGTTGCAAGCAATTGAATTGATGAGTTGGAGGAAAAGCTAGCAGGTGAATTCAGCAGGGTGTTCTTTTTATGATGTAGTTGCTTGATTACCAAGAAAATAGTGCATCATATTTTTTGCAGATAGTTGATCAAGATAGTAACACGAGCCCCATCTCTAACCCATTAATCTGTAGAAAATCTGAAACTTGAAATAAGTGAAGGGTGGAAGTGGGTGGATGATGCTTTGCTCCTTGGGAATTTGGTTTACACACTAGGAAGGTGATGCAGGTGGTGGAGTTAGTAGTTTGATTATGTCTGTGGTATTGACTGTTCAATTTTCATAAAATTATCAGTTCTACAACACTTGGGAAATAAAACCCAAAAGAAGCTCTTGTCTTCCAGGCTGCTTTTTTATCCATCATTCCACATAAATTATTCTGGATGAAATTAATAATGTAGATATTTGGTGTTTGAAAACAGAAGATGTATGCTGTGAATTAAAAAAATATGAAGGTAGTTATGTCAAAATAAGATATTCACACAAGGGAAATTTTCTTCTTTTCAGAGGAAAGAGGAGTTGCCACTGTTTTATAAATAATAAAAGGTTCTGTTTGCCAGAAATAGTCTTATGTAAGTAGGCCTAGCTATTCTGTGTTTGGAGCCAGACAAATTTTTGGTTTTTTAAGTTTCACCATTCCTAGTAAAAGTAGCTTCAGATATTTCCAATAGTTTGGGTAGTGTAATGACATCACACTCTAGGCATTTCTATTTGTGTTTGCGTACACAATGAAATTAAGAAGCAATGAATGTATACAAGTAGCATCAGCGCTGCGATGAAGTGCTCTTAAAATAAGTATGCACACGTAGAAGTGTCTGGAGATATAAAATATTCAGAGAGTTGAATTAATGACCAAGGAAGACTGTTTGATGTTTTGAAAGTCTTTTTAAAAAAAGAATCAATTATGTATTAATATAAAGCTGTTTGATTAGCTGTTGGCTGCGGGTGTTGCCGCTGTGCCTGGGGCACAGGATGTCAGCTCCTTGGGGTGCATGGTCACTCAGAGGCACGAGGGGGGCATGTCCTGCTATGCTGCAGCCCAGGGGGCTCCCCTGTGATTGTGGGGCAGGCAGCACTAAGGTGGACAGTGCCAGGATTCATCTGAGCTGACTTGCAAGAGGTGTTTTCCTGCTAGCCTAAAGCCAGCTGACTCCTCCTTCACAGTCACCTCTGAAATGCATGGCATGATAAAGATGGAGTTGTGTGTGGCCATTTAGATGTAGCTTCTATTAGGCAAAATTTTTGAAAATAGATTTGGAGGAAGTAAAAATCTTTAGTCATCAAAAATAAGCTGTAATAGAAGATGTTCTGACATTCATTTAAAAATGCTTTTAAAGGACTTTTTCAGAAACTTCCTATGAAACCCCATCTCTCCCCAAGTTCATTGTAAAATAAAACCTTAGCCAAAAGAAAATTTCCATGTGTTTTCTCTGTGTGTGTGTGTATATATAGCTAGTTAATGGTCTGTGTAAATAAGGACTGTACTTATTGTCTAAATGATTCATCTTGCTGATACTGCTGTGGAGCCTTATCTGTTGTTATCAGAGCTGAGCTCTGGAGACTAGATGCTCATTTTGGTGAAATCTCAGCTGCCTTTTTTTTAATACTTTGTTTTCTCCTTCTGGAAGAACGTTGATCACACTAAATGGTTTCAATCAAAAAATCACAACGTCACTGTTAATGTGAACTTCTCTCACATAATTTTGCAAATAGTGTCCCTTTTCTTTGGTTCCTGTGTTTAAGACCAGTCCCAGAGGATGGTCTAAATATAGGTCTAAGGATCATAGAGTTCTGGATTAGCAAATGTCATTAAAGTTGCTCTGAAGTTCTGATCTTTGTGGGATGTATGTGCAAAATTAAAGTGTGAATTTTCTGTATTATCTTTTTAAGAATAAAAAGAGATTCTTTCTTTAGTTTAAATTTTCTCCATAGGAGCTGCTATTTTATTGATGCCATTTAACAGAAGACCCAGTTTACAGGAGCTTGCTGAGAAGTTTTTTTCAGAGAACACAGGAAATCAGAGCATTCTAAGTTGTAAGACATCCCGCTGACTTTATTTTCTAATAAAATGTTTAAATGTTTCTGTATTAACCAAAGTAGGTACCAAGTCAGCAACACCCTGGGACTTCAGTCTTCCAGCTTTTTGCTAAAACCGTGAGCATGCTAGCTTACACAGATTGTTCAAAGCTTGCAGGATGGTTTTGATCAACCACCACTTCAAATCAGTGGGTTTTGGTACTGGCTTTTATATGACACGATAGTGTCACTAAATACTCTGTCACAGTATCTTTGGAGTATGTGTGATATTAGCTCCTTTTATTTGGGTAGCAGCTACTCAGCCTAGTGAAGAAACAGGACTTAAGGCTTGTCTTATTTCTAACAATATCATGGCATTTTTGTGTTAAGCTTCATTTTTTACTACTGCTGTCCCACAGATGGTGCAGACACTGTCCACATGCTTCTCCAGCCTTCTTCATCATTGGATTGAGAAAACCTTTAAAATCCTTATTGATCATTAGGCAGATCAAATACATTGACATGTATTTAGTATTCTGTAGTTGATGTGTATTGCTCTGCTGACCTTAGGCTAACAACTTCTCTATAATGAAGGCATGTACAGTAATTTCAAAATTATAAGCTGCACCTGATTATTTGCCACGCCTCCCAATAGCCGGGAGGACCACGGGATTTGTTCATGTATAAGCCACACCTGAATATAAGCCGCACCTTTTTTTCTTTTCTTTTATCTTTTTTTTTTAAAAGCGAGGATCCATGTGTAACAAAGTAACAAATTAGTAACAATCGCTGCCAGCGGGGTTTGGTGTCAGATGTTCAAGTTGCAAACAGTTTTCATAGACCAGCGAAGCCTTTAAAGGCAGCCCCAGGCGCCCTCCCTGGCCGGCTCTCACTTCTGGCTTGGCATTTCGCTGGGATTTGTCCATAGATAAGCCGCACCTGATGATTAGCCGCACTACTGGGGTAGGCTGGATTCTTCAATTAAAAAGGTGTGGCTTATAATGGTGAAATTACTGTAATTATCCTTCAGAACTTCGGTCTTGATGTCAAGGGTCAAGTACGTAAAATCCAGGACAGAGCCTCTCTCTTCAACATTTTAGAGGAAAATGATGAAAATGGACATACTGTAAGGACTGCCTGCAGTAGGATATTTAGAAGCTCTTCCTAAAAGTGAGGAAAGATACAGACAGACCTTAAGGTTTTCCAGCAATACTGGTCTCTTTGTTCATAGTTCATCCTTCTTCTCTTTCCTTCCTCCTCCCATGCAGTTTTTAATAGAAGCAGATGTTTTCAGCAGTCATAACTTAAAATCTTTATGGTTTTTGATTGATACATACCAGCCTGGAATTTCTTTCTTAGTTGAAGATCTGCATCTGCCAGACATCCAGAGGTACTCATTTTTGACTTCCCAAAACAGTTCAGGGTAAAAGGTGCTGTCTTTGAAATTCCTGCATGCTGTAGTGAAGAGGAAATGTCAGTCTAAAGATGCCCCTTAAGTGTGTCTAAGCAACTGATTACGAGTTAAAATCCTAGTTCAGGAGAACTGTTGCAGTGATCCAGAAACCAGCTCTCCTGGTATAGTGATGGTACTTGGCACTGAGACAAAGAGGTGTGAAAAATCAGCAGGTGAATTAGCCCCCCCTGCCCCACATTTCTCCAGGATTTCTGTCCAGAAGACACCTGCAGGGTTTCTGCTTCTTCATTTCTGTTTCCTGACTAGTCTTAGGCAGTGGGTTCAGAAGACGATAAACTACACTTAGTTGTTACAGGCTATTGTGAATCTTTATTTAAGCTAAATAAAAGTCATGGATTATCAAATAATGTGTAAATTGTACAGTTGTTTGAAACTGTAAAAATCAGGTAGCTGGATTTAAACTCTTCCTATCTTGACAACAGTGGGTAAGGGAAAAACAAGGATGCCTTCTTTAATAATCATGTTACCTGAGATGTATTTTGGTTCATTAATGTGGAAACATGAGCATCTGCTGAAAAGTAAGTGGGAAACTTGGCACAAAGTATGTTATATTATATATTCTTATATATTATATAGGAATATTATATGTTTCTTGGTTATTAATTTCTAAGATTCAGTCCATAGTTCTGATTTAGGAAGGTGGTATGGGAAAAAATGGGATGTAGGGAAATGACAGAAATTTTAGAGGTCGCATCAGGAAATTGACTTTGTGGAGCAATCTCATGACTCTTTTCTTGACCTTTTGGATAAATGTTGATTTCTTAAATTAATTTTATAGGGTGTATAATACTTTTAGTCAATCTAGTAAAATTTTTGTTTTTATTTTGGAAAACAGAGAACTGTCTTCAAATACTGTGTTTCTTTGCCTCATTTCTTAGCTGCTAAAAGCTTCCTCTCTGAGTACAACTTTTTGAAGATCAGCAATGAAAATACTAATAAACCATGAGACTGTTGCTGCCAGTGTACTGTAATTCCCTTTGTAGTGAAGGCAGAACAGAAGCAGAAAAGTGCCGCCAATTCTCCACAGGATGGAGAGAATGCCTGTATCCTGGCTTCAGTAAAATGGAAAAAAATATGGAATGGAATTAGCTGATTATCTGACAAAACTACCATATCTTACTGAAATTCCATTAAATGTACTGAAAAATGTACTGAAAGTACATAGGAACTTGATCACAGTGGAGAGACTGGACATGGAGAATTTCTCTGAATATGCAAAAGTGCAAGTGGCTAAGTTAGCCAGAAGATGCATATAGGGATAAAATGCATTCTGCATACCCAGACATGGATTAGCCATATCCAAGCCACTGGAAGATGTCTTGTTGCTATGCGTTAAGAGAAAATATCTTTAAAGCCAGCTTATCCAACTTCACAGGGATGGCTTTGGCACCGGAGAAAACTTGTTTGACAACAAATATAATCCATCAAACTGAATGGGATCTTGTTTAGATGAGAGGGACAATCCCTTTCCTTGGTCCAGTGGGCTTTTCAAATGCTGTTGGTTGATCAAATGCTAAGCTTTATACTAATTTTATCAATAGGATCTGAAAGTCTTTAGTGACATGTGAAAATGTCCGTTTCTGGACCCCAGGTCAAATAAAACCTGTGCAAAGTATGGAGCTGATCTGAAATTTTGCTAAATATAGAACATATTTTAGAAATCCTGTAAGGAATTTTTTTGCAGTGGTTCTTCCAAACCTTGGTATAGATGCAACTAAGGTTGTGGAAGAAGCCTGTAAATATAACAAGATTGCTTTTTATCATCTGGCAATCAGGAGTGATCCCTGATGACTGGGAAAATGTAAGTGTTGCACCTATGCAGAAGAAGACCACCACCTATAGGGTTGTTGATTTCTCTACAGTATCTGGGAAGATTATGGAACAAATTATTCTAGAACCCATTTCTGAGCACGTGAGAGACAAGAAGGTGTTGAGAATAGCTAGCATGGCTTTACTAATGACAAATCATACCTGACCAACATAATTGCATTATGGACTTGCAAAATTTTCTCCTCTTCCACTGGTAAATGAGCATGACTTGAAGTTATAAATTTAGCTGCAAATAAAATAATGATAAGCAGTTCTATGTGGGTATGCAGGGAATAGGCTCCTTACCAGAGTGTCCTTTAGGAGAGCTGGGCTGGTAGCTGTGAGCAGCTTGCAAATGATGATTTCATAGCATAGTATTAAGTATTTTTAATTTGTGAAGACCTAGCTCAAACGTCTAGTGTTAAAAAACATATGAATGTTGTTTCAAATTACTTCAGCAAGTAGTACAATAATTTCATGATTATAAGCCGCACCTTTTTCATTGAAGAATCCAGCCTACCCCAGTAGTGCGGCTAATCATCAGGCGCGGCTTATTTATGGACAAATCCCAGTGAAATGCCAACCCAGAAGTGAGAGCCGGCTGGGGAGGGTGCCTGGGGCTGCCTTTAAAGGCTTTGCTGGTCTATGAAAACTGTTTGCAACTTGAGCACCTGACACCAAACCCAGCTGGCAGTGATTCTGTTACTAATTTGTTACTTTGTCGCACATGGATCCTGGCTTTAAAAAAAAAAAAAAAAGTGTGGCATATATTCGGGTACAGCTTATATATGGACAAATCCTGTGCCCTACCTGGCTACCGGGACCTGTGGCTTATAATCAGGTGCGGCTTATAATTGTGAAATTACTGTACATATAGCAAGTAGTGGTATCCTGGTAAACAGCTTGAGGACTGGTGAGCACTGGTTGGATTGCTACATTCCAAGTTTGGTGGTTCACATCCAAAATGCAATTCACAACTGGCTACTAGTGCTATCTCTCAGGAACTGAGGATGGGGACCATGGTTGATGGGACATCTATCATTACTGCAGACTTAACTGGCAATTACTGGACTCTTGGCTGAGCTTGGCTACCATCACCAAACCTGTTTTGCTCCCCATGTTTGGGGCTCATGGCATGGCTGCCTTGTCACCGAGGCTGCCTGCCTGGTTGTCTTGCTCAGTTGCTGGCTCCCCTTGCTTTGCAGAGGTACTCTTGCTTTGCAGAGATACTCTTTCTGCTCATAGACAGCAGTGCATCTTAAAACCCATGCTGTTCTGAGCAGGGTGTTGGACTAGATGAAGCCCAAGCACCCCTTACAGCCTACATTTTTTTTTTTAATTTTGTGAAATGTGGCTGTGCTCCAGCTCGCCTTTCTTACAGTAGTCACATTGCTTTAAATCATATTGACTGCTTTGTGAAGCCTTACTTATTGGTGTTTAAGGGGTTTTTTTGTTAAAATAGATTATCAGGCAGCCATTTATTGAGATAAAATGAACAAGGTGAGCTTCGTTCTACTTTCTCTCATGTAGACAGAGAGACAGCAGATGGCTGGGAGCTCTTCCATAGATTTCAATGGAGATGCTTAGAGGAGTTCTGAAGGGACAATCTCCCACTCTGTCAGAGCTTCA
The DNA here is from genome assembly GCA_009812075.1 of Sialia sialis. Lineage (NCBI taxonomy): Eukaryota > Metazoa > Chordata > Aves > Passeriformes > Turdidae > Sialia > Sialia sialis. The sequence goes on along the minus strand of VRYO01002297.1, from coordinate 72,913,822 downwards.
AGGACCAAGGTCTGCAAACTGTGGTGAGCAGACATGTCTGTCCTGGTTGCTGCTTGTCTCAGTAGAGCTTCGTTTCCACATCGCCTGTCTCGTGGTGCGGCAGAGGAACAAGTGAGGTTTGACATACGTCTTACACCTTGTGATGGGGTGACGTTTGTGCGGCTGCCCTGAGGGATTAGCTGCCAACAGGGGAGACTGTGTTTCTGTTCAGCTGTTAACTGTGCTCCACAGTGGGAGAGGGTGAGAAAGAGTGAATTCTGCTTCCAACACTTTGGTCTCCTTTACAGCAGCTCAGAGAAAAGGTGCCTGCAGCCAAGTAGGTGTTTCCCCTCGTATCGAACCCACATTGTCTGTGCATGGCACAGCAGGCCTGTGGTTGCTCCTGGAAGCCAGGAACACCCAGACTGAAAGTGACTGTGACACCTTTGCACCCTGCTAGCTTTGCAACAGGGGGATTTGGGCAGCACCCTCTGCTCGCTCGTCCTGGAGCAGGTTCCACTGGCTTGTGCTGGAAGCGAAAGCAGATGCAGCAGGAAGAAATGATCAGATGCTTATAGCTGGTGTATTGCTGGCACTAGCCATGCCAGGCAGGGTAGAATCATTTTGCAGTTTGCTGTTACCTTAATTCTGCTCCTACACAGTGCTAATTATAATCCTGATATGATCTAATTAAAAAAAAACCAAAGAGCAATCACCACTCCCTATACTGCCTGATTGATTCTAAAGGCAGGAAACAGTGAAAGCTAGGCAGGCTTAGCAACTCTGGAGGATCCCTGCTGCAAACTGACACATACTTCGTGAATCCTGGGTGGAGAATACCTAAGAATAAACTTGGTTGGTAAATATGAATATTGTCAGTAAAATGTCGATATTAAAAGTATGCTTTCCAGATAATTTATATGAATAAGTAGATGTGCATGTGATGGTCTGTATAGAAATAAGCATATGCAGGTATTTTTGGGGGAAGATAGCTGTGCAGCCATTTTTGTATTTGAAGCTTTTCTGAGTGGGGAGTCACTTGATTTGCGCTACAGTTTGTAATTCCAACTCTGCCACTAAAACCCAGTGTGAATTTAATGGTTTTTAATCTGCATTTGAATATTGCATGCTTATTTGTTTTCACCAGAGATTTGCTATTGATTGAATTCTTAAATGGTGTCCCTGCTGGCAGAATTGCTTCCTACTAGTTAGCATCTGTCTGCCAGATCAGGGGCTCTGGGTTCATATCCTTGCTATCACTGACACAAATAGGATGGCTTAGCACATCTTTCTTTTTTTGTCTCTCCGTCTTTATTTGTAGTTCTCCACCTCCGTAAATCCTTCTGTCTTTTCTCTTTCTACTTTTCCTCTTAACTTCTCGCATAGTGAAGCTAATAGAGGAGGGTGTGTGGGATGAGGAGTAGAAAAGGGGGAGAGAAAGTGAGAGAGAGAGAGAGAGGGAGACAAAAGGGAGAATGTGAGAAGTGAGGAGGAGGTGGTAATGAAGGTGGAAATAGAACAAAGAAGGAGGGGGAGCGGGTGAGTGGAAAGGGGAATTAAATAAGGAGGACATGAGAGAGGGAGAGACTGCTGCTAAATTTTTAGATCGAAAGTATGGCAGTCTTTTTTTCTTCCTGCTTACAGGAGGAATAATCAGAGCAAATGTTGGTCCTGAACCTCTTCTGTCAGGCAATTAATTTTCCAAAGCTCTGAATGTATCACTTTATTTTATTCTTAACTGCATATGTTCAAATAGCCTGTAGTATTAAATGTGTCTGCTCACTGGTCAATGTGGGGACGTGGCTATAGAGGTTTAACTTCTGGAGATTCTTGAAATCATTGCCTGCTGGAAGCAAGTTTTGTGGCCAGCACAGAATAGCTGGAAACGTAAATTCTCTGCTCATCTACTGTCTTACACTGTCCACCTTTTCCTTCACTTAGAGTATTTTCCACACTATCCCTTTCTCTGTTTTGAAAAAGTTGAAGGAAATCAGTTTCCCCCACCAAGACTGTAGAGATGATGGATGGCTATACACAGACTGTTCTTTCTGTTTAAGACCAGATCTTTTTGGTCTTTTGATCAAGAAGGCTTAGCACTGTTTACTGTGGTTGTGAAGAAGTACAGAAATGGTGAGCAGTACCTTGCAGAGTGGCTCTGCCCATCATTGCTGAAATATCTTCATTTTCCATTTCTTTGTTCTGTGTTGTGCAGCAACAGGGACATTCAGCTCATCATTTGCTGCTGATACTCTGTCCATTAATATTAATAATATTAATATTTATAGTCCAATAATATGTTGATTTCATTTCCTTGTAGAGAGGAGTTATTGAATATGTGCACCGAACAGTTACTCACCAGCAGCCTTCCCTATGCAACTTTATGGTGCTGAGCAATTACAAATTAAAATGGAAAGTGGGCTTTGGTCTTTGCTTTTCTGTACTCGCAATGATGTCTGGGGAAATACTGCAATGGAGAAATTCCATGTAGAGGTAATTCTAGAAATCATATTCACATTAGAAATCCCCAAACTGTACTTTATTTTAAAATGTTTTAATGAGCTACTGTATTCAATGCATTAATCTGTCAAAGAGAAGTGCGTGGGAATACATTTCAAACCCCAGAGTCGAATTGAGGGAACGTGTTAGAGATGACATTCTAACTTTCCATGATGGAAGGCATGGGTTTGCTCTGTCATACCTTTCTCTGTATTAACTTGCAGTGGGAAGCCACTGTGGACTTTATTGTGGTGTAATAAGAATGAAAGAAAATCCAAAACAGGGGAATAATTGTGATATTCTTTAGCAATCAGAGAAATGTCTTTATTTTATACTTGTGTAGTGAGTTGACCCTCTTTGTGAATCAGTCACCCACCCTATCACTCCCTTCTGCAGCTGGACAGTGGAAAGAAAATATAATGAAGGGTTTAAGGGTTGAGATAAGTACCAGAAGAAATCACTCAGGAAATATTGTTGTGAGGAAAACAGGTTCTAATTGGAGCTATTAATTGAATTTATTCCTAACAAAATCAGAACAGGATAATGAGAAGTAAAGTAAGACCTTAAAAACACCTTTCCCCTACCCCTCTTTTTCATCTCTATCTCCTCCCTTCAGCAGTGCAGGGACACAGGGGATAGGAATTTGGTCGGTTCACCGCAGGTTGCTCCAGCTGCTGCTCATGGAGAGGAGTCCTTCCCCTGCTCCACTGTGGGGTCCCTCCCATGGGACACAGTTCTCCACAGACTACTCCAATATGTGTCACTCTTCCACAGGGTGCAATCCTTCAGGCACAGGCAGCTCTTGCTTTCCCCATGGGGTCCCAAGTCCTAGCAGGAAACCTGTTCCAGGGATCCTCTCTCCATAGGTGTGCATGACCCTGCTCCAGCACAGGTCTCCCATGGGGTCCTCTCAGCCTCCTCTCAGGCATCCACCTGCTCTGGTGTGAGTTTGCTCCCTGTGCTGCAGGTGGATCTCTGCATCCCCATGTCCCTCCATGGGCTGCAGGGGCACAGCTGCCTCACCCTGGGCTGCATCAGGGGCTGCAGGGGAATCTCAGCTCTGGCACCTGGAGCATCTCCTGCCCCTTCTTCTGCACTCACTTTGGTGTCTGCAGAGCTTTTCTCTCACAGGTTCTCACCCCACACTTCTCTGTCTCCAATTACAACTGTAATACTTTTTTTCTTAAGTATGTTATCACAGAGGTATTATCACCATTTCTGATTGACCCAGCCTTGGCCAGCAGCACATCTGTCTTAGATCCAGCTGGAATTGGCTCTGCCAGACATGTAGGAAGCTTCTAGCAGCTCCGCACTAAAGCCACCCCTGTAGCCTCCCCCTGCCACCCTGCCGCTACCAAAACCTGGCCATGCAAACCCGATACAATTTCTCTGGAAGTTGTAAAAGGCACTTGTGGACTACCTATAGTGTTTTCCCTTCATGAATAGAAGAAGCACAAGACTGGGAAAAGAGTTAAATAAAATGCATCCCCCTTGTTTAATCCATTATGTTTTCAACAAACCTGGTTTCATCTTCCTTTTTTTAAAAATTATATTCTTCAAACCACTTGCTGCAGTGTTTTCTTTTCTGTAGAAATCATAAGTTCTCAACTATGGGTTCTCTCAGAGTATGAACTGTGTGTGGGTAATGGCATCTTTTGGTTTCTGACTCTATGTTTCTTAGTAGTAGCTTGTAACATTGCAATCTTGTCATGTATTCGAAATGGCATTTCAGTTCAAAAATATTGTATACTCGACAGTATTGAATAGCTGAAAAGTTCCTCTCTGATTCTTTACAATGAAGAAAATCAAGAGAAAGGATAAAAGGTCTGTTTTCAAGCTGTAATTTTAGGCAATAATATTAAGAGGATTTTTTTTAAAAAGTATTGAAAAGCTCTGTGAGAGAATGAAACAAAAAATCCTTGGTTAATTTTAAGTTCTTTAATTAAACAGATTAGAGAATGGCAGTCTGGGAAAGGCAGAGGACTTGCATGATCCTGTGGGTCTCATCCTGATGGTTTGTATGACTCTGGATTACTTTGTATCGCTCTGGATTCTCACCTTGTATGAAGACAGGAAGTAAAAGACTAGTAAAGCAGCAGGACCCACAAAGAGAGAAGATGAATGCATGCATAAAAAACATGCAGCAAAGACCAATAAAGTGTTCAGATTCCTAAGTTCAACGTCTACTAAGTAGGTATTGCTTCAGCAAATTCTAGGCACCTCTTATTGGAAATCCACTTACAGTAATTTCACACTGATAAGCCACACCTATTTCATTGAAGAATCGAGCCAATCCCGGAAGTGCGGCTAATCATCAGGTGCAGCTTATTTATGGACAAATTCTGGTGAAATGCCAACCTGGAAGCACAAGCCAGCCGGGGAGGGAGATGCCACGGAGCCGCTGCCGGGTGGGTGACGAGGCTCGGGGCTTTGGCGCAGTGATGCAGCGACACGGCTTGGGGCTTCAGTGTCGAGACGTGGCTCAGGGCTTCGGCGTGGCTCGGGGCTTTCACATGACGTGGGGAGCTGCTGCTGCTGCAGAGTGAGCGGGGAGCCGCAGCAGCCAGTACCAGGGGCAGGTGTGCTGGGGCCCACGGTACAGGGAGGGCATGTGGGGCTGCCTTTAAGGGCCCTCGCTGATCTGTCAAAACTGTTTGCAAATTGAGAATCTTGACAGCAAACCCAGCGATCGCGGGATTCTGTTACTAACTCATTACTTTGTTGCACATGGATCCTCCCTTTAAAAAAAAAAGGTACGGCTTATCACCCAGTGCGGCTTATATATGGACAAATCCTGTGGTATACCTGGCTACCCGGAAGTGTGGCTTATAACCAGGTGCGGCTTATGAGGGTGAAATTACTGTATGTCCATATAGGTGATATAGCCGTCTAATTCCTCATATAAAATATGGAGAAGAGAATTTCAGACAATGACCTACTCTGGCTGATAGCTTCCTCTTTTAATTAACTGTTGAGGAAGGTAGGCATTTTTAGGTTTTTATGTTCTTGTATAGTAAAAGAAATGAAATAATATTTAGTTGAAAGATTCTGAGAAAAAGTCTAGGCACTGTCAGTTTCCAAGTATAAAGAAAGAACACATTATTTTTAAAAATCAGAAGAAAATTAGTGACTTCATAAAAAAGACAGATAGAACTGCATTTAAGTGATTAATGCAGCACATAGCTCTCCCCCTTTCCCCCTTATTTTTTTGAATTTTGGTACCTTGCTTACTGCATTTTTCTGGTCCACTCTCTTGCTGTTAACCTCTGTCTAGCTAGTAAGGTGCAGCTTCTTACCTCATCTTAGATGAGTCTCCTACATGCATTTCTATTTGGGTCAGTCCCTTTTACCTTGAAATCAATAAAAATTTTTCACTGCAAGCTAAGTTCTAAGGAATAAAACTTCACTCATCAACTCTCTTGTGTACACCTTTTCACCTCCCACTCCATCCAGTTCAACAGTCAGTTTTGTAGGCAACTCTTGTTCTTCTTGTACCTACAAGACACAATTTGTATTGGGGTGACTCAGCAGCAAACCAAAATCCTACTATTCTTACCATCCTCGTCTTGACTATGAGCAGATCTGCCACCTCTTCACCCTTACTTTTAATATACTTAGCTCTGTGGTTAAGCACGAAGATGCTTGCTTTGTGCAGGGCTGTGGATTCCTCAGTCTAGTTGTGCTGCAGAAATATTTGAGGATCATGATAAGACCTCTTAAGTTACATTCTTGGATTTGGCTTTGGATCCTTTGTGAAATTGAGGAAGCTACTGTAATTTCAAATCCCTATAACATGCTACCATACTGGGAATGCATGGGGTGAGAGATCTTGAAGAACAAAATGCACGTGCATTTGTAATTCAGGAAATTGTGAGAACAGTCTTTTTCTTCTCATCTGAATCAGATATTTTATTAGTTTTAATGTCTTTGCTTACTTTTACTTCTCTGGTATCCCAAGAAGAAACTTTTTTTTCATCTGCAGATTGATGATGTAAGACCTCAAGTAAAGAAAAAATAAAGCATTTTCACCAAGAGTGGAATGTGTAATTGTCTGGTTTGTACTAATGCAGCCAGATCTCATTGGAATGGTTTTACTCATTTATATGACCAAGTCCTTGAACAGTGTTGGACATACAGCTGTTCTATACATATGTTGCATGAAATTTTTACATACAACATCCCAAGAGACACTGTAAGCACATGGAATTTATGACTGAAAGGGACAGACATATTTTTATTTCATTAATTCAATGTGTGAAACATATTAGCTTGAAGAATTATTTCAGCATGGGTAAACCACAGTCCTTTATTATTAAGCATTACTACCAACTTTGAAGGATGGCATGATATATGGTTGTTATTAAAGCACAAACAAAAAATATAATATTTAAATTGAGTGTGGATTTGTGCCTTATAATGTAAATTTATGTTATTTCAGAATAATAGCAAATTTGATAGCAGACACTGTTTAGATTGGAGTTGCACAAATGCTGTCATTGTTGTGGTTCCTAATTTCTGAAATGTGGATGAGATTTTTTTAAAAAGTGCTGTTACAATTTAATTGTCTGAATTAAATCATCCTGCTATGCTCTTCCTTTTCAAAAATGGATGTCTTGTTTTATTTTTTGGTGGTTGTTTTTGTTTATTTGTTTGTTTGTTTTTGTTTTGTTTGGATCTTTTGGTTTTTTGAAGTAGGGAAGAAAGGAGTTGTGCCTATATGTGCATGGGAGAGGTGTTTGGCATTTTCCCCCCCAGAAAAAGTGACTTTCTGAAAGGTTTCTGCTTTTTCTTGTTATTTTGATTGCTAGACAGTTGTTTTCAGAACTAAAACTAAAGCAGCTCAGGCAGGGTCAGAGCAATCAAAAGTAGATTTCTGCTTTAGTGTGAGACAATTCACTATAGACTCCACTAGGGGCAGGATTCAGCTGCCTGACTGTGGGAATGTAGTGCATCCATCTGAGATGCTATTTGGGACTTTTTTTTGGAACATCTGTGTTAAAGAGGCTTGTAGTTTTAAGGTGCAGAATTAAGCATCTGTTGTTTAGTTTGTTTATACAGTTGCCAGTCTCTAAAAAAAGTATTTTAATTGACTGTATCTCTGAAGAATCTGGTATGTTTTGGACTTTGCTACACTGCCAGATCTAGGAACAGAAAATTCCTTACTTATTAATCCTCTTGACTTCATCATTTCAGCTAATGAATGAGGAAGGAACTAAAACAAATAGAGAGATGGCCATAGTGGAAGCCTGCTAGTATTTCCCAAATAGAGAAGGAGAAAATTGAACAGCATTTTTTGTAAATATTGTATATTTACAAGATTCTGAAAGTGCTAAAAATGAACAGGTGGCAAAAGTTGTCTGACACTGTACTTCAATTATTTTACTTTTTTCCAAGAGCAGTATTAGTATTATCATCTACTCCTTTTTTGTTTTCAGCATCTGCAAAATTTAATCTGGAATTTTTTTTTTGTCTCCCAAGTCCTGTCTCTCTAAGTCTCTCTTCTTGTGTGAATCCATATTTGCTCTCCTTATAAATAAAATGCAAATCATATCCTTGCCAGAGCTAAATGCTTATCTAAGTAAAATCACAATAAATATTTGAAGGTTAAAACCAAGATTCACTTAAAGAAAGTCGCAGAATGCCACATTATTGTTTGGAGGTCTAAAACTTTATATAAAAATGTCGGAATTTCAGCTTATAGAAATACCCTGTTTCTGAATTAGGCTTTTTAGGTGTATTTTGTAGTGGTCGTTTCAGTTCATAGAAGATGGCAAGAATAATTGAAGGGCATATACTTGGGGTTTCTTTGCTGTGTGGTAACATGCTGGATTTTGTAGGAGTTGAGATGAAGGACCAAGCCTGTTGGAGAACACCTCCACCAGTGGCACAGTGATCCCTCCCAGGGAAGGGAAGGTGTTCCCATCTTGGCAGCGGAGCTGTCAAGGGGCCACAGACTCTCTGCTGCTGGAGAGCGCGCGAGGGGAAGCAGAACAGCTATTCCTAGCCTGGCAGAGATGCCACCACCAGCAGCAAACAAGAGTGTTCCACTTCAGTCAACAACTCAAAAGCCTTTGCATGAACTTAATTAAGAACTTTTCTGACAGCGGGGATATACTAATGGTCTGTTGCAACCTCAAAGAAGGAAATCAAAGGAACTCCGCTGAAATTCAGGATTTGCACGCAATCGACTTTTCTACCTGCCAACATCTGAAAGTTAAAAATAGGAAGTAGTGTGAAGGAAGGATTTCAAAATTTTTTCTAAGGAATTTCCAAGCTGAAGACTTTGGGATAAGAAAATAAAGATAGAGCACAGTGAAGTATTTTGCTGCAATTAATAGATGTGGTTTTTTGTGAAAGTAAGATACAGTAATTTCACACCCAGAAGCTGCACCTGGTTATAAGCCACACTTCCGGGTAGCCGGGAAGACAATGGAATTTGTCCATAAATAAGCCGCACTGGGTGATAAGCCGCACTTTTGGTTTTTTTTTAAAAGCGAGGATCCATGTGCAACAAAGTAACGTGTTAGTAACAGAATCCCACCAGCGCCGGGTTTGATGTCAGGTGTTTAATTTGTTAACAGTTTTCACAGACTGGCAAAGCCTTTAAAGGCAGCCCCAGGTGCCCTTCCTGTGCCGTGGGCCCCGGCACTCCCGCCCCTGGCGCTGGCTGCTGCGGCTCCCTGCCTGCTCGGCAGCAGTGGCGGCTCCCTGCGCCACGCAAAAGCGGTGGCTTGCTGGCAAAGCCGATGGAGGCTCAGAGAGGTGGCTGCACAAACGTGGTGAAGCCGGCTCGGCGGGCTGGCTGCATGAACATGGCGAAGCCGGGCTGCCTACGCAAAGCCGGCGGTGTCTCGCCAGTGGCTCCAGCTCGCTGCCCACCCGATGGTAGCTCCGCGGCAGCTCCCTCCCTGGTCAGCTCGCACTTCTGGGTTGGCGTTTCGCTGGAATTTGTCCATAAATAAGCTGCACCTGGTGACTAGCCTCACTTCAGGGATCGACTCAATTGTTCAGTGAAATAGGTGTGGCTTATCAGTGTGAAATTACTGTAAGCCTTATTTTTTAAAATTCTACTATGATTCACATTATCTAGAGTTTTTGACAGGAGGGGAATTAGAATAGTTACATGAGGAGAGTGAGACTTCTTTCTTGAGGAGGGACTGTTAATTTTTTTTCATGAGAAGAAGCTATTTTTTGACTTACAGTTTTTTTCAGTAGTACAAATGATCACAGGAAAAGCATGCAACTGACTGGCCAAGAAAATTATGGTGGCTTTTTTTCTTGTAAGAAATTACTGCCACTTTTCATTTTTCATTCTGATTTTCATTAAATGCTTATGTAGGACTCTTCATCTGTAAATCCTTTAAAAAATTTCAAATGGGCTTACTGAGAATAGGAAACATTTTATGTGAAGAAAAGGTTTCATGCAATTCTTTGCAGACACTAGGAAATAGGGCAATATTCTTATTTTTTTTCAGAGATAAAAATACTGATGTAAGGCTTTGAAACTTTCATTTGTTTGCATTCAACAGTATTCTGTCAAGTTTAATATGGAATATCTTCTAGGGAATATGATAGTTCAACTAACTGATATCTACCTTAGGAATGATGCAGCAGCAATTCCTTTATTCATCTTTGTTCCTTATAAATACAAACTGTTTAAAGTGATAGGGTACGAAATACAGGGAATTGGTAAGAGATAGCAAATTAATAATTTTGGAATGTATTTTAGAGAGAAGCTATCCTAAGGAAGATGTATTTTTTCAGATGTACAAAAAATTTGCTCAATTTTTCTTTTTGTACATAGGAAAAAATGAAAAATTGTATTTACATCGTGTGAGGACAAGAAGTAACTTCTGAATTTGATAGTGACAGAACAGAGACATCACCTGCCTCTGATAAATATTTTAAAATAAATAGGTCTGAATTATTTGTGCACAAGAAGACTGAAGACTGTTAAATTTTGGCAATTAGGAAAAATCTGTAAATTTATAGGACTCCTGACACAGAAGCAGGATTCAGAAGGGGCACTTGGATAACCATGGAGGCTGTTGGACCATTAAGGCCGAAATTCACCCTTGGCATTTGTAATACAGCATTTGGAAAAAGAATAAAGGAAGGACACAATTCTTAGGGCATTGCATTTTTAAAGCTTGTTGAAAGGTCACAAAAGGTTCAGTTAAGAGCTACAATAATGTTTCAGATGCTGGAGAAACTACTTTGCAGTGGAGGATTTAGAGATTTCAATCTCTTTAGTTTATCACACAGGAGATCAAAAGGTGACTTAATTATAAACTGTAAACACTTTCATACATACACAGTATTCACCACTAAAAGCTTTTTAATCTAGTGGTGAAAAGCAGAATAAGCACTGAGGAATGAGAGTTGCAGTGACTGTCCTTGGAAGTAGTGCATGCATTTTTAAGTCAGTGTGATTCACCAAGTAGGTGTTGATCTCTCAGTATTCTCTGAACAAGACTTGCTTTTTATCTTAAAGTTAATGCATTACAGAGCATCAGATCCATCAATACAGTGTTACACACTTCCTGAACTCCAGGACTTAGATTATTTGTTTTAGTTTTGTTTTCTTATATTTTTTAATTTAAAAAATATTTTTGATTCCCCTAGAAGGGACAGAAGAGTCAGTTTTATTACATAGACTAGTACTAAAGCTTTTGATGTCACCATGTTGCAGGAATGTTAGTGAGCTCATATCGTAGATCTTCCTAACGCAGGAACAGGTTTCCTAAAAGCACTAATTGATGTTTTATGGTCTATTAAAGACCACTTATCTAAACTTAAAGCTTTAAAATATTTAATTGTAGGTGATGATAATATTTCCAATATCATGGTTGCAACCACTCCACTATTTCTCAGCCATCAGTCACACATACCACCAATTATAACTCCTGGTAATCACCTAAGTGTGACACAAAGTGTGTGAAGCCATACTTCCACACTCCTGCAGGCTAAAGTAGTAATTGCTTCAGGCTCATAAGAGTGTAATGGTTTGGCTGAGGAATCCATATCAAATACCAAATAGTCCTCCAGGTGATTAGATTTAACAAAAATACATAAAATAGAGTACCTAATGGATTTTGGTTCAAACTTCTTACCTAGGGATATTATAATTTGAGTTCCTAACACTCTGCCTTCTTCCAATCTTCCTCCTATGTATATTTTGGTCTTCTAATAACCTGTGACATAACTAAATTACAATAGCAGTGGCAGCACAGGCAGAAAATCTAGTACACACAAAAAATCTCATACATCTCAGTCCTCATCACAGAGGAATAGATCTTGTCTCTTTCAGTGCACCATATCCTAAGTCATCTCTTCCTAAAGGCTTAGAAATGGCATTTCACCTGGTGCAATCCTAAATACACATAGTGTTGAATATATGTATATATGAATATTTGAATTATTTGAATATAGACATATTGTTGGTCATACCAGGATATTATTTTGATAATCTTGGCAATATATTTAGAGAAAAAAAGAAGTAAAAGTTGCTGCTACTGAGAGATACCTACTCCTTGTTGATTTTCATGTAGGAAAATTACTGCATTTCATCAGCCAAGTCAGATTTTTTGTGCCATCATTAAATAAAACAATTTTTCCTGGCAAGTTGTACCTAGCTTCCTACTTTTTGGGAAGCTGGCATGTGTGAGGCCACATCAGTGACATGGTTGGATGATGTCAGTGTTCTGGGTCCAGCTCACCTCTTTGCTGTCCTGGCCATAGACCAAAGCGTGGTGCAATGCACAGATGGCTTGGTAGGTGATTTTCTTTTGAAACATGGAAAAACTCAGTATTGGTACTGTTAGGCAGCTCCAGGAATTTTCTTGAAGCCTCCAGATTTTCACTTCTACTTCAGAAATGCACTGTGGCTGTTTGGATTATAGATGACAGAAAGAAATTCTTAGTTGTTCCGTTTGGGGGGAGAGAACTGATAAGAAATCATCATCCATTTTGAAGGATCTCACTCCAGATAACCATACAACTTCACTCTTCATCATTCTGTTCAGCTTTTGGAGAATATGATACAATGTGCTGGATAAAAATGTCCCTTGAGCACTCTTGACACACAGCTTTGGATTTTAAATTACATACCCCATGTAAAGGGAGGGAGTGGCTTTTAAAATGTGGCGCAGAACAAGATTGCAAAATAGCGATCTTATTCTGTGACTCTTCCATGTTGTTGTGAAAAATCTGTGAATTGGGCAGAAGGGCAAGTCAGTGTCATCAAATGACAAGAACTTTGCATAGAGGCTGCTGGCTCAAGCAATAAGAAAGCCTGATGTAAAAGACTGATATTCTTCCTTTGCATCTAGCTCCATCTGGAAATCCATTTTTAGGTTAAGAAAATTCTGAGTTATGACAGGAACTAAATCTTTACAGCGTTTGGCTCTGCAAAGGGTTAGCTGAGGGAAATGGAATACCTATTCCTGCTAGAGAGTAACTAGGAGATTGATGGTATGGTTAGATCCAAGTGCTCTGGAACAGATTCTGACTCGGTCACTTGAAAAATTTCTGTGTCTATTTGTCTATGGACACAGTTACACTGGAGTATCAGATCTGTATCTGGAGCCTTCTGTGGAGTCTGAACCAAACTTTCTGAAGGTCTGAGCTTATGGCATGTGATGGTTCAGCAGCTTGTGGACCCTGTGGTGGTCCAAAATGATCAGGGAGCCTGAACTTCTGTGACTGCACGCTGCTGAGTGGGCTGTTGTGAGAACCACTATGGAACAGCAGAAAAATACTAACCAAGGAAAACCTGTGGAGAAATGTCTCTCTGCCAAATTTATTGGCACTTCAGAGTAGGAGGCAGAATCATAAAACAGGTTAGTCGACTTTGTGCAGTGTTTCCCAAGGGACACTCACTCCTGTTATTTAAGACATTATTGGTTTAAAATGAGCCTTAGGGGTTTTCTGCTAGGACTGAAATGGTAAATAGGTTGGCAGAAGCTTTTCTTCTCCTAAAATCATGCCTATGATGAGTATGACTCCTCAGGAGAGAGCTGCAGTGGGTCTGCTGGATGTGATGAATGAGCACATGGTTACTGAAGCATTCCTCTTGATGTCCTCCTGCTATGTTGTCCAAATGGCATTTTTCCAATATGCATTATTATATAAATAAAATGCATATTTTGAAATACTAGCAGTACTGAACTGTGTGGACTGAAATTTTTTATGGGAATGTCTTTTCATAAGAGTTGGGCACAAATAATTGGCTTGGGAATCAATCAAAATGTTGATAGATACAGGAAGAAAACCTGAAATAGAATGTTTTTCTGTAGACCTTGCTGTGGAAAATTAGATCAAAGAAAAAAATAGTTTACACAAATTTTGGACTTAGATTTTCTACTCAATAGCTTCATCAGGTGAGACAGTTTAGAAGAATTTTTTTTTTATAATATGACTTTATTTCTTAGCTTGTACACTCTCAGTGAACATCAAGAAGCAAGGATACTCAGCACAAAAGAGGCTCCACTTTTCTACTGAGAATAGTTTGAAATTCAAGAAAATTTTCTTGAAATAGTTGTGAGCAGTGATATTCTGGAGAGAAAGCAGACATTAAAATGTAGAGAAAAATGCTACTGGTTTATCTTTCACAAATAGTATTCTTGAGAACATTTAACTTCAATAGAGAGTACATTAAAAGAAGAAATTAAAGTAAATCATGAATATAAAGAGCCTTGACATTTTTAATTTTACCATGTGCTATGCTTAAAGCATAAAATAAACCAGTTAATGTTCTCCTTTTCTAATTTTCTAATTCACTAAGATGCCATATGCTTTTCATTTGTGTTTACTTTGGCATCCAGAAGAATGAAGAGAATTAAGTAATGCTGGAGACAAGCTTAATCATTATCTTGTGTTCAAGCACTTTGATGGTATATTTAAAATAGATGTGTGAGCCTTTTTTGTTCCTTATAATATGGAAATTATAAAGGAAGGTGAACAGGATGATAAATTAGAGATGCTCTCAGCAAGGCTGTTAAATTATTTTTAGGTAGAAGACATACTGCACACACTGAGCATCAACTGAAAAAAATTAATTTGAAATGTTATCACTGTTAATCTTGCAGTCCTATTGTATTTTTTTTTTTCAGTTCTGCATCTTTCTGGCTCCTATCACGCCCCTCACTGTGAGATCTTTTCCTGTTTTGCACGTGTCCTGTTTGTTACCACCATATGGTAGTTAGAATTTCAGTAGCTTTGCTCTGTTTACAGACCACTGTGCTTTGTCATATTTTTGCTACTCACCCTGTATTTCCATCTGATACTTATCATCTGTTTAACACATTGGATGCCAAAAATACTCAATTTCTTTTTATTCTCCAAATGCGTGTATGAGAAAGACTGCTTCAGAATGCTGTTTTGATAAGCATTGCTCCCAAGTAATTTCCTGTAAATGTTGAACCAGGACACATACCTCTCAACTTCCCAAACTTTTTACCAGGTGCCAGCTGACTGAAGGGATATATTCCAGCACTGAGGATTTTTTTTTTTCCCTTATGTGCATTGTACTATTTGTAGCAGACTATAGGGTGTTTAAACATCTTTTCTCACTGTGTGACTATAGCAAAACCAATATTGTCAGAGTATAGCAGGTTCTATTCTTACTCTGATTGCTAATTGCAATTTAGCTAGGGTTGCATTAAGGAACTGTTTTTTAAATTGGTTCAATTGGATAAATGGGCTTCTCTTTCACTTTTTTCTCATGTGTTGCTTCAATAATATTTCTTTTGGTTAATAGTTCTGTGTTCAGAACAAGAGAGCTAAATGCTTGTACCTGTGAGTGTGATTTTGTGTACGTGCAAATCTGTGCCTCACTTTTAAAATTTTTCCTTAAATTTTTCATTGATCTTTTTTTCCTTTTTTCTTAAACTGAGCTTATCTACTGTAGCACCCTGCCTCCCCACCCCTTATCCTCTTCCCCTACCTTGCTCCTTTCTTAATATTCTGAGTTTTATGGCTGTTTGGTTGCAATTTGATGACCATCCTTAGGAAAAAAAAAAGTGCCTGCAGTAGCATATTATGTGATTCAATAAATTGATTCAATAAATTGAAGAGACCACTATTTAATTCTCTTTCATGTCAGTCTGAAAACAGATTAGGTTTTGTCTGTTCACAGAAATTTGATTGTGGTGAAGTTTGGCTTAAATAAATGATATTTGTATTCCCTAATAAAATGAAACTGACATTTTTGAAGAGAAAATAAATCGAGCCATTCTTAATGTATTTTAAGGGACATTTGCTGACAGAGCCACTTCACAAAATAGTATGGATCTCAGAGACTCCCACTTAAAGGATCACTCTGTGGCATTAAAGTGTTGTTATGCCACCGCAAGCTGACATAGGTCAGCTCATTCGGGAGACAAGTTCTGTGTGGTATTGTACAACATGGGGAAGAGAGTGGGGTGATGCATTAAATTCAGTAATATTTAAGTGATCAAGAATACTGATGGTCAGTAATATTTAAATAAATGAGAAAAAATGAAGGCATCACTTTGTCATCACTTAGATGAGGAAAAATTTTTAAGTGACTTCCCAGCAGTCTTTTTAGAAATTTTTATAAGAGAATCTGGTGTCTAGCATACTTAAGGGCATGTTTTTTAAAATAAGCAACTGTGTATGAAAATTATTTGTATTTGTGAATGCAGTAATGTAAAAGGATATGCCTTATAATGTCACAAATGGTAGTGGCGTGGCTGGGTGTCTCTGGCATTTTTGGTTTTTTGCCGTACACCTGAACAAAAGCTGTTCTTCTGTTATGCTGTATAAAGAGAATGAAAACATTTCACCGAAAGAGCAAAGGCAAATAACCCTAATTAATTGCCTTTAGTGCAGTAATTTCACAATTATAAGCCGCACCTGATTATAAGCCGCACATCGGGCTAACAGGGTAGACCACTGGATTTGTCCATATATAAGCCGCACCCAAATATAAGCCACACTTTTTTTTTTTTTAAAACGAGGATTCATGTGCGACAAAGTAACAAGTTAGTAACAGAATCGCGCCAGCGCAGGTTTGGTGTCAGGTGCTCAAGTTGCAAACAGTTTTCATAGACCAGCGAAGCCTTTAAATGCAGCCCCAGGTGCCCTCCCCAGCCGGCTCTCCCTTCGAGGTTGGCATTTCGCTGGGATTTGTCCATAGATAAGCCGCACCTGAATATATTCCGCACTACTGGGGTAGGCTGGATTCTTCAATTAAAAAGGCTTATAATTGTGAAATTACTGTATTTTTATCTGTCTTCTTCTCATGTCAGAGTAAGTCCTGATTACATAATTTCAGTAAGCCTTGCATAAAACTACTTTATATATTAACAAACAAAAGAACCATATATATATATGAATATATATAGAATATATATTGTGACTAGATCTTTCAGATCTTTGTCTCTGGAACAGCTGAGAAGAGTCTTGATCTTGCTTCCCATTTTAGTAGGGGTTAAATTGTAATAGCGTTATGAATTAAAGAGATGCTGGAAAACGGGCTCCTTGCTGTGGTCTGATAATGTGGGTGGACTGGGGAAAATTTATCAGGCCTTTTTTACAGTGGATCTTGTGGACAATATTAAGCTTACAATTTTGGAAACTGAAATTCAGTTTTAAGGCAATGTCTGTAGAAAATCAAATCCAATTTTAAAACAATCTTTGGAGCAAATCATGTTATTTTGAGTAGGAAAAGCCTTATTTTCTAAGGGGCACATATTTCTGATAAAGTCACATACAAGCAATATTAGCACCTTGTACTATGCTAGAGTTTTATTTCTTAAAATGGGTGGGTTTGAAAGTACAAGTTGCAAGAGATGCTCAAGCTCACACTTCTGCTGCAGTCAAATCCCCTTCCTCACTTTCTGATTCTGCTGCTTCTGCCTTTTTTTTTCTTTTTTCATCCTTAAACATAATCAGTGTGGGACCAGATTTTCCTTCTTGAGTTTCCTGGGCTGATTGACTATGTGGTTGCATGGGTATTGCTGTCCCTTGGTCATTATGGCTGTTTTTTCTGCAACAGGTATTGCACGAATAATGACAAATAATATAATACATCCATTTACCTCTGCAATGCTGTTGCATGAGTAGTTTCAGCAATCTTTAAAAAGCTGAATGTGCTTACAGGTCCTGTGTTTATTAGGTAGACAATGTTTGGCCTGAATGTGTGTGTTAAAGCTGTAGTAAGAGTGAGATTGTAACACAGTGGCATTTCAAAAATCCTTTTAGGTGTTCCACTTGGCAAATTTCAGGCTGCTAACAGTTCTGTGTGGATGAACTCCTAAAACTTTTTGGACTTTCTCAGATGGAATTGGTGACAACTCCTCAGAGCAAACCAGCTGCTCTCCTGCTGCACTGTCTGTGTTAGGAGAGCTGAGTGGTGAAGAAATTAAACAGGAAAATGCAGCAGAGCTGTGATGGTTAAAGGGGAGATAATATTGGTGAGGTTGCCCACAGAGAAGAGGTGTGTGAGAATGGCCATACTGGTGAAGACCAAAGGAAGAGGCATTGATGTGTTGTGTTGTCACCACCCTTCCACTGGCTCCAGTCAAACTGTCACTTTGTCAATTGAGTTTGAGCAGAAGGCACTGATTCCTTCAGTACTAAATATATCTCAACATGTAAGTGCTTTTTAATACAAGACATGCACAGTTTCTCTCTGAATTCCTCAGCTATGCCTTTTTTAGTACTATTATGTGTGGTTTGCTTCATTCTCTGGTTTCTCGTTTTTACCTCAGAAAGGATATCGGTCATTTGGGAGGAACTGTGGGAAGCTGGAATGTAAATTCCTTATTGTAGATATTGCACATTTTTGACTCACAGTTCTTCAGCTGTGTAAGGAAGAAGTCTGCTTGTGGGCTGTAGTTATTTTAAAAAACCACCAACAAATAGAAGTATATGAAAATAAAGTTTTCCAGTAATTTACATTAGGAAATCTTCCAGGAAGATGAAAAATTGCATTTTATAGAAGTTATTTAATGAGCTCATTTATATGCTTGCAGAAAACCTGCCCTAAGTAAAATGTTAACTTGAAAATGACTGTTCCTGCTGCTGAAAAGGCACCAGATAAGAGCCCTGGGAATAAACTGCAACCCACACCACTTTGCTGATGTGTCTCTTCTCTGATGTGATGAGCAGAGACACTTTCTAGACAAGGTGTGGGACTTTTTTGAAACAGCCTGTAAAGGCTTGTGAGGATGCTGCCAGGGAGTATGTGCTTGATAATAGATTATAGGAAGGAACTGGAATTAGGACAACTTCTATAGAGGGCAAAAGTATCTGTTACATGTGAACAACTTTCCAGTGGTGATGGCCAAGTCTAAGTTCCTGTGTGAGGTCTGTAAGTTAAACCTTTGTCTTGGCCAAGTGTGAATTTTATCATGATTCTCATAATAAAATGTTTTGTAGTTTTTCTTCTTGTGGTCTGGTGTCACGGACCTATAGGAAAATGCTAACAGTCATTAAAAATGAATTGTCCCTCATGGTCGGGGGAAAGCTCTAAGAGTATTGCCTGAGGGCTGGAAAGCAAAAAGTAAATTACAGTAATTTCACAACCATAAGGCGCTCCCTTTTGACTAAAATTTTGATCGGAACCCGGAAGTGCACCTTATAATTCGATGCACCTTATATATGGACAAAGTTCGGAAATTTGCCAACCCAGAAGTGTGAGCTACAAGAGCCACGGCAGCCACGCGCCGAGCCGAGCTGCGGCAGCTGTGAGCCGAGCCGAGCCACGCCAGCCGGGGTCGGGAGCGGGCAGGAGTGCTGGGGCCTGTGGCACGGGGAGGGCGCCTGGGGCTGCGTTTAAAGGCTATGCCGATCTGTGAAAAATGTTTGCAAATTGAGCACCTGCCAGTAAACCCCACGATTGTGCGATTCCGTTACTAATTTGTTACTTTGTTGCGCGTGGATCCTCGCTTCACAAAAAAAGTGCATCCTATAATCCAGTGTGCCTTATAGTTGTGAAATTACTGTACTAGAATCATAGCATGATCCAAAGAAATTTTAAAAGTTAACTGCGTGTATTTCTGAATCATGTTGGGAGATTGGTGTTCCCATGGTGCCCGGAATTACTTGTCATGCACTACAACCCTTCTGAGTGGGGATTTTCACATGTGTAGGAAAAAAAAGTGATCTTTGCCACAGAGGCAGCCTGCATGGTAAGTATTAGGCAAATAATACAGTAATGGGAACAGACAGGAGAGTCTGTATTGCCTGAATGGTTAAGTAAAAGTTTTAACTTACTTTTGACTTATCTAATTTTTGTGCAGATCTCTGCAGGCATCAAGGTGAAGGAGAGTTTTTAGGAGGATAATGTGATAACAGTGGTGTTCCTAATACTCCCATGCCAGAGGCAACAAAGGGAAATCCTCAAAGACCAGATTGGATGGGACTTGGAGCAACATGCTTTAGTGAAGGGTGTCCCTGCCCATGGCAGGAGCCTTGGAACTAGATGATCTTTAAGGTCCCTTCCAACCCAAACCATTCTGTGATTCTTGCTTGAAAGTTTAATGTGAGCATCCCAGTGCTGAATGAGAAATCATAGGCAGGATGGAAATAGGCTGTCAAAGTCTTTGAAGGTGAAGATAAGCTATTTATGTTTTATGCAGTAGAAAATCAGATACATCAGAGGAATACAAAGAGAGAGGTAAAATAAATTAATTTATATTTGTTGCAGAACTGTGATTAGAATATCAGACTTGCCCTGGCAGGAAAAGCAATTGAGGGATGAGCTGGTGATAGTTGAATGTTTAAGCTGGAAAGATATGAAATCATCTAAACTTCAGTGGTTGTTTTTATTGGGGCTGTGGGGGTTCTTTTGGGTGTATTTTTTTGTTTGTTTGGTTGGTTGTTTTTCGTTTTTTTTTGTTTTGGTTTTTATTTGAAAAAATATCCCCCACAACTTATACAACAGTTAAAGTGAAGGTCTAAATAGTCTGAGTCCAGAGTGTAGCACAGTGGTTGTTGGTCTCGAGTGCAGAACAGAGAGGGTGGTAAGTTGTGCTGGAGGTAGAAGGAAATTTCTGTTTCAATTTTTGGAGCTTGGTGTACAGATCACCTTGGAAAGGAGTGAGTATTTATGCCAAACACTTCAGTTTGGAGAGAAGGAGAAAAATGTGAGGTAGGAAGGCAGACCTGTGAGTTACAAGTGTGGTGAGATTTGTGTTTGCACCAGTAAAACAGGGAGGAAGAAGAGATCTTGGCTTGTGGAGAAGAAAGGGCTGATGCCCAGCTGGATTAAGGTGATTGCTGGTGAGATTAACAATGTCATGGATGGCAGGTGAATACCGGATTGGGAGAAAATGGAGTTGATCCATAGTTGTGTGTTGAATGAACAGTGGAGAATGAAGAAAGCTTCAGGCCAGATGAAATCTGGAATTTTGAGGAATATTCATTGCTTTTAATATAGGATTGAGAACATACTATATATTGTCTATAGTAACTATTTTAATATATTTATTAAAAATGTGTAGGAGTGAGGAAATGTGATTAGGGAATGGTCAAATGGGTGTAAGTAACTCATCTTGGAAAAGTGACAAGTTGGACAGTAGGAAACAGCAAAGGGAGTAGAAGTAGTCAGTATGTGCAGGAGAAAATACAGGTATGGAAGCCACTAACTACCATTTTAAATCCTTTGATTAATGCTTGTACTTCTTTTACAGAAACATGGCTTTTTTTACTCTAAAAATTAGTTGATTAATCATATTGCTACCTGTTTCTCAGCTTATGGAAACCATGTCTTTCTTTGTTTTTTGCAACAGGAGTTCGCACTGAATAAAAAAGTACAGTAGTAGCATTAATATGGAAATATTAATGTCCAAATTCACAGATGTCCAATATTTTGCAGTATGAGTACATCCTGCAGTTACCTCATCTTTACAAAATAACCAAGTATTGCCCATGCTAAAGAAGCAGCACACCCCCAAACATTTAAAAATATCCTGGACTTGAAATAGACTAACATTGCTACATCAAAAACTTGAGAGCTTGAAGAGTTAGATATGTCACTTATTATTCAACCTGCATTTGTCCTACCTGTACAGAGGGCATGAATTTTAATAATGGATTTACAGTAATTTCACTATTATAAGCCGCACCTTTTTCATTGAAGAATCCAGCCTACCCCAGAAGTGCGGCTTATATTCAGGTGCAGCTTATCTGTGGACAAATCCCAGTGAAATGCCAACCCAGAAGTGAGAGCTGGCTGGGGAGGGTTCCTGGGGCTGCCTTTAAAGGCTTCACTGGTCTATGAAAACTGTTTGCAGCTTGAGCACCTGACACCAATTTGTGTCTGATACTAATTTGTTACTTTGTTACATATGGATCCTCTCTTAAAAAAAAGCAGTTTTTCTAGTCAGCACATGCTAGATTCCCCATATACCCCTCATTTCCCTTTATTCAGACAAAGCTATCCACAGCAACTTGCTAAAATGGTCTGTCTTGACTTTGTTGTTTGAAGTGTGTATTCCCAAAGCCTGTGACAAGTGGAGGTGCTGGTGGGGCTGAGGCCAAAGCCAGCCTCCCTCTGGAAGCCCCTCTGTGAGATGCAGTGCCGGCAGAACAGCAAGGCATCCGGTGGGACTGGGCTAATTCCAGCTTTACAGAGCAGCTGAACAACATTTTTCAGGTCACAGCTTCAATGTAGATGCTTAAGGATCACCAACAGGTTTTCAGCTCTAGCTGTTGCCTTCGTGGGCATGCACAATATTGCAGTTTGCATTTTAAATTATTTATTTATCATAAAAAAAGAATGCCAAGAACAGAGCTTGGTAAAACGCTTGCTTGTCTTATGAAAACCTTGTCTGAGCTCTGTGTGATGATGTGTTTGTGTGGCGTGGGTGAACGGGACAAAGTACTGCATTTTACTAAGCTTTTTTTTCAGATATGCAGTAGCTGCTGGTGGATAGTTACTTAAGGCTATGCCACTTAGAAGGCAGCACTTTTTCTACTAACATGAACTCATGACAGGGCGTAATATTTTTATAACATTACATCAGGCATTTAGAGTTTCAAGACTGAACATTTTGAGTGGAACTGGGAGATTGAAAATGCGATCTGCTTTGCCATCTACTGGATTTCTAAGGAAGTACAATATGTAATTTCATACAGCATTTAAAGTAATTTAAAATGTTACTCTGCTTGAAAGAGACACAAATCTTTATAAAATTTTTGCAAAATCTGTGCTGACAGAGCATATATATGCAAATGCACTATTTATAAGCTTTCTACTCTTCAGCATATATGTGCAAATATTTTAGATAGGTATTCAAAACAACAAAATAGAATTCAATACATGAATTTGAGACAGCAAAAGAAACCATGTAGTCTGTTAAAAATTACAGCCTTAGATTGTAATTTTAATAATGAAAATAATAAGAAATTCAATAATACGAATATAAATATACATCTTGGTCCAGCTCCAAAGAGTACAACAATATAAATGATAATTTCTCTGTGGCATGATGTAACACTTTTTGATTAGCCAATGTTATAAATGGCCTCAATGTTCATTGTTTGTCCTCCTAATTATGTCAGTGAGCTGTCTGAAAGGTTTAAGTTATGTAAGGTGTTTATCACAAGTGTTCTCCAAGGCTTACAGTTTTTGCTAAATGAAGTATATGATGATCTGGGTAAAGCTTTGAAGAAATGCCTATCAGTAATTTTTTTACTAGTTTACACTGTCAAAGTAAAATAATGAATATTCAAATGAAAGTATGGTGCATGTGAACACAGCTGAAGCAGGGGTTTTTGTGAAATGTCTTTGAAAAAAAAAGTGGAGGATGAAGCCATCATGTTTTCCTGGAGAAAAAAACAGTAGCAACCTAAAAATATGTTGAGTTATATGTATATTGTAAAAGTGAGTGAGTTAAGTCTTTCCCTGTAGACATTCAAAGTGTGTATTGGTTTTTGTGCACTGTGGGTGGTGATGCTGACCCCTTATGGGTGCAGTAAAGTCCTAGGCAGCTCAGTCTCTTCCAGCATTTTAGCAACAGATGAGTGTGGTTTAGTCATAGGAGATGTGATGTGCCCAAAGATTCCTCCAAAGTGGGATCTTTTTTTGCTCATGCATATGTGGCACGCCTATGAGTGTGAAATAGCAGCACCCTCCCCAGACACGTCAGCTCATGCAGATGCAGCTTTTTGTTCAGTGGTGGGAGGTCTGCACAAGTGAAGTACTGCAATAAGGTCTCAAAGTGAGCTAATCCTGCAGGTGCCCTGCACTTCAGTAGCAGAACAAGACAGATGTTTGGGTGCATGATGAAAAATTACAGTAATTTAACGATTATAAGCCGCACCTTTTTCATTGAAGAATCCAGCCTACCCCAGTAGTGTGGCTAATCATCAGGTGCGGCTTATTTATGGACAAATCCCAGCAAAATGCCAACCCAGAAGTGAGGGCTGGCTGGGGAGGGCGCCTGGGGCTGCCTTTAAAGGCTTTGCTGGTCTATGAAAACTGTTTGCAACTTGAGCACCTGACACCAAACCCCGCGCTGGCGCAATTCTGTTACTAACTCGTTACTTTGTTACACATGAATCCTCGCTTAGAGAAAAAAAAAAGATAAAAGTGTGGCTTATATTCAGGTGTGGCTTATATATGGACAAATCCCGTGGTCTACCCGGCTACCGGGACGTGCAGCTTATAATCAGGTGCGGCTTATAATTGCGAAATTACTGTACATGGGTATATGCAGATATACCTCTTACACAATACTCTGGTTGCTTTCTCTCAGAATTGGTATCTGCTTTAAGGGTATACCAAGCCATTATATCATATGTTGTTACTAGGTCTTTAGTCGAACCTTTAGGTGCTTGTCCATGTTGAGGAATATTTAATTGATACAAATTTTCATTGCATCTGATGAAAAAGGACCAAATCAAAACCTACCATCTGTATTTTAGTTCTTGCTTAATACTTAATATACTTCTATATATGGCAAAGATATTGAGAGGGATTTGCTGGTACCATTATAGAATAGCCAGAGATACAGAGATCCAGCTTTTTACTCAAAAAGGTAGAAAAGGTGGTTAAAAAAAGAGTCAATTGAACCAGACCTGCTGTGAGCTAGGTAAGATTCTTTCTGCTCTCTGAAATGTGCAGTCATTTTCTCCAATTCCGTTCTTGCTGTAGATAAAATGTCAGTGTTTCTTTAGTAGGGCCATGTATGATATGCAGATAATGGTTTTAAATCCCTCAAAGTAAAATGTGTCTTACATGGATTCAGAAATTTTAAAATCTATGAACAAGTGATATGTATTTATAAAAAAACTTTCATCTCATCTCATTTAATTTTTTTCCAGTTTATAGCAAATTCATCTGCCCATTGGTACACACTGAAGGGCAAAAACATAATTGTAGTAACGGTCTTCCTGTGCTTCATTTGAGATAGGAAATGTTTAAATGTAGATGGTCTAATTGGGAAAGAATAGGAAGAGGGACAGTGCTTGCTGTTATCATCCCTTTCCATGTTCGTGAACAGCCAGGGCTTTTGGTTTTTCTTTAGTGGAGGGGAACTGAATTTAGTTTCCATGGTTTTATTTTTTAATAGAATATTTGATGTAATAAGAAATTTACCTATAGACCTCTCCATTATTTAATTGCATTCTTTAAGCTGGTTACTATAAAAATTCCTGAATGTCTTCATTCATTTTTATGCATTATAAGTGAGCAGCTGTGTAAGATAAGTTAATTCATATGTGTAATCCAGTTATATGGCCAAAAGTATTAAGTTTCTCCAGCATTTTGCTTAATTTTTTGACCTACTTTTCTCATCTTACTCAATACTGCAAAGGTTTATTAAGCAGGTTAGTAAAAAAATAAAACAAAACAAACCCCTTTGCTGATCCTGCCAAGCTTTTTATTTGCATAAAGAATTAAGTGTAATGCATCATGTTTGTAGTTAGGGAGAATAGATTATTTGGCTGCCTAGCTTTTGCTGTTGCTACATTCTCATTAGAATGCACCCATGTGAAGTTACTATTTTAGTGTGAGAGCTCCTTGATTTATGTATTTACAAGCAATAATATTCCTGTCCAACTGAATTATGTGTATTTTACCACAGTTCCTGTGAGTTAAGGTGAATTGTCATTTTTTAGGCTTGAATATCATGTTAAAGTAAAAATATCCACTTCACCAAAGAAGTATTTCATACAAAGAACACAAATTACTTACATATTAAAACTCCAGACAAGTTCACCACACACTCACCCACCCACCCACACACAAGCTCACACAAACATGAAATTCTGACACTAAAAATACACTGGTTAAATGGTATGAGTCTCAGTGCTCATTAAGGAAGTAGGTAGCTCAAAGCAGAGATAAAGGATATCACCAAGACCTCTATAGAGAACCCACCTACTCTTTCCATTTATTAAACTCAAGGTTCCCTGTTTCTATTCATAATCTGTGCAGTTGCTCATGATTTTAAAATGTTATCCGTGAAGATGTAGATTTGAAGCAACATCTGGAAGAGCCTGAGTTCTACATAGCATGGTGCAAAGACCAAGTTTTACCCTTGTGGAATCTCCTCCTTAGGCTGTCTCAGGTCTTTTTGAGCTGTGAGTAGGAGGAGAGTCTGTTGTGTAGCAGCGCATGATGGGCATAGGATCAGTGTGTTTGTTATTTGGGGCAGCTGGAGGACAAGTGATGTTTCTTTGAGCACCAGTCTTCATTGTAGGAACCTCTGTACATGCTAGTGCTTCTATATACTCTTACAGCTATGGTGGAAGCAATATCTGTAATGAGGTTTAGCAAACCTTAAGTACAGTAATTTCACAATTATAAGCCGCACCTGATTAGAAGCCGCACTTCCCGGTAGCCGGGTAGACCACGGGATTTGTCCATATATAAGCTGCACCTGAATATAAGCCACTTTTTTTGTTTGTTTGCTTAAAGCGAGGATCCATGTGCAACAGAGTAATGAGTTAGTAAGAGAATCGGGCCAGCGCTGGGTTTGGTGTCAGGTGCTCAAGTTGCAAACAGTTTTCATAGACCAGTGAAGCCTTTAAAGGCAGCCCCAGGCACCCTCCCCGGCCGGCTCTCACTCCCGGGTTGGCATTTCGCTGAGGTTTGTCCATAGATAAGCCACACCTGATGATTAGCCACACTACTGGGGTAGGCTGGATTCTTCAATGAAAAAGGTGTGGCTTATAATTGTGAAATTACTGTAATCTCTCATACTTAATAAGAGAAGACACAACAGTTTTCTAATATATAAATTTGAAATAAAAAGGTGTTCTTATATTCTCTCAAGGTCAGTGTCATTGTAGACCATGTTTTGAAATATTTGTTATCTGTGTTAGTAATCCAGATATTGAAAGCCCTGAAACTGGAGATTGATTTACATATTTTGATTACACTTGATGTATAAATTAAGTTGGTTTAAAAGATGCAAATTTGATCACACAATTATTTCTTTTATTCAGTACATGGTAGGTATTTTTTTTGGTACATGCATTTGGGTCAATTTCTGGTCAAGTGAAATGATTTGCTTGTTATCTTTGAAGTAAAGCTTCAAAATAAAGATGTCTATGATTTTTTTTTTCTTTTAGATTGCCCTGTACAGTTTTTTGTGTGCAGTGCGTATTTGATATGAGATTCATGTAGTATTATGAACAGGCTCAGAATATTAGGTAGAGTTTCAAACTGAAAGAAATGCAGAGTTGTAGTCTTTCCTCCTATTCATGCTATATAAACTTTTTTCTCATCTATGCAGGAGGTTGCATCAACAATTTGAAAGCTATAAAGAGCAAGTAAGAAAGATAGGGGAAGAAGCCCGCCGTTACCAGGGAGAGCACAAGGATGATGCTCCAACATGTGGAATCTGTCATAAAACAAAGTTTGCAGATGGTTGTGGCCATTTGTGCTCTTATTGCCGGACCAAGTTCTGTGCTCGATGTGGAGGTCGTGTCTCTCTGCGATCAAACAATGTAAGTCCTCTGATGTGTGCCCTTAAGAAAAAGCCTCCTTGACATTGTCATGCTGCAGATTGTTCACTTTAAGTCTGGCATTTCATGCTTCATTTTATTTAAGTGTTTCATTCATTGCTTCATTATGAGGTGTGATCATACAAGCAAATCAATGCAAAATCATGCAAGTAAATGTATTTAATGATTGCCAAGGTACTTGGGAATCACACAGTTATTTTAAACCAAGAGAATAATAGTGTCTAGCTCTATGGAGTGACAGCTTGTAGAAAATATACTTGTTTTTCATAGAATAAAAGATGACCTTTTTGCTCAGGTACAACACCACATTAATAAATTTTTATTGAAGCCTTCTTTAAGATCACATTTTTTATTTTCATAGGGCTTTTCATAAATTTTCATACATTTTCATAAACATTTATACATTTCTTTTACATTAAATCAGTCAATTTTTTTTTTTTGTTAAAAAAACCCCAAAGAACAAGTACTTTTCTTAGCACAGGGAAAGTGTTATGCCAATAACTTTAAAGAATAAAACTTCACATTAGTCTGAATTAGGCATCCTGCTTTCAGGCAGGTGAACTGAAGAGTTCCCCATCTGATGAGTTAGATGCACTAGCTTTCCACCAAACCAGATGATACCCAAGAGTACCCTCTGGTCAGTCAGTCCCTTCCAAGCCTCCAACTGCTCTCTTGTACATGAGCAGCAGGATCTAAATTTGGAATATTGCTATCCAGTGATTATTTTTGGCTGTTCATCAAGGACTGTGGTGTATTATAAAACATTTTACACGTCTCTTTTTATTGCATGAATAGTTTTGTTTTCTGTCATGAGATGAAGCAACTTTCTTATATGGCTTTAAGATGCCAGGCTTTTGTAGCGTAAATTTGTGGGTGCTCTTGGTATCAACACAAATTCACTTAAAAGTGAACACAGATTTTTTAGCAGATAATGATTTCCACCAGGGAACTAGTTTGTGGCCGTTTCACTTTCTTAAAGATGGACATCAGTTTAATAGGCCTTCTGAAATTTCATGCAAACAAAAAATAACCTCTCAAAAAGATGCATTTCATGGTTATTTTACAAGTTTTTTCATAGTTTTGATATATCTGTGAGTCCATTAAATTAAATTCACATTCTGAAGAAAACTATATGGGTGAATTGAATGAAATTTGCATGTATTTTATTAGTAAAAATAGATGCATGACATTGTATCACCTGTAGGTGGTGTCATTAGAGCAAGTCTCTGAAAATAGAGTTTACTTTGATATATTACATCATTCCATTAATGGGTGCATGTGATTCCACTTTACTTTATTCAGAAAAAAGTTGAATGTATGTTTTAACCATTTTTCACCCATTATTTCAAGCCACAGAAATGGAAGAGTGTAATTTCTTTTGTAACCTGAATTTTGTTTCTTAAATTGTTTATGCTTCTGTGGGTCAGGATGTTTTCAATATATGCAGTAATGTCATCTTTTAATTTAAAACTCTTTTTTTTCCTTAATTTTGTGCTTTTGTCTATTTGTAGAGAGTTATTAGCATTGCACTTCTTTGAAATCTGTCTATTAATACTTGCCTATTTTATTCTTTATCTCTTCTTTTTTTCTTTTCTCTTTTTATTCTGCTTCCTTGGATGCTTTCCCAAAGGAGGACAAAGTGGTTAGAATCCATGCTTTTTATAATTTATTATAATAATGTTATTAGTTAACTGGGATACATATTAATATGAAAAACTGAACTGAAATTTCATAATCATCCACAGGGGAGGGGGGGAAAAACTGGAATCCTGACACCCAGGCCCTACATATCCCTTAGCTCAACATAGGCATTAAAGATACCTCAACAAGGAAACCCAAGTCTGTTGTCAAAATTATGACAATAAAAGAAATTAAGAACTGAGAATTATTTATTGCCTAAAAAGCAGGGGAGCCAGTAAAGTGAAATAAAATTTTATTTAATAAAAACGTATTTACTTTACAGTTTTGACTTTTTGCATGCAAGGTCTTTACATCAGCTTCAGGAAATGTAATTTAGTCTTTTAATTGTAATTTAACGTTGTTTTACGTGGTTTGCTGTGTTTCACTTCCTGGCTGCAGCAGAAATTCAGGGAATTCTTGTGAAATCAGGTTTTTGACTGACAGTTCAAATAATATATAACAGGCAAACAAACTGGACCTAAGTAGAGCAAGCAAGGTGGAATGAATCTTTTTTGAATGGAGCTATGCTTTCAAAAGTCTGCAGAACTTTTAGGATCGAGTAGAGGGCATATTCACCAGTATTGCCTGTGCCTTGTCTCCAGTGGGTGAGGGTAGTTTCCTGTTCATCTCTGCACCCTGTGCATGGCATCAGAGATGGCAGTATTTGAGCAGAACAGTGCACATGCATTTTACCACCTCTTCTGGGGCAGTTCTGCAATAGGTGGTAGTCTAGAATTGTAATTGGAGGACAAAGTGTGGAAATTAGCTAGCTTTTCTGGCACCTCAGCTGAAATAAGTGTAAATTAATTACAATCCAAATACCAAAAATGTGGGTTTTGATGTGTTCTTTGTTGAGGTGTGCTTGTGATATAGCGTTATGCTGCCATTTAAACACTAGCATACCTGCAACTTGGAATTCAGTACTGTTCAATACCCAGAGAAAATTGTTTCTATCACATTTGAGTATTGCAGTATGCTTTTAATATGTCAGTACTAGTGCTACTCTGAAGAGGTATTCTGAAGACATATCTGACTCATTTGTATTGTCCTAAATTTAATTAAATACATCCTTATTATTTGCACTCGTCTTAGTTTAGGTTTTCCTAAAGATTTAGGTTAGTTCAGGTGTTAAATTCCAGGCTTCCACATGCCAAGAAAATGCTCTCATAGTAATGTTTGAAAATAAATTCTATATGGCGTGATAAAGCAGGGCTGCAACTCTTTAACAGCTAAAAAGTTAATGGTGATCAAAGGGAAAAGTATTCAGTAACAAGTCCTGAATGTGTGAGAAACATGGGGAACACTTCTTTAAAGTACCATTGCTTTAGCAGTGCCTCTCTCTAAAAATTAATGGAATATGTAGAATTAAAGGATTTCAAGATATTAATATATAACTAGAAATAACATGTTTTAGAACAATTGGTATAATTAAAATAGAGCAGCATGAGAAAAATATTATTTCCTAATTATTTGGAGTGGCTCAACATTCCTAACTAATTACATATGGCAAGATTCATATCAGTAAAAACTTTTAAAACATATTTATCCCTTAGTATACACATGATTTTTTTGCCACAATAAATTGTATTAATACAAAACACATGCACCAAGTTTCTTCAGGTTAAGGGTGCATCATTTGGAAAGGATGATGAAATGAGAATTACCAAAGTGTCAACTCAGGAAAAGTCAGGTGTTAACCTAGATTCAAGGTGTTTTCTGTAGAGTTGGAGAATTAATGATACCTCACCTGTGGTATTGTTTCCCATGCATTACCCGTCTTTGATAAATACAAACTGTGATAGGCACAAAGAAAGTGCAAAGAAATGCAGAACAGAAAATTTAAACAATAAGAGTAGAGGACAGTGAGTGCATGAGACCAAATGTGTATAATTTGGCCCTAAATACTCCTAGCTTGAAAAAATATGTGTCCTGGTTTAGGGGACAGGTGTT
>VRYO01002297.1:72859463-72881769 GCA_009812075.1 Sialia sialis | reverse complement strand
ACAATATGTTTACAAGCATTAGAGTAAAGCCTTGAGAATTTATTTCATGTGTCTTACTGGAAAGAAAAAGAGCTCAATAAAACTTTAAAGGCTAAATTTAATAAGGTTAGGAAAGGATTCATGTGATATGGTTACTTGTGGCTGTAGGGCAATGTATAAGGTCACTAGGATTCCTTGCAGCTCTTGATTGTAGCTAAATAGTTAAAAAATGTAAAGCTTTGAAGCTGTTCTTGACCTTTTCAAGTAAGTGCCAAGTATTTCTTAAGGATTTTTTGAAATATGTGTAGCACAACTTAATATGTTCTCTCTCCATTTAAAATCATGAAGGACATCCCAAAACAGCTTGTAGTCAGAGATAGTAGACATCCTAGGCTGATCAAGAAATGAATCCATTACACTTACAAAATTATTTAGCAATAACTGGCATATTCTAGTGGCTAATGAGTTGCATAAATTTCAATGATTCTTGTTCTAATATGTCACAGTGCATACCCAAATATGTTTCTTAAGTTCTTTAATGTTTTTGAGTGTTGGTTGGCTCTTTGCACTTCTCACCTGAGTTTGCTCTCCTTTCATATAGTTGTCGGCAGACTGCATTTAATGGGTTTAGTTCAGTTTTATGTGTAATAATATTTCAAAAGCAAGTGAGGCAGGTTTTTTTGTTTTTTGTTTTTTTTAAAGGGAAAGCTAATACTTCTATTTTGGCACCTCTATTTCTTATAGAGGGCCTACACTTATCACTTCAAATAATTTTATGTTCCATATACCAAGATTTTAATTGCCTCAATGGTAGTGGGCTTAAGTTACTTCCCTCTATTCCATTCACTCTCCCCTCTGATGCAAAATATTTTGGTTTTTAGGGCAGTGGAGAAGTCAGCAAAATGTCCAACTAGTTGCTGTCCATGGTTTGATAAGGAGTGGGAAGGGCTCAACCTCAGTCCTCCTGATGGCCTGGCTGCCTCTCTGTTCTTCCCTGCCATGGTACCACAACCTTGTAAAGCAGAAAAATGACTAAAAATATAACTTTTTTTCTTTCCTCATTCCAATTCACAGTATTTGGTTAGGTAATGCAAAAATATATATTTCCTTTCTGACCACCTAATACACGTTTCTTTCTCCTATAGAGAAGGAGATACATTTTAGGGTACAAATGAATGTACAAATGTAATTTCAAAATTCAAGTATTTCGTGAAGTGCTGTGGGTGTATTGAACTAAGTGAAATTTGTATGACATTGACAGAATTAGGTGGAAAATCCATGTTCCAGATTAAGCCATAATTATCCATAGCAATCAGTCTACCACTGTACAGGTTTCATAAGGATTACTATTTTTTATCAAATTTCAAATGAAAAAAATTGGGACCAAATGACAAAAGAAAATTTTGTCACAATTTTCCTGTGTCTTGCAGAATAGAGCAGTTAGCGTTCTCTTTTTTCTATTTACATACATAAAGGACAACTGGTAGGAAATCCAAATGTAAAATACATTATAAATATATGAGAATTTATTTCACTGAACTTAGTAGTGTGTGGTTGCTGAAAATAATGTTGGTAATCAGTGTAGAAGAGAGTCCTATTTCAGATCTGGCTTTCACTTAGATTGTTTTAATTTTAGTAAAATATCAGTGATTTATACTTGGAAAGAAAGACAACTTGGAAATATTTCCTTAATTGTAGGTCAGGTGTTTTTTTTCAGTGAGTTTGTAATTTAGTTCCTTTAAATTATTCTTAAAATTTACTTACATAATGGCTTGCTAATTTAAGCCGTACCAACTTGAGTACATATGCCATGCAATTCAGCTGTGTACAAATGCTTTAACAGAAGTTGGTAATATTGTTAGAACAAAATGTCTGGATTGTCAGGATTTTTTTTTTTTTACATCTCTTGAACAGAACTCTTAGGTCTAATTGTCCATTAAAAGGCTAATTTCTGTATGGTCTGACTAACACAGCTGTAGAACAAAGCAAAAAAGTCCAACAGAAGGATGTAAATTGCATAGCAAATTGCAGATTGGTGGCAGATACGTTTTCTCTCTGTAGCATTCAACATAATTAATAATATGGAGTTTATAGGCATCATGAAAGAAGCACTGGTTTTCAGTAATGCCTCCTTAGAACTGCTGTTTCTGGCAGAAATAAAAATAAAAGGCTATGAAGAAACTGAGGAATTCTATTTCAAGGAAGGTGGAGATAACTGTCCTCTGCTTCTGGGAAGTTAGTTTGCTTTCAAACAAGTGTGAGTATATACAATTTTTAAGGAAATCCCTAAAATTAGCTTGCTCTTCACCAGGGTTGCTGAGGAAACATGTTTGCCTTGAAATACAATTTTTATGGGATCCAGCCAGCAAAAATGTTCGGTTCCTTCTTATATTAAAAAAAAAAAAAAAAATAGGCAGATTCTGTTAATGCTCTGAAGTTGACCAGATCACAGTTTGTTCATTTCTTCATGTCTGTTTTTGCTGTTGTCATGCAAGCTGGGGAGCAGTGATCTGTGGACATAAAAAATACTGGAAATTCCATCTATTATAACGGGGCCTAGAACCCCCAAACTTTAAATCCACTCCAGTGTTATTTCCTGCTGTGTTATCCTATTTCAATATTGCATTTTCAGTATAGTTGTTTCAATTTAAGTGATTTGAGACTATGGGAATTATTTTGAATGCGAAGCAGTACCTTTGAGTGTAATAATTCCACTGGAAAAAATTGCATTAAAACAAAAAATATAAGATTACAAAGGTCAATTAGGCATTTCAGGAGAGGCTTTATTCCACCTCCTCTTGCCTAATGCCATATATCTGTGTGTGTATATATATATAGTATATGTATGTATAAGCATATATTGTATAGATTTTTCGTAAGTGAATATATATACATGTATACCATATACATGTATCCTACTACACAGCCTAATGCAGGAAGTACAGGCCAACCCAATTTTTTGACCTTTGAAATCTGTTAATTCAAGGTATTTAAATCACCTGAGGAGTTATTATTTATGCACCCATTCACCTGGACAAAAAGAGATGTTATGACATAGCAGTCACAGAGTGTCAGAAGGATTGAGGTTGGAGGAAGTCTCTGGATCTGATCCAAACCCCCCTGCTCAGGCAGGGCTGTCTAAGGGAATTTGGTCCTTACAGCTTGGCATATTCATGTGTATTTTGACTTTCAGTGAAAAACTCAGAGATGTTTAATGTGATTTTTGTTATTTGTTTGCTTATTGTAGCTATACACATTATAGCCTTACACAAAATCTCCTCAAGTTCTGTTAGGGAATAATTCTGTGACTTACAGCTTTGGACAAATGAATTTCAGAAGTTTAGAAAATCCTGTAGAAAGAGCAGTAATACTATGATGATTCTTTTCAGCTCAGCATTCAGAAAGAAAAAACAGAGCTACCAAATCAACTTTGGCTTTTCATTTCTTTCAGTGTAGTATTTTTATCATTTTAACACTTATAATATCAATTCCTGTTTGGTCCAATTTAGTTGATGATAAAAGCTGAGGAGGAAGAGCAGGAGAGCCTTCCAGTGGTTCTCCCAAAAATCTTGTGTATCCTGCAGGCTCAGTTACTACCTGAGGTGTGGGAGATCACTGTTGAACTCCATTGTGATAAAAGCTGCTTTTCCAGATGGGATACAGTGCTGTCAGTGCATCTTCCTACCTGACCTGGGTCAGGCTCACTACAAAGACAGAATACAAAATTTTGAAATTATTTTTCTTTTTTTTTTGTCCAGAAGTATACTTTGAGTTAGCATTTAGGTCTTGGCTGAAATTATTTTGTTGCGCTTTTCTAATGGCTACTGGTTTCAGAAAATACAATATAGAAATATTTTTATTCACTTTTTGTCAAATGTGATTCATCCATGCCATGAATATCTGTAAGTCAAGAGATAGGTTTCAGGGTCTAGTGTAAAGGAAGATAATTTTAGTTAATTAGTTACAACAGCAAATATATATTAAAAAGACAAGTCAATTAAGCTAGTTATAACAGTTGAAATCTGAGATTTTTTTTAATGCAGTGCACCTTAAGAAGAAAGGGGATAATGAAAGAAAATGCTAGTAGTGCAACACAACAGTAAGACGTCATGGTTTCTGCTTGATGTGTTCATATACCTTAATGTAATCAATATGATCCTGTAGACTGTAACTTTATAAATTCTGATCCTTGTCTACCCAGTGAATACAGTGTTGAAAATGAACAAGTATGACATTATAGATTTAATATGATAATGTATGTATATCTGGTGTAAGGTAGAAGGAAAAAAAATGAACAGTTTAAACCAGACACAACTCTGATCACCTCTGACTAGTCAGGATATGTATACAATTATATAAAATCAGGAGGAAAATAATCCATCAATTAAAAAATTGCTAAAATTATATCTTTATATGCATGAAATAATTTTTTCTTTCTACATTTTACTGCTTATAGTTGATCATTCTGATAGATTGGAAATACATTAATGGTATTTCATAACCTTTTGCTTGCAGTTGTGCCATCAATAATGTAGATAGCTGTAATAATAGTGATATGTACAATTAAAGTCCTAATTCTGAATGGAACAATTCTTCTTTAATGAGGGCTTTTTTTGTAAGAGGAACCTTTTATTCTTATGAAAAATCATTATTGCTCAATCATTGCTAACATTCTCATAAATACTAAGTCATATAAATATTTAAGAATTTTACAGTAAATATTCAAGGTTTATATCTTTTTCTATATCTTATTTGGGAATAGGGTTGGTTAGCTACTGGTAGGATGTGTATTTAGATTAGTCTGTGTAGATGATAATTTTCAAAGCATAGTCACTCCAGGAATCTGTTTATGAGTCTTTCAGTTCTTCATTATTTTGATGTGTTTCCAGTAATGTTACAATCAGTAGAAAGCAAATTCAGCCTTAAATCCCAGCAAAACCTGTAGATAGCAAGCTATAGTTTCACCTGTGGTTCACTATACCTATTTGGAATTGTTCTTGCATCCTTTCAGTGTATTATGCACATTTAATTGTTTTAATTTTCCACAAAGTGCTGGTTTTTTAAGTCCTTTCATTCATTTTGTTAATCACTTTGAATCTATTGTTACCTGTTGCTAACAAGTCTAATCCAATCTCACTACTATTAATATTGGACTATTGCCTTTATGGTGTCTTAAAATCCAAAACTCCCCTGGCATTTTCATTGCCACATCAAATTTGCAATTGTTATTTCTGAATTCCGTTTGCCCTACTGCATTTCAAATTATCCAAAAATTTTCTTTGCAAGAGATTGTGTATTTACTATATTTCTGTTATCTTAATTTCTGTAATGGAATAATTTGTTACTTGTTGGCACTTCAGAAATCATAGAAGAGATTAGAGATCTCCAAACCCTATATACCACATAAAATAAACATACTATTTTCTTTTGCTATGGAATATAGAACTAGTAAGCAAGTACACTATCTTAATAAAGAAGATATAGAAAAAATATCTCCATTGTCTTAAAAATTTAAATTTTAAGAATGCGGTGTCCTATAATATTTAGCTATCTTTTTTCAGTTTGTAAAGAAGTAATCTTGGAGTATTAAAACATAAGTTTAGAATAAATAAGTGACTAATCCAGAGACTGGTATAGGTTAATTTAATTTGTACATGCCTAGTTTCTCTGCAGGTATTTATTATATCTGCTTCTTAGGGAATAAGTTCATTTTGTTGGGTACATTTACAGCTCTCTGAAACTAGTGATCTGCAGGGTTAGTGGAGGACAGTGAGAAGCCTGGGGTGTGCATCTGCCTGAGAGTGGGGTGAGTCTGGATACAACCCACCTTTCCAATGTGCTTCCGCATGGCAAGTCTGTCACTGGAAATGAATTTCTAGTGTGCAGTGCTTTGAAGATAGAAATTGAGTAACAATGCCATCATTACTGTTGTCAAACATATAACGTGTATTGGAGTAGAATCAGATGCTTAATATACTCACCCAGCATTTGCTCATGTGAGAGA
The DNA here is from genome assembly GCA_009812075.1 of Sialia sialis. Lineage (NCBI taxonomy): Eukaryota > Metazoa > Chordata > Aves > Passeriformes > Turdidae > Sialia > Sialia sialis. Next base: position 72,875,786 of record VRYO01002297.1, on the reverse strand, counting down.
TGGCCTATCAATGAAGGAGGCATCTGTCAGACAGAACCCTGAATGTCATAATTTTGAGCTATTTCTTGAATGCTTCAGGTAAATGTTTCCAGAATTAACACATCTATTTCTGGATGGCAGGCCGGGGGAGGTGGGTTTGTGTTTTGTCATTTGTAGTTTCAGTTCTGATGCAAATACAAATACAGTAATTTCACGATTATAAGCTGCACCTTTTTCATTGAAGAATCCAGCCTACCCTAGTAGTGCTAATCATCAGGTGCGGCTTATCTATGGACAAATCCCAGTGAAATGCCAACCCGGAAGTGAGAGCCGGCCGGGGAGGGTGCCTGGGGCTGCCTTTAAAGGCTTCGCTGGTCTATGAAAACTGTTTGCAACTTGAGCACCTGACACCAAACCTGTGCTGACACGACTCTGTTACTAATTTGTTACTTTGTTACACATGGATCCTCACTTTAAAAAAAAAATAAATAAAAATGCAGCTTATATTCAGGTGCGGCTTATATGTGGACAAATCCCGTGGTCTACCCGGCTACCTGGATGTGTGGCTTATAATCAGGTGTGGCTTATAATTGTGAAATTACTGTAAATCTGGAAGTGCAGTAAAGTTTTTCTGGAAGCTCTCCTTGCTGTGGAGGGCCAAAGAGAAGGGATCACTTTACAAAGACATGCTAGGCAGGAAAATATTTCACACCATCTAAAATTTCATCTAAATTCACCAAAAAGAAACCTTCATATCTCTTCTGATTGATACTCCAGTAAAAACTTAGTTTTAGAGACTGTAGACACTTTTTATTTTCTTTTTTTTCCCCCTCTCTCAAAAACACAGAGGGAGAACAGAGTAGCAAACATGCAGATGTCCAGGAATGTGTTTAGGCTCAGGAGACTTGAAGAAGTGTGTTCTTCTGTGGGATGCCTGAGGGGATATGGTGTACCAGCTGAGCTGAATGCTGATGTCCAAGCAGAGCTCAGTCAGAACTAGTAATCCTGTGGCAGCACATGATGGGATTTATTTTTCTCTGAGCAATGCACCTTTAGTTTTTCCAGCAGTGACTTGTTTCCTAGATATATTTGGATATATTTTATTGCTAGAGGACAATCAATCTAGCATCATATCCCTTATTTTAAACTGTTCCCAGCTGTGGTAACGGTGAAAATTCCTCTTGTAAAATGATCCCATAAAATGAAAGGTATCTTCTAATCATGCATCATCCTTTCCTAAAAGACTGGAGCATTTGGCAAACTCACCAAATCCCCTTGTTCAACCTCTGAATACATTTGTTCTGTGTGGTCACACAAAAACCAGCTACCAGCTCCCAGGCATGTGAGAGTGCACTCATTTGAGCTCAGGCTGATGTGACAGCCCAAGGGTGTGCCCCTTAAGCCCAGCATCTTTACTTGATAATTTTATTTCTTCTTGGAATTTATGTCTTTCAGCTTGAATCATTGTAGCCCTCATTTATGTAAGGTTCTTCTATGTGATGGGATTTTTAATGTGATATGTGGGGTTAGGAACTAATTATGACTTCTAATATTAAAAATGTTCATAGCTATTTATGCTGCCAAAGCAAAATTGTTTGGTTTTAGTTTAAAAAATAACACAGGAATGCTAAATAGAGCTAAATTTAGTAAACTGAATTCCTGGGCTGTTCTGGCACTACAAAACCAGACGTATTTTATCCAAAAAGAGATCTTACTGCAAAGAGAGATTTGATAAGATTTTTGACTTATTATGCATTATGAGAAATCAACAGGTAGGTGGAAAAACTTCAAGAGAACAAAGTAATTATGGGGGCTAAAGGTAATCTGTGCTCTCTTGCTGTTTTGCTTTTTATCATAAATAACCTTAATCCTCATCCAGGATTAAAATTCAGTGTATTTTTAGCCATGTAATGTCCTAGATAAAAGGTGCTTCCATCTATGTTATTATTTATTTTGCATTCTGGAGCATTTTGTAATTTTACTTAAGGGATGGATGCTTCTGTCTACATATTTCCAGTTCTGCAATTAGAGAGGACTTTAGGCTAGTTTGTTATACATATACCTGAGGTACATGATTTTATTAAGCATAACTGAAGATGGAAGTGTATATTTCAAGCAAGGAAATGTATAGAAAAAGTTTCTGTAATATTTTGTGAGTTTTTAAAAATTCCTTTAATATAAGGACCCATCTACAAATCAGCCCTCCTATAAATCTCTCTCCAGAACTGATTATAAAATGATATAAAGTATCTGTTACCAGTTATTTAATGACTGGTCAGAGATTAAGTGAAAATCTGGACAAAATGTAATCTGAATTTCCTTAAAGAGCAATAAAACCTAATAATTTTTAAAATTCAGATTGAGATTTCCAAAAAGCTGTGTGTTATTTAGGCTGAAGTTTAATCAGGTATTGTGCAATTTCAGTATTCCAGCTAAAACACCTATCAACTAACTTGTATGCAACAGGTTCACAGAATCTTTGGAATTAAATGTTAATTTTTCAGTAATCTATATATTTGGTATTAACTTGTCCCAAAAAATAGGCCTGTATCATTCTGAAAAGTTGAGTATTACTGAGAAGTGCAGATTCATCATAGAGATGAGCAGATGTTGCTGGGACTGTATAAATAGATGAGCATGGGGAAGTTGATTGTGTTGCCATTACTGGAGGAAATTTTTGTATGTTGTTGGGATTTTAACACTGGTAATGTAACTTTTTCTCTGTGACTTGTGGTAAGTGATCAAAGCTCATACCTGTGCATGCATCAGCAAAGTTAATCTTTCTTTCTACTTTTTCTTCTCTGACCTAATAAGTTCTACAAACAGAGAGAGGGAAATTGAAAGTTCACTAGAAAACTGCTTTTGACCTTTGTTAGTCTGACAGCTTTTACCCCTCAGGATTATTTGGATCAGTCCTTTTACCTGTAAAGAAATTTGCTTTTCAGGGACTCATCTCACTGCATTTGTGGATGGGCTGAGAGACCACAGAGGCAATTTCTTGCCCATGTAAGTTTAATGCAGCAGAAAAAACAATAAAGGAATTTAACTGAGGAAGATTTCATCAACTTTATGTTTGTTTTTTGCTTGTTTTTTTTGCCCCCTAAGTGTTCAGTATAGATATAAACATACTCTTGTGAATGTCCTGGGTTGCAGGTTATACCCCTTCACTCCATACACCTGATGTTTTCCTAATCAACCAGTGAGATTTTGGTAGAGCCTATTGCTCATGTTACAGGAGCTTGCCTCTTGGTCACTTGTCTAGACTATTGAAGAGAAAACTGGTGAAGTGTCCAAAGGAGATTACAGTAATTTCACGACCATAAGCCTCACCTGATTATAAGCTGCACATCAGGGTAGCCGGATAGACCACAGGATTTGTCCATATATAAGCCGCACCTGAATATAAGCCACGTTTTTTTTTTTTTTTTTCAGTGATGATCCATGTGCTACAAGGTAACAAGTTAGTAACAGAATCGCGCCAGCGCGGGGTTTGGTGTCAGGTGCTCAAGTTGCAAACAGTTTTCATAGACCAGCAAAGCCTTTAAAGGCAGCCCCAGGTGCCCTCCCCAGCTGCTCTCACTTCTGGGTTGGCATTTCACTGGGATTTGTCCATAGAGAAGCCGCACCTGATGATTAGCCGCACTACTGGGGTAGGCTGGATTCTTCAATGAAAAAGGTGCGGATTATAATCGTGAAATTACTTAAGTCAATACATTTACCAGCCAAACTGAGCAGGAATCAGTTCCCCTACATTATATGTGAGCTGGGTGTGTGCTTTCATAATACTTGGGGGAGATCAGTCTGCCCCAGAGTGCTTCAGCTTCCTCTGAACTAGACTAAATCAGCTCTGAATCTCTCTCAACTGTGGCTTCTATTTAGCCAGGTAGACCCCAAGCCATCAAGTGTCTTGTAAGGTACTGCAGAGTTTTACAGTAGCTCCCAGCAGCTGCCCCAGTGAGGGTGGCTGTCAGGTAACACCCATATTTTGGAAATCTTAGGGCATTGAAGGTGGAAATGAATACCAGGTAGTTGAATCCTACAATAGATCATCATCTACAGTAGGAAATCATACAGCAGCAATGGCCTGTAGATGCATTTAGAAACCTATATTTAGTCTTGTTTCAAATGAAACTCTACACGCTCAGTCTGAATATTCTGTGCAAACCTACGCATTCTCTCCTCTGCAGGCAACCTGACAATTCATGCACCAGCTGGTTTTTTTTAGCCTTTTGTCTGCTACATGAATTGACCTCCTTAAAAAGAGAGTATATGGTTTTATGCAGTCTGTGATATGTGGAAGGTTGTGAATATATTCTGCTGGAGAGAGTTCAATTTGTCTTTTTTCCCCTATGTTACAGACAGTCACTGACAAGAAAATGTATGTTACTGGAAATTGTACTAATCTACACTTAAATTTTCAGTATTTTATTTAGGATATACTGACTCGTATTGGTAAATTCTTTTCCATTTTTTGAGTACAATTCATAGGCCTGTGAAGACCAAAATATTTTCTGATCGTGCAATGAGACAGTTATAAACTCTTGTTGAAAATTTGCTATACCTAGTCTTCAGATAATGAGAATGGTAGAGTTCAGCTGAGTACTCAAACTTCATAAAGATCAAGTCAGCTAAGGGAATACAAAGCCTTAATCAAAGATAGACTGTTTTAGCCTTTTTGAGGGTAAGATGGTGATTGGAGAAAAAACAAGTTGGTCTAGTTGACTTAGGAGAAACTGCTTTTTTTGTAAGAAGAAGGTGACAGGCAGATAATTGGATACAAAAGGCAGGTGCAGTTAGCTATGCAGCCAAGCCAAGGAACAAGCCTAATGCTTCAAGTTACACAAATTTCAGGCAGGTTTGGTTGGCAGCTTTATGCTAACCTAGTGTGTTTTTCTCAGAACCTGTGCTCCTGTTGAAATTCTAGAGAGAGATGTACATTATCAAAAGTTACTGCAGCGAAAGCTTTATGGAGTCTCAACATCTGTTGCATATTGCTAGGTACATTTCTCTCTGGATTGTGTGCCTAAATTTCCAAGTGACCCATTGAGAAGATAGTTGAAAGCTTGACAGGTCTGGCCCTCTATTAGCAAGGCCCAATGATAAATAGAAATCAATGCTTCAGTGACTGTAAATGCATGAAAAATAACTTGAATTTTAAGTCTCTTAATATGAAAGTTCATGACTAAGTTAAATTTGATTAAGAAGGCTGTTAAATCTATCCAAACTACTGTTGAAATGCATCCAGATGATTTTTTTCTGCCATTGAAAGCTACAGGGATAAGCTGTTAGGATTCCTAGGACTGTAGATGGGCTTTTCACTCAGTTTGTTTCACAAATACAAGATTTACACATTTCTTCATTTTGTAAGTCTTTTTAGAGAAGCTTCTGTTGTGGATTGACCTTGTTTAGCTGCTAGAGTCTCCAACAGGACAAGAGGAGAAAATGAGATGGAAAACTCATGGACTGACATAAAAACAGGGAGTTGGTTTGCCAACTACCACTATGGGTAAAAAAGACTCAGCTTGGGGATGGTTAATTTAATTTACTGCCAGCTAAAATGGAGTTGGATAGGGAGATGCAAAGACAAAACCTAAAATACCTCCCTGCTCCTCCTTTCTTCCAAATGTCATCTTTATTTCTTCACTTCTCTGCCTTGTCCAGCCACGTGGCACAGGGCATCAGGCATGGGCTGGGACCAGTCCACAATTGCTCTCCTCTGCTGCTCCTCCTTCTCCATCTTGGAGTCCTCATGGGCTGCAGTCTTTCAGGAAAAATACTTGCTCCCGTGTGGTTTCTCTGGGGGCTGCATCTTCTGTCAGGAAAACCTTCCCCACAAGATCTCCTCTGCAGGATGTGGGGGAGTCCCTGCTCAGGGGACTGCAGTACTTCCTCCCCTCTTCCTTCCCTTGCCTTGGGGCTGCCCAGCCCCATTTCTTTTTGTAACTCTGCATATCATGGGATCAGCTTGCCATGTTCTACTTAATCACTTCCTCTTCTTTGCTCATAAATATTTATAGTTACTGCTGTCTTCAGTGAACTGACTGGATTTAATCCTTGGATTTGATGCATGGAACAATAGCTTATTTTTAAAACTTTACTTTGGAAGACCTTCATTTTTTCTTAATTTTCTATTTTTTTTTTTTTAAGTAGAAGTTCCTTAAAGCAGTCAGTGGCACATGGGTTGCAATCATCCTTATACACTTGCTGTATCATTTTTTCCTCAGCTTCTGTTAATTTCTGATTATGATTAAATTTTGAAACCATATCAGGACAAATTTTGAGGCAGTGTTACAAGCTTTATTTCGATGATAAGCTAATTTATAATTTAATATTTAGTAGATAATAAAGCTGCACTTAGCATCCCACTGTTACATTATACATTGTGTAATGAATTAGAATCATACAAAAGCCTCCATATACCATGTGGATGAAAATTAGTTAAATGATGATTACAGGGCTAACTGTAAACCTCATATCAATATAAAATGGCTGTCTTTCTATTTTAGCATCAGAAGGATGACATTTGGGGTTTAACTATTTTAACATTTGCTTTTAAAAGCTAGTCTTTTTGGAAGTGCTAAATTATGACTAGAAGAGCTTTCTGATGTACAACACCTTATATTACTTGTAAGTTGGCTGACACAGGGTGCTCTGTGCCCTTTCACTGGGTTAAGCCTAGAGTTTTTTTGGTAAGAATCTGCATTTTAATGTTTACTTAGATATTCATTGTCAATTAAAATCTCTATTTTTTGCCATATCTATGTTATAAATGTAGCTACCACAATATTTCTTGGCTAAAAAAATCACCTTTTCCTCCTTGCTTCTATTTTGGTTTTATTTTTCTATCCTTTCAAATGTATAACCTCTCCAGCATATGTTTTAACAGTAATTATTATTTCTTAGCAGTTTATTTTACTGAATAGCTGAAAGGTATGTACTCTCTCAATTCTTTTTGCTTCTTTATTTTAGATAGCTTTCTGGATTGCTGACTTTAGCTGCCCAGTAATTTCCTTTTTGAATTTAAATGTCACATGTTATTGTATTAAATGATTGCAAAGAACTTAGATTCCTGTACTTCAAACAGCAAGGAAAGAGACCATTGTTCAAGATTAATGTAGTATACAGCAATTGCTAGGCTTCTGTATAATAAACATTTTGGGATGGCTAAGTTTAGCAAATACCATAAATGTTTCAAAAAGAAAAGCTCCTTGTGCTTGCACAGCAAGTGACGTGGCATAGTCTCAGCAACTCTTTCAAACAAAGTGCTTGAATCTAATTACAGTAATTTCACGATTATAAGCCGCACCTGATTTTAGGCTGCACCTCCCGGTAGCGGGGTAGAGCACGGGATTTGTCCATATATAAGCCGCACCTGAATATAAGCCACACTTTTTTTCTTTTTTTTTTAAAGCAAGGATCCATGTGTAACAAAGTAACAAATTAGTAACAGAATCACTGCCAGCGGGGTTTGGTGTCAGGTGCTCAAGTTGCAACAGTTTTCATAGACCAGCGAAGCCTTTAAAGGCAGCCCCAGGCGCCCTCCCCGGCCAGCTCTCACTTCTGGGTTGGCTTTTCACTGGGATTTGTCCATAGATAAGCTGCACCTGAATATAAGCCGCACCACTGGGATAGGCTGGATTTTTCAATGAAAAAGGTGCGGCTTATAATCATGAAATTACTGTATATAGTAGAGAGGAGGAGAAATAAACATATGTAGATTTAGAAATTGAAGAGTCACTTCTGCTTTGATTTAATTTGAAAGACAGCCATTAAATCATACAGAGGATTTGGTACAGTGCAGATCTTAAACCTTTCAGTTCTGTCATAGTCTGCAAGCATCAAAATCTGACAAGGGTAGAAATACTCTCATCATTTGTGCTGAGGGCAAAAAAAATAGAGGCCTCTTCTAGTGATTGAAGGTTGAACTTCAGAATAGGTTGTTTCTTTAAGGGAAAAAAGTGAAGGATTTGCAACTAAAAGACTGCAGTGCCACATGATTGTTACAAAAGCTGCTGGACGTGCTTTGTTTGCATTTAGAGCTTTAGCGTCTCACAACCAATCTGCCTCTGTTTTCTGCTGTGCACTGAGAGTCCTGCTGAGCTCATTTGTCAGCTGGTTTGTCAAAGTGCGTACAGATGCATGTAAAGCTCACCTAAAAGCATTTCTCTCAAGAGAAAAAGACAACCCTGCATCCCCAAATGCTGTATTTCTTTTCTGAAGAAAAAACCTAGACACAAAGAAAAAAAACTTTTAAACAGGAAAGGAAGTAGAGTTTTCTCTGAAGTACAGTAATTTCACGATTATAAGCTGCACCTTTTTCATTGAAGAATCCAGCCTGCCCCAGTAGTGCAGCTAATCATCAGATGCAGCTTATTTATGGACAAATCCCAGTGAAATGCCAACCCGGAAGTGAGAGCTGGCCAGGGAGGGCGCCTGGGGCTGCCTTTAAAGGCTTCGCTGGTCTATGAAAACTGTTTGCAACTTGAGCACCTGACACCAAACCCCGCGCTGGCCCGATTCTCTCACTAACTCATTACTCTGTTGCACATGGATCCTCGCTTTAAACAAACAAACAAAAAAAGTGGCTTATATTCAGGTGCAGCTTATATATGAACAAATCCCGTGCTCTGCCCGGCTACTGGGAGGTGCAGCTTATAATCAGTTGCAGCTTATAATTGTGAAATTACTGTATGTTTTATTTGTCCATGTGTTATCTCTGTACCAAATGCAGTAACTTTTGCGATGTCACAACAAAACAATCCAATTTTGTTGCTTTTCCAGAACACTAGTTTCCTCATAATCCCTGATATTTGTCCTACTTTCTCCCTATTGTCCATCTCTCAATTTTTTTCCTGAGCTTACAGCTACTCTATCTTTTCTCCTCACCCTACTTTGAACCTTTTTATCTGTTTGTCCATGTTCTCTTGAACATCTGTTCTTCTTGGCCACCTCATCTCACAAGTCTTCCTTTCTTCCCTGTATTCTTTTGTCTAAAGAATTTAAGTGGTTAAGGGAAAGTTACTAAAGACAGCAGGGCCGGAAGAGCCTGACCTCCAGTAAACCAGTCGTATTTAAGCCGGGATAAACTGCTGGTTTTAGTATAATCACCTAAAACTTAGAGAGACAACCAGAATAAAACAGTACTAACCTTATAAATATGTAGTCTACTGACCTGATTTCAGGGTAAAGTTAAAATTAATTATAAATGAGAGAGAAATACAAAGGAATGATTAAACTCAGATTCTAGAAAAAGTAGATACTGCTGAAATAAAATATTCTAGAAAACCCCTCGCTGTGACTGTGGATGAGGGTAGAATTGTCTGATTTGTCTATTATGTCTGTTTTGGATTTAAATAACCGAGGTTGATTTGTTTGGCTGAGATCATTCTGCTGGTTGTGTTACATAATCTGAATTAAAAAAGCTCAGAGATGGAGTCACAACAACATGCAAGGATCAAATCAAAACTGAGAGGAGCAGTAACTGAGTGTAGAATGTTTATCACACAGCTTGGTCAAAATGATCTTTGCAGTTCCCAAAATACGCACAGTGTTTGAACCCAGCAGAAGGGTTATTTTTTGTTATTTTTTGTTATACAGTGTGATCAGAGGTACTGCTGCTTCCTGCAAACTCCACGTTTGTGTTCAGGTACTTCAAATGTGGCTGAATATTGAGCAAATTGAGCAGTGTGTGGGGAAGGTGATCCAAGTTTGGGTGACAGTAGACGGACCTCCCCAGCTCTGGAAGCTGCTGCTATGGCTAAGCTACCTTCTACCAAGCAAGGAATAAGAAAATTCTGTCCTTAGTTGCTGACATGGTTCTCTTTCTTTTGTATAAGGGATCTAGCTGGCCATTAAATTTAACTCTTGACACACAGAGAAACCTGCAACAGACAAATACCTGAAAAAAAAGATTGCTTGCTTCTGTTGAACAAACATGTGAGCATAAGTCCAGCTCACTGTCCCTGAATTTGTATCACCATGGAGTAGGCATCCCTCTATTGCAGATAATAAAGAGGCAAAATATCCTTAACTGTTGCCTCTTCCCCAAATAGCCTTAAGTTGTCACTGCACTATCTGCCTTTTATTTGTTTAGGAATTACAAAGGCTCATTAGATACCTGAAAATATACAGGTAAGTGCAGAAGATCAGAATGGTTCTCCTCATCTAGCAAAGTTCTGATCTCAAATTTTAACCTGTTTTTGTAACAGTAGCTTCATCAGATAACAAAATGTCATTACTGTTTGGTTTTTTTCTAAGTGTATTGTTCTGCACTGCTTTACATCATCTTACCTTTTTGAAACTTCCCTCTTTCCCTGTATGGTCTGCCAGTAGTATTGCAAATTCAGAACAGTAAACCTCTGATACTAATGCTGGGTATAGTCTGTAAATTGGCTGTCAAGTGTGTGCTGTTTACATCAGTTAAAATATTGCAATATTCTCACACTGGCACAAAACTCCTAAGTGCGTTTTCCTGCCCCGTTTTCCTTTTCCTTGTCTTTTGAATCTTCCATATTCAGACCCACAGTTGTTTAACCCTTTCTCAGTCTCCCATAGTCTTTGCTTTCCTAAAAATCTACACTTTTCCTAACCAAAAACATTGTTTCTCCCAGTTTTTTTAAAAAAATAAATCTGAAATATCCACTCAAATTTGTTGTAGAACACTGATACTCTCTCTTCCCCTTCCTCAAATCTTCCATCCCAGATTTACTGAGATTCCTTTGTGCTCGAGCTTGATAGCACAGATAGCACAGACTTAATCAACTTAGCCTCAGACTCTGCACCTGGAGCGAGAGGTGGGAGAATTAAAAGAAAGCACCATGGACATCTCAGAAGGTAGGATCAACAAAGATGAAATTTTTAAAAAACCCAAACAACAAAAAGCCGAAAAACCTGTGTCATCCTTTTGGTAAGGGAATAACTGCAAATCAGATGTGGAGCCAACTCTTAGAGTATGCTATGTTTCCTTAGAATATTCTGGTAGCTTTTTTGTATGCAGAGATCAGGTTGCTGGTCTGTGTAAGGTAGAATGTTGTACAAGTAAAGTATATGTTAGTTTTGAACATATAAGAAATTGCTGTGGTGATATCAGTGGGAAGACTCTGCTTTATTGTAATTGCTGTAATTGTAAGGATTACGTGCATTTACATTCATAATAAAAAGTCAGGCTTAAGTATTTCTAATTATGTGAAGAAAACTACAAACTTAAGGCTCAATCTGGGATAGCTGGTGAAACCTAAATATATATAAAATGTATAGGGTGTCTTAATTGGTGCTTTGCCAAGTCCCTTACTGGGTAGTAGTAATTGCTGCAAAATAATAAAGGTACCGTATGATTCTCAACATTCCCCAAGCAGTAAAGTTCTGTCCAGCTAAATTTTTACCATGGTGCCTTTTTTTCCTTTTTTTTTTTTTTAATTCTGAAAACTAAATATTTCAAAAATATTAATTGGTGAATTTTTCTCTTTCACTGAGAATTTACTTTCACTGAGAGCTTTTTATTTTCTTAAGAAAAGTTAAAACATGCGGGATCAATCTGGTGGAGGTTTGTAATGATTTTGTTTAAACTTACATTTCCAGGATTATCTGGATTCTGTTCAGTACTGTTATCTGTATGTGATGTAAAAAAAGTATTTGTAACAGATTAGAAACCATTTCACATCTTTGTGCTCAGCCTCAGGGGACTGTCTCAGACAGTGGTGGTGAGCCAGGGCTGTGTGTGGAGCTGCCCAGGCTCCACAGGAAGAAGCATATGTTTGGTGCCACTCTCTTCCCACTGTATCACTCACAAATTAGATGCCTAATTTCACAATCTGGTTGCAAGGCTCTGGCAGCCTTATTCTAGGCTTTGTGTGGACTTGTGAGAGCTGTAAGCAAAACTCAGCAGCCAAAACTTCTCAGTGTAAGAGTTGGTGGGGAACAGAGGAAAATTCTGTCTAAGCAGACAAGCAGATTCTCTGCAAGTGGAAAGATGATCAATCCAACTGGTCAGAGAAGATTTCTGTCAAGCTGCATGGCAGAGATCACTGACTGCAATGAGATGATCCTGCAATATGTCAAAAGTGTGCGTTTTTGTTCTCCCTAAGATTTTGTTCTTCCAAACAGGATTTTGGGCATTTGTTATAACTGACAGATCTAAGTGTGCTGCACATGTTCCCTTATGTTCCCTTGGCAGCTTGTTATGTCCTCCATAAAAATCTTTGTCTTAACATAATTGTCACTCTGCTGTATATTCAGCCCATTCGCACTAGGAGCATTCCTGAGCTGCCAGTCATTCTCTGTTGCCTTCTAACCCTATTTACACAGCCAGTGACCATCCTCCTCTTCCTCATAGCCCCTGAGTTTTTGCATCATGTCTTCATAGTGCTCCATTAGTCTCTGTCTCTTCCTAGGGATCCAAGCAGTGTCTGTAAGCTTTGCTTGTTTCCTGTGTCCATTTTTCTTTCCCTGAATTGCCTCTGCATACACAGATGCCCAGAACAGATCTTCTGGTGATCCCATGCCCTTCCTGGTGGCTGTCAAGCCTTGTTTGTTCCTTTTGTCAACTCAACAGTGATAGGCACTGTACAGGTTGGGAACCTCAAATACATGTTTTAGGTAGACAAACTCTCAAACCTAGAGGAGTTGCCATCAGCTGTTCACTCACACCTTACTTCGACAAGGATAGAGACCTAATCTCTGAAATCTCTGAAGATGTGTGTGTGTGTGTATATATATATATATATGTATATATATATAAAAATATATACAGTAATTTCACGATTATAAGCCGCACCTTTTTCATTGAGGAATCCAGCCTACCCCAGTAATGCAGCTTATATTCAGGTGCAGCTTATTTATGGACAAATCCCAGTGAAATGCCAACCCAGAAGTGAGAGCCGGCCGGTGAGGGCACCTGGGGCTGCCTTTAAAGGCTTTGCTGGTCTATGAAAACTGTTTGCAACTTGAGCACCTGACACCAAACCCAGCGCTGGAGTGATTCTGTTACTAACTCTTTACTTTGTTGCACATGGATCCTCGCCTTAAAAAAAAAAAAAAATTAAAAAAAATGCAGCTTATATTCAGGTGCGGCTTATATATGGACAAATCCCGTGCTCTACCCAGCTACTGGGAGGTGCGGCTTCTAATCAGGTGCGGCTTATAATTGTGAAATTACTGTATATATACATACAGACGCATATATGCTATAAATATAAGACAACTTGGTTCTCACTGTATTATATTGGAAGACTTCCAGCACTCAGTCACTCCACCAAATTTTAGTGGAAGTAAACTTAAACTCTTGGATAGCTGAGGAAGTAGCTCTGTTCATAGCTGTGTTCACACATCATGGTGTACACTCTGGGAAGAAAATGGGTCAACATGCTGTGGGCTTTCCACAGTCCCTCGTGTGAGCACAGTGACTCTGCACTCAGATCTTCAGGTACATATATGGTTTGCTTTAGGGCAGAAACCTGTGTGGATAGTGAGACAAAAAAGACCAGACCTTCTAGCAGTGAAGTATGTAAATAGCTGTAGAACAATAAGGTTATTTCTCTCTGCTTTATTCTTTAGAGTTTCACAGAGTTTTTGATGTTTGAATGAGTCTCTGGAGATCATCGAGTCCAAATCCTTGTCTAGGGCAGGCCCAAGTAGATCAGGTTGCCAGGACTGTGGTCTTTTGGGTTTTGAATGTCCGCAAAGATGTAGAATCCATAACACTATTTTTATTTTTTTTGGTAGCTCTAAGAATAAAAAAAAAAAATCAAAATTCAGAATTTATTTCATGCCTGTTAATTCCCCTATGACCTGTACCAGTTGACCCACTCGCTTTCCTTTCCATGAGCTTTTAAAAAATAATTATATATATAAAAGATGTATTACAATATATAAAAGAAGAGTATAAAAAGATAAATAATGGTGCTGTAGTGAAAACTCCCACAGAAATGATGAACACACCCATCCATGATTAAAGACAGTTTGGTTCTGACCATTTCTAAATATTTTCTGAGGTTTGTAAATATATAAGTGAATAAACAGAGTTGTCTCTGTTTTACGAATAGAACTGAAACTTTATGGCAGTCCTGACTGTAAAGCTGTTTCATGCCATTTACCTTATTTTGTCAGATTTCTGTAATGTAAAAAAAAATATTTTGTATTCTACATGTATCTGTAATGATGGGAACCATGAAATGATTAAGAGGAGTACAGCTTCTGTGGCTCATCAAGATAGACAAATGTTCAAATAGATATACAAAACATTTTAGGTTTTTTTTTAAGAAGGTTGGAAGAATACACAGAAATGATCTGTGAGATAATAATTTCTAGGGTAACTTAATGGTCTGTGAAAAATGGAGATTGATGTTACAGAAAATGTGACTAGCAATTCTTGGCTCCTATGTTATCAGAAGAAATGGAAGAAAATTCAGGCAAGAGAAAAAAAGTTGAAAAAATCTGATCTATGAAGAAAGAGATGAGAGCTGTAGTCTTGCATTAGAAGATCACAGCTGTAGCTATGACAATGCAGTTTTCATGGTATTTTTTAGTAATGTATGTTAACTAATTTCTTTGAGTAGCAGAACTTGCAGGGGAAGAATATTTAAATTACTGTACGTAAATGTTCTGGTGTGAATTTTTAGACACAACTACTGCCTTCACCACTAGTGATTTTGCTTCTTCCTTGAGCTCCAAAGATAATTTCAGAGAAGTACGTGTGTCTAGAAAATGGCTGTGTGCTGTTTTAGAGATGATATTTCACGTTGTTAATTTAGAGTTGCCTATGTGTCTGAGTTCCAACACTCAGTTTGCTGCAGGATTATTTTGGATAGTGTTTGATTTCTGGGTAAGTTGTTAGCAGCTTTCTGAAAGATTGGCAGCAGTAGTTGAGAGGTTTTGGTGGAAGGGCATGTGAAGAAAGGTGTTTTTTCTTTTCCTTTTTTAATCTTAAAATGACTAGTAACACTGTTGCTCACAGCAGTTGCAGCAAAACTAGCATGAAACGCCCTTTTGATGTTAGCTTCTTGAATCAATGTTCCACTGCATCTTTTCCCCCTTCTATAGGCAGTTTTTAGCTGTGGATTTAGGAACCTAGGCCAGGAACATGGTTAGGACCAGTACATCTGTTGCCTAAAAGTAGGCATCTGATGCCACTTTTTATGTGCTGTGTATGTAAGATACATGCATATGGCTGGGACATGGGACCTAACTTCTCTGGCAGCGAGGTGAGATATGCTGATTTACTGCTGGAGACTCTAGGCTATCCTTAGACATAGGATTTTATTTTATTTCACTGTTTCTATGTGAAAGTGAGTGGACTCTGGCTGGAGAGCTAAATACCTGATATGCCTATTGTCATTTCAGTGTACACAGAAGCAATTTAGGCATCTTACTCTAATCCTTATTTGTACACATAGAATCTCATTTGAAAATGTAACATCTCGGTAAACTGAAAGGCAGGCAGAAAAGGAGTAGGAGGTGCAGTCTCTTGTGCAACTGGAAAATTAAAATTCTGGTTGAGGCAGATTTCTAAACATCCCTCCTGGAAGCTCTCAGTCAATCTTGTAAATAGCACCACAGGCTTTAAGACAACAGGTAGTTCTGTGAGCAGCCTCATTTGCTATGAACGTCTTGTGGTTGAATTGCCATGTTGATTCTGTGATGCCAAAAAGATTGCACTAATGAAATATTTATAGGGCTTTTATAGAACTGCATGTTTTATGTAACTTTCAAGAATGTAATCACCTAACAGGAATATAATCATCCAAATTGGAATAGAAATATCTAGCTGAAAACTTAAGTTCTGAAAAAAATCTGCTCTGGAAGAAGCAGGAATGAAAGAACAGAGAGCACTAAATTAAAATGGCTTTATTGTCACTGTTCTGAAACGGCTGAGCCCTGTAGATCTGATGAACATCAGCATGGGAAGTGGTTCTCTCCCTGATTGGAAAGGTGGGCAGCAGAGAATTGCATGGTCTTGTTAAACCCTTCAGTCTAGAGGAGAGGCTTTAGAGAAATCAGAACCTAGACTCCTCAGCTACTTCTTTACTAAGAAATTAATCCTAATCTGGGACTATTCCTAAATTTTAGAGTATCAGTGTAAGTAAACTGACACAAGGCTACTTGGCACATTCTTGGTCTTCTGCCTTTAGAATTTTCTTACCAACTTTTCCTGGGAGGTGGGGAGTTGGAGTGTTCTGTAGTGCACCTCCAGGAAGCAACTTGTTTGGAGTCACCTTGCTTTGAAGTAGAGCCGAGATCCTAGCACAGATACTGATTATTTTGTGTCATTTGGCTTCAGTGCTCAAAAAATGTTTCTGTGAAAGTCAAATGTTCCAGTATTAGTATCATTTCAAGATGTACAATAATTTC
>VRYO01002297.1:72846231-72858463 GCA_009812075.1 Sialia sialis | reverse complement strand
GAAGGAAACCAGTTTAAGAAAATGCAGATAAGTTTCTGCAGTGCTTTTAAGTACAAGTGGGTTCTGGGAGATCCTCACTGCTAAGAAATGGTATACAAGTGAGAATGTAGCACGGGGAACAGAGGAAGAGAACAAACAAAGATAGGAAAAAAGGAGAAAAACAGGAGGGAGTTGGGGAGAAGACCTTCTCTTTTGCTGAGCAGGAGCTGTTGGATGCACCTAGCTATCTATACATTTTGAAAAATATATTTAATGGAAACTTTGACTCACAAGCACACTTTCATTAGAAAGGCAGAGTTGTTTATTTAAGCTTTTGGACTAATGTAAATATTCAAGTAGAAGCAATCGTGACATTTTAGCTAGGATTCTATTACAGAAATCATTCTGATGTAGCAGAGGAGATAAATGCAATGCTGTATAATAATTTCACGGTTTGCTGCATGTTTTTATGTTGTCTCAGAAAGGTTAAATGATGCATAACCTGACTTAGTTTTGTGAATGAAAATTTTGTAGGAGCTAATTGTTATAATTTCTTCTCTTTGCCTTTCAAGAGCTGACTTGTAGGGTGGTGGCACAGCTCTGCTGAAGTTAATGGTGCCTCAGGCAGTGAAGAGGGTTTGCCTATTAGAACTGTCTGAAATAACTAGTGTCTTCCAAGAGTGTGTAGAAGGAATGTAAATCAAATCAACACCTGAAGAAATGTTGTGTGTACACCCTTCAGAAGGGAAATAATTAAGATAGTGTGAGAGTTCAGTAAGGAATAGCTTGTGGCCTGCTCTGTTAGCATACTTGTTACCTAATTTGCTGCATAGGGATGAAGCAGGATGCATGGGAGTCATCCTAATTGTGCAATTTCAATTTCTAAACTCAGGAAGTGTAAAGGAGTGTGCTTCTTATGGACCCTCCTCAGAATCCGGGCTTGGGTGAAGGATTTGGGGATCTTGCTCTGACTTCAAGTCTGAGTTTTGCCTGTCATGTGTCACATAAATTTGGTATAACATTTGTGCCCCCCACAATGTGACTTTAGCCTCCCAGTGCATGTTTGGAAGTTTCCAAATTTGAACTTGATAAAAAGCCTTTTTTCTGCATTCTAAAATGCAGGTTTGAAATGTGCAGTTTTGTAGAATTGTTCTTATTTTTGTAACTGAAAATACTTTTTCTGTATGCATAGTTATATATATATATTACTTACTTTGGGCTCTTTCAAGTTGGAATTTCATGTTGTGTTAGTACAGGAATACTGTTCCTCCTCATGGTGGATCACATTCATCAGTACCTGTAAGAGTAAGTTTGAGGAATATTTTTTCTGTGAATGAAATACTCTGTATTCCACATGAAGGCAAGCATGGGGTCCTTCTAGCATGTTTTCACGCAGCCTGTGAAGTTTCCACATGAATCTGTGTGGGAACTGTTGACCCACTTGTGCTGAGTCCTGTGTGTGCCACTGGTCTTTCTTGTTATGTAGCACTAAAGCCCAGAACCCTTTGCTATGCTGTGAAAATGCACCTTTTTCCAGAGCCATGCATATGAATCCTTTGAATGAAGAACACCCTTTTACTGGTTCTCTTTAATAGCTTCATGTGTGAAATTGCATTGACATGTGCAAGGATGCAATAAACCAGAAACAAACCCAGAAAGCAAAAGCAGACTCTGGATGTCTTGAGCGACTTAATGTAGCACTTCATCAGAGCTCACTGCCCAGACAGAGTAAACAGAAAGTATTTTTGAAGTGACAGGCCAGAGCAAAATTGTCTAACACTCTTCATTTTACTGATGCATCGCGTGGAGGTCCAGAAGCCACATTAGAGAACTGTAATCCTTCATCAGAGCATTTGTTTGGTTGCCTAACATCTGTGGATTGTTAAGATAAGTTATTACACAGACCTGCTTTAGTTTAGATTAGTTTGGACCACATCCCAGTATATTCAATCAGGGTATAATTCCTGCATGCTGCTAAATTGCTTGCTCCACATACTTCTCTAAAAATGTTTTTCAATATACAGTTTTGTCATTGAAACCTTTTTGTTACCTCAATTTTTGATTTTTTTTTTCCCGTCTTAAAGAAGAGCTTTTATTATTTTTCCTTTTGGACCGAATACATCTCAAGGCAACTATAGTATTTTTTATTCCTGAAGAAATTCCTAAACAGGGATGGTAGTATAGCTTCTGTGTGAGTATAATACAGATTTGCTACGTGTGTAATCTGTGGTGATTGGTACGTATTGTGTCCAAGATGCAGAGTTTATAAATAGCTGTAAGAAAATGGGTTTGTATTTACTTGTCTAGTATTTCTTCTTTCAGTATTCTGTATTTTTCGGAGTCTCTTTGTGCATTAGCTAATCTTATTTGTTTGTATCACATAATATTTTGCATAAAATTAATTACAGTATCAAAGATGACTATGTAAATTAATGATATTTTCTTGAAGTTTATTACATAATTTATACATATTTAAATTATTGAATAAATTAAGTTGTAAAGGAAGTATGTTACTGGGATTGCATACATTCACATCTATGCAATTTAATTAGGATAATTTACTTTTACTTTAGTATTTTTTTTCCTTTAAAAAAACTCCAGTTGATTAATTTTTTAATAACACTTTTTTCAACCTTTCTTGGAAACTGATAAAATACAGGTAATGACATGTTTGGTTACTGACATTGGTTTATAGCATTGGTGTAGATTTTATACACAGACACATTTGCATGCACACTCTTGCTGTCTAATGGGCTAACAGCTATGGCAGATCCTATATAAGCATTTTAAAATGTGGCTTCTTTTCCTTTTAGCCTTGCTGTTTTTTTTGAATACCTGTAATAATAATCTGATAGACTAAAATTCTGTTCCATTTAGAACACATAGTCTAATAAACTGCATTGCTGGTTTTCAAGGTGCACTAGATGGAATAGATTAGACATTTCAGAATCAGGGGCTTTTTTTTTTGTTCTTTTAAAGGTCTAGCATTTATCTTTGTCGAAGTTGCTGTTTCTATTATCCTACTGAGTGTTATTTGTTTTCATCATGATATATGTTTATGCCCCTCTTGGAATAACTGTAGCTGTTGATTAAGGTTGGGTTTTTTAAATTAATGTGTTAGTAGATACTTTATTATTCTTCTTAATAGAAGAAATAATACAGTCATCTTTTGATAAACGTACAATCCTGACAGAAGGTAAAGAGTTGGATCTCTGTGTGGTTTGCTCAAACAATGCAGAAATGCACTTGGAAGATCTGATGTAGTTTTCAGACCTAAAAAGAGAGTCTATTCTAGAGTGTTTTAAATAAATTTTAATTATTTTAAATATGCAAAATGCCTGAAGTTTTCATCGTGCCTTGTAAGCCATGCACTACCTCCACAGGCCAGAGAGTAAGAGAGCTCTGTAACAGAACTCTTTCTTTTTTCAATTTCTTCCATTAAGTGTTTTTTTCTCTTCTTTTTAATTTTAAATGCTGTATAATTTTGTGACTGTTGAATCATTCCTGTGTTTATACAAAATAATTCAAGTATATTTTTCCTTCCAATTTTTTTCACCCTTCTTAGCCTCATGGGAATTTTACCCATTCCCATATACTTTCTATATTAATTTATGATATTTTCTTTACCATTTTCCATAATAATAATACTCAGCTTTGTTTCCTTTCATCTCTATTTTTATTTCCAACAAAAATCCTTTCTCTTCTATGTCCTTCATACACTTTGCCTGTTTTTTCTTCTTTCCAAAAATTGCTTTATTCTTTGTCTTTTTTTTTTTTCTTTAATTTTCATGTATGTTGGTCTTGATTAACCATTTCTTTTTCTCTGGTGAGTTGCTCCTGTACATAAGATTGTCTCTACAGTGTACAGGCTGGAAGCATAGAATCTTGCTTCAGTGTGTCTGCTCCTGTTTATCTGTGTGTGAGGAACTAAACCTCCCAATTAAAAAAAAAGTAAATGTAGGCACTACAGTCTATGCACACAGCTTAATTGTGATTTACAGGGACACATGTTTGTTAATTTATTATTTAGAGCTATAACTCAAAGAGATAATGGTGATAATTTGCAAGTAGTAGCAAATATGCTATTTTTGCATTCTTTTCATTGGTGTGTTTAGTTTTGTGTTAGTAGATTTATTAAGGTTTTACTTTACACCTCCAGGTAGTTGCAGTAGGTGTAGCTAAAATCATTCACGGTACATAATGAATTTGTTTGCAGGATAATGTGGAGTTATTTCACGTGAGAAAATTTAATCACAAGAAAATACTGTGTCAATTTTCTGTGACCACAGAAAGGAAGTTGGGAGTTAGCAGGGCAGGACACTGCCCCCTGAAGTACAAATCCTGTTTACAATCTGGAGGGCTTGTCCATCCTGACAGCAATCCACACCAGTGGAAAAAACCCAACCCACCCCCGCTGCATCAACTCCCCCAACGAGCACTGGTCATGCTGCCAATGTTCAGAGGAGATCTAGGGCTGGGCTGAGGGAGGATTGCCACAGGTAGGACTGATGTATATTGACAAGACATTTTGGAGAAGCTCGCGTAGCATGTGCCTGTAGGATGCTTGGCTCTAGCCAGTGCAGCAGCATGTTCTGGGTCCTGTCATGAGCACCAGCATCCCTAGCTCAGAGAGCCAGAGGCCCTACCTGCTCTGCCCTAGCGAGCGTGCATTCCAGGCTCCGGGAGGCGGCTGCACTGACTCTTCTTGTTGTCTTCAACTAGGTTATGTGGGTATGCAATTTGTGTCGAAAGCAACAAGAAATCCTAACGAAATCCGGAGCGTGGTTTTTCGGAAGCGGGCCGCAGCCCTCGCCCAGTCAGGACGGGACGCTGAGCGACACGGCGACGGGCGCCGGCTCGGATGCGCCCAGGGAAAAGAAAGCAAGACTTCAAGAGAGATCGAGGTCACAGACTCCCTTAAGTACAGCAGCTGCCTCAGCACAGGAAATCTCTTCTTCCAGTGCGCAGCCTGACCGGAGGAAAGGAGCAGAAGTGGTGCAGCCAGCTATGGGCCCGGAGCAAAAGCAAGCTTCAAGGTCTAGAAGTGAGCCTCCAAAAGAGAGGTAATGCTTTCTGTCTAGATAGAGCCTACAATTATCAATGCCAGCTCAGCTGGGCCTGCGATATGTTTGTTACTGTGCTAAAACAAAGGGGAAATTGATGTAGTGACCAAAGACTTTTCTCTGTGCAACAAAAATGAGGGGGAAAAATGTATTTTGTGGGTATTCCCATAAACGTAAATGCATTTTGTTGTACACTTTTAATATAGAATTGTAGGTAACTTTTAAATTCTAAATTTGACGGGTATTTTAAAGTTATTAACAAAGAACAAGCCTTTAGCTTTACTCAAATTTTTAAAGAAACACTCTCCTAAAAAATCCACACCTAAGCATTCAGAAAGCACACCCTGTGGAATTCTTTCAGGTAAACTTATATAGAAAGCACACCCTGTGGAATTCTTTAGATAAACTTATATCCTCTGTCTTTATCAGTGATATTTCAAATTTTACTGTTAAAAACAATACAATTACAAGACCTCGTTTACATGTGCGAAGTTAACATTTGTGTAGAACAGCAACAGTACTACCTCGAATTCAGAGCAAGTTGCTTGCAAAAATAAAGCAACCAGAAGAAAACTGTTTTAAATGAGTAAATGGGGCAATTCCTGAGCTGCATTTTGTGTGATGAATGGGTTGAGAAGCTGATCAAATCAAGAGAGGCTAATGCGATGAAACAGTTGCTGCTCTTTTGGCTGCTGCCTGGCAGATG
The DNA here is from genome assembly GCA_009812075.1 of Sialia sialis. Classification (NCBI taxonomy): domain Eukaryota; kingdom Metazoa; phylum Chordata; class Aves; order Passeriformes; family Turdidae; genus Sialia; species Sialia sialis. The sequence goes on along the minus strand of VRYO01002297.1, from coordinate 72,852,715 downwards.
GCAGAGCAGTTGAGGACAACAAAACAGGAGTCTGCCATAGAAAATGCTCCAGATTCTGGCCAGAATGGTTGATGATTTTTTTCCCTCCTAGCTGTTGGAGCTGAAAATGGGTGATAAGCAGTGGCTAGTAACTTACTGTGTGGGTGAAATCTGTCTGGGTTCACCTTTATTGAATTCAGGTTAGTGTTAGGTATATGTAATGTGTAAATGAACACATGATGCCTTCCCCTAATTCTGTTCACTTTTGCCCCCCAACACAGGGAAGATAGCTGTAATATTAGGGCAGCATAACACTGTATATTTCTGCTTTGCTGCCCAAAAGTGAAATGTTCATATCAGTTATACAGAATTAGTGTTCTTGTCACAGAGAGTTTCAAATTAAGTCCAAGCATTCTGATTGAAGACCAGTAATCTCAGTTCCCATTAATTGCCAAAAACTCCGGAGAAACAGGAGATAGGGGGGGAAAAAAAAGAAAAAGAGAGAAGGGAGCTGAGTGAGTGATGTCTCCAACTTTGCTGTTTGTTAGGGTCTTTGATGTGTATTCAAAAGATGTGTCAGTTATGGAACAGATGATTCAGTGCCACAGAGCAAAGTCCTGGTGACTTTGTCCTGGTGTGCATTCTTCTTAAATACACTGTATAGATATGTTCATCCTTCTTCAAAATCAATGGATTCATATGTGAACTGTTAAATAAGGGGCAGCTAGAATGATGAGAGAAATAAAAATAAGCAGTGTAAAGGAATTTTAGGATTATTTGTCTTGCTTATTTTCCTAAAGCACAACATGAAAGAGAAAAAAAAAACAAACACGCAGCCTTATGTATTGTTTTGTACTTATGTCTGCATAGAGAAATATACTTCTTATCCTCTTTATTAGTGGAGAAAGGAATGCCATGAATTTATATCAAGGAATCAATTTGCTTTCCTTTACATGCTTATGAAACTAACACTTCTTTTTAGAGTTCCAATAAGATAAATCAAACTAGTTTAAATATTATTTCCAGATATATTATATTTTGCATTTCATATATATATATATATATATATATATCTTCTTTCTGTAGAATATTGTGGTAGATATTCCATTTGGTGGTATTTATATCTATGCTGTCAGGGCACTTGAAGTGATTTGTGTGGTTAGTCTGTAACTCTCATGACTGCTGCCAGAAAAATGGAGAACATACGCCAGTACTCTGTCATAATGCTGCAGTTGCTACAAAGACAACTCTGGGTCTTCTATCTTACGTGGGTAAATTATCTCTATCCATGTCGATTTTTTTTTAAAATTTTACTCATTAATTGGACCATTCATAATTTATGTTTTTGTGGACTCTGGAAGTTATTTGCTACTGGAAAATAAAATTAAGATGGAGGGCTTAATAGAGTTAATTTATGCTAATGGATTCAGTGCTGTCTGTCTTGCCATAGCTTATCCTGGTTTTGAATTTGTTTTCCAAAACTGTTTGCAAGTATTTCTGTTTTCCATTCAATTCTTCATATTACTGTACTCCTTTTCATTTTAGGAAGAAGGCAGTATTGGTTTCTGACCAGAATGGCAAAGGTGTAAAGAGTGAGCGTAAGCGTGTGCCAAAATCCTCACTTCCAAAAGAAGGACCAACAGATGACAGGGAGCGTAAAGAGCGGCATGAAGGTAGAAGGCTGGAGAAAGGCAAGTCACAGGATTACCCAGACTTGCCAGAGAAACTTGAGGAAGGCAAAGTGCCTGATGATGAAAAACAAAGGAAGGAAGATGAATATCATACCCGTTACAGGAGTGACCCCAATCTGGCAAGATATCCTGTAAAACCACACCCCGAGGAGCAGCAGATGCGCATGCACGCGAAAGTTTCTAAAGTACGACACGAGAGAAGACACAGTGATGTAGCTTTGCCACACACAGAAATGGAGGAAGCGGAGGTACCTGAGAATAAATTAGGAAAACGCTCACAATTACAGGGAACTCAGGACAGAAAATCTCTTGTGGAAACTCAGAGGTCGTACTCTATAGACAGAACAGGTGATGTAAGAATTTCTGTTTCTAAACAATTAACTAATCATAGCCCACCAACTCCCAGGCATAGTCCAGTTCCTATAGAACACATAGAATACAAGAACCACGATTCCTTTATAAAACAGAGCCGCCTTGATCCTAGCTCTGCTATTCTCATGCGAAAAGCAAAGCGGGAGAAAATGGAGACCATGCTAAGGAATGATTCCCTTAGCTCTGACCAGTCGGAATCAGTGCGGCCATCCCCTCCAAAGCCTCATAGAGCAAAAAGAGGCGGAAAGAAAAGGCAGATGTCAGTTAGTAGCTCAGAGGAAGAAGGGGCATCAACACCAGAATATACTAGCTGTGAAGATGTGGAGATAGAAAGTGAAAGTGTCAGTGAAAAAGGTAAGGACTTTTCTGTATATTATGCACATGGCCATGATTTGGGGAAAAAAAAAATCTGTATTTTTCTCTCTCTTTTCCTCTTTTTAATCATACACTTTTTTCCCCTTGCCTTTCTTTTTTTTTGCCAACTGAGAAGTGTCTTATTCCTGATTACATTTGCTTTGCGATGTTTCCTTTTGCATTCTTAGATGAGGTGGTTACAGGTAGCGTCAGCTGATGACTTTCCTTTTCATTCTCTTCCCTCTTTCACTGGGAAGTGACAGAATTCAAGGGTTCTAGTCTACTCTCTTGATGATATCTGTACTCCTTTGGTCATTACTTCATTCTTTTGTCTGTACATAGAACAGTTTTCTGTGGATGGATTGAAATTAAAAGTGAGTTCTTTAACAATCAGAGGAGACCATTATAAAGCATCAATAAGATATGCAAACTTTTACTACATTTAATAAAATATCAAAAATCAGCCAGAGTTCATTGTTACTAAGGATAAGTAGATATGGGGCAAAGGGAGTGTTATGTAGAAAAGAAATGAGAATTGATAAAGTCGTCTAGATGAAATTTCTCTTGAGCTAAGAAGTATGTTTAAAATCTGTTATTTCAGTTTATCTTCATCTGTTGATGGTAACACTAAGCAGCAGGGAGTAAGTTGTAGTACACTGTGTGCTTTTAAACAAAGCCTTGCTTCTGGCTGAAGAAGTTAATCAAATGTAGGAACAGTGAACAGATAAAATAAGCATTGTCAGAAAAGACTGTGGCAGAACACAGCAACAGTCTTTTAATCCTACTTTGTCTTTGGGTGAAAGTACACTGAGCTGAAAGCTTTTTGTGTCTTTCAAAGTAGCTTTTAGCTCCTTACTTTAACTATCTGTGTTTGTACCTTGAAAGTTTCCTGCTGGTATTCATACTGAAAATGCCACAGGCTTGTCTGCATTGCCTTTTAGTTCCTGGCACTGTTTCCTAACATGTCTGTGATTCATATATGCTAACCTGTCTGTCTGTCTTTATCTGATATTGTGGTCTCCTAGCATCACGTAAATCTCCAGGAATACATAGCAAAGATAGCAGATTTCTCTCCTATCCCATCTGAATAACTGCCTGTTTTAACTTTCTAAGCACAAGCTTTTCCATTCAAAATATGGAAACTTGCTTTTTTTGCTCATTTTTAAGGAGGAATAATGATCATACTCTGAAAATTTATTCCAGATTCCATTCAAACATAACAAAATCTCCCTCATTTGACTGATTTTTTTCAAATACTTGAATGTATCACGCAGAGATTTGTACAGTCTCCATCCTTGCTTAAAACCCAAATGGAGAAGGCCCTGAGCAATCTGCTCTGATGACACAACTTTTTGAGGAAGGGTGTTTGAATTAGGGACTTATAGAGGTCTCTTCCAGTCTCAACTATTCTGTTTTTCTATGACAACACATCTCTTTCCCTTATTTTGTGGCAATGTTTTAAGCTGACATTTGGATTTGTGCAATTTTCCCAGACTCCATCTGTTGGTAATAGAAGTCAGTAATACAGCATTTCTTTTCTGTCTTTGCCTTTTTCTTTCATTGTGTTTATCAGTTTGAGGTTGCTTATGAAGTAAACAGAATTTCCCATAATCAGTGTAGGTTATTATAAACTGAGAGGTTGTTGCTATCTAAGTCAAGTCCAGGTGTAATTATGTTGATATAGTTTGTGTATAATAGTCTTCTGTAAATTAAATCTTTCAGTAGCTGCTTTGAGGCTCATGACACTGATCTCAGCTTTTGACCAATTTCCTGGTGTATTGTTAAAACATTAAAGCTTGGATTTCTTTTCCTTTAGTGTTATGAACTCCAGAGATTTTTCGAAAGTTGCTAAAGGCTTATGTTCTCAATGGCTGAATCAAGTTCTTGGTTACCTCCTAGAAACGTGTTTAGGGTCCCCCTTTACAGGGTGGAGACCTTGGTTTGTAACAGATCAGAGTGCTACCTCATTGTATTTGAATAAAAATTCATGATAGCAGTATGTTAGGGACCTGTCTGACCACTGACCTCCACATATGTGAATTCTATGGTTGAGCATTCCTTGGGACTTTGTATCTAACTGTCAGCATAAATTTATGTGTATATGTGTGTGTGTGTGTTTGTATATGGAGGGGCAGTCAATGCATTAATTACAGAGGTGTATTTATTAATTTAATAGCAATGATACTTAGCCATTAATTTTTTTGTCTGATTTTTGATACGACTTTTCGTTTTTTATAACACGGATTGTAAATGGAAAGCCTTTGAAGATGGGGTGTATAGCCCATAAAAAAAGAGATAGGAAATGTGAATACAAATGAGAAAGCAGAAGCATTTTTGATAGTAAAGTATCCAATTATTTTTACCGTTACATTTTCGTCAGTACTTGAAACACTCTGGTGTATTTCATAAAAATAGATGAAAAAGCAGGATATTTTATTACCTAAGAAAATATTTTAGAAATCCTCCAGTACTCTAAAAGAATATATGCCACAGTAAAAGGATTCAGTTTTCAAGAAAAAAAAAAAAATAATTTAAAATGCTTCTATTATAACCCTGCTCATAAGCACATTCTTTGCAATTTAACAGCATTTTACAAGCAGAATTTCACCAGAATTTCTTCAGTTCTTTGCTTGTAACTTGGGAGAGATACTGCACAGGTTCAAAGATACAATGCTTTACTTTGTAAGCCCAGGAGCGTCTGGAATCCATCCTTTCTTATCTAAATGTCAGCTCAGTCAGAAACCTGGTGCCAGATTAATATAGATGGAGCTAGAAACTTTGAATGGCCCTATTAAAAAAACCCCAAGATCCTAAAATTAATGTTTGCATTTGGTGAGTGCCAATATGAAGTGATCTGCAACTAAGTAATAAAGATGTACTATTTTCAGTACTATTTTGAGCAAATAAAATAGAAGTTTCTGTGAGAAACAGCTTACAGAGATGTTTAAAAGCAAATGATGCCCCAGAGAAAGATACAGTACAGGTAGAGCAGATAAGACTATATTGAAAATCAATAGCCAAAAATGTCATATAAAGCAGATACTGTGCAAATATTTGCATTTCCTAGAAACAGATAAGTATTGCATTACCCTATCTTCTGAGCCCAAAAAACCTCCCAAAAAAAGCAACATAATCTAGCTAGTACATCCCCAGCTATTTACAGTAATCTTTAATATGTATTTCTTCAAAATTATTCAAATAATTATGCACAAACACTGGGACATACTTTCAAAAAAAAAAGTCTTTTGCAATCCAGCAGCATTTTGATCCTTTGTTGAAGAATCCAAAGATTTATGTCAAAAAAAAAGTCTTTTGCAATCCAGCAGCATTTTGATCCTTTGTTGAAGAATCCAAAGATTTATGTCAAATTGTTTCCATATTGGAGTAAATCTAGAGAAAGAGCTCTCTGCAGTGTCCAAAAAAATGATGGGTGTCGTCTCAAATTCTTATTAAATTATCTACACCCTTTACAGGATGCTACAGATTGCTGATAAATATTATTAATAGAGTCTCTAGAACTCCTTTTTTTGAAATCTCTAATAGTTTAAGAATAGGTGGACTGTGTTTCCAGTGAAGTCCTGGCACTGTGAAAGGAATCCTTTTAGAAGGCATAAATTGCATTCATACTTGCTTCAAAGACAAGCTAGAGCAGCATAAACAAGACTATTAAAAATTAAATCCAGACCTCATTTTAAAAGTAACAGTTTCTGTCTTCTGCCATCCAGCGAAGAATGCAAATTGCATTTGGTGTAAGTTTCAGAAAAAGTATTTTCTTTGAAGTTGAAAAATAGGAATCTGTGTAGAACTAATAGATTTGTGTCCAGATGAGGTTGTATAAAAGCTGTTATATCCATTGATGGATACAAGAGATACTCCAGAATTTGTCATGCAACCTTTGAAACCAGAAGATAAAGTATTGTTGAGAATTGGAGCAATGTTGAGGAGGTACTGCTCCAGTACTTTTTATGTAAATAAAAATGTACAGTAGTTTCACGATTATAAACCGCACCTGAATATAAGCCGCACTTCCGGGTAGCTGGGAAGACCACGGGATTTGTCCATATATAAGCCGCACCCGAATATAAGCC
>VRYO01002297.1:72796421-72836767 GCA_009812075.1 Sialia sialis | reverse complement strand
TGGATTCTTCAATGAAAAAGGTGCGGCTTATATTCATGAAATTACTGTAATCTAAATCTCTTCTAATTGGAAACTATTTTTCCTTGTCCTACCACTATCTGCCTGTGTAAAAAGTCACTCCCCCTCTATTTTACATTCCTTGAATATCTCTCAGGCATATTTAATTTGAGACAAAATGTTTTCAGACATGCAGCAACATGTGGGCATTTCTAGAATTTAAAGTTCCAGTATTTTTAACCTAGTCCTCAATTTTGTAATTTTTCCTCTGCAATATGAGCTTCAATTCTAGTTAGCTATTCTCAAAATAAGTTCTATTTAAAGCAATTTGTCATGCTGTTTTAAAGATTTTCTAAAGAACCCAAGTTCTCAATATTTTTTAGAATTTTCATGGAATAGATTTGTGTAGACTTCAGGACACACACTTCTTTTTTCCTCTAAAATTCTGTGGGTGCTGTAGATCTGCTTAGGATTTGTCAGAAGTCACTTGCTGGATCAGACATGAGCTTTGAAATTTACTCCTTGTAGTAACAAGCTTTAATGGTTGGCTTGTTATTAATTTTGTTGTTTTAGTGAAAGGCACCTTTGCACTGGAAATGTAAACTCAAACACAAATGTAAGTTGCTATAAATTCAAAAGAACCATTTGTAAAACGTTGCTGGTTTTAATAAAGTTCATAAACTAAATAGCATAACTCATCTAATAAATAGGAAAAAATCTAAAAATATAAAATAAAATTACATCAAAGTTTGATATAGATATGTTCTAAAAGTAGCTAAATATGTCTACATTTTTATGCTGTGCTATTAAAATAATTAGGTTCGAAAATTGCATTTCACCCTGTTGCTCAGAGAAAACAAAAATTCCAGACATCGCCCTTTTGAAGCCCTAAGACCGCATGTTCTTAAACCACTGAAATTGTGTTTATTGAGCCACTAGATGGAGCAGTCAAATCTCACTTTTTTTATCAGCTTCTGTGCAAGACAGTTTCTCTCAGCACAGAGAGAATCAAGAAATGCAGGCACAGTTTACTACTTAAACCATTTAAATTTAAAAACCCTTTTCAGATCTTATCTGCATGTGTATTTTTTTTCCATAGGCAGATTTACATTGTCCTTTAGCTTTAGTGTTACAAATGTTGTATGGACATAGTCTGCATATGGAAATTACACTGACACAAATAGCTCTATGGAAGCAGTTATTCATTTCTTGAATTGAGTCCTATCCTTAGGAAAAAAACCCCGCAAAACATAACAAGGAAAAGAGACTCTTGCTTGAGGATCATGAACCAGACTTTCAAAATTTGAGAGGTTCAGAGTTACACTTTTACACATGACTCTCTATGTTTGTGTTTAAGAAATCTTGGTGGAGCTGCATATTTTCTTCCTACTTACCCAAAATATCCTTCCAACAGAATTTTCTAATGCATAGGAAACACATGTTTAATGAGACCACATTATCTGCTTCAGGAATGCTGCAGTCAAGTGGGTTCAGGAACATATTCTTTGTTTTACTGTCATTTCATAGCATTAAGACAAGATTTTTCTGGGAGGAGTACAAGTACAAGTGAATATATATGTTTATATGAAATAGAATGTATGTGTGCCTCTGGGCATTATCCCAGAGGTAGAGAACAGAGCTGCGTGCAAACATAAAATCATATATTTTGTTATATTATTTGTCTTTGAAAGTCAGAATGTTCTGCATTAAAGATCATCAGCAGGTGTCACAAGAGAGGAAATGTCATTCTGAAGCAGCTGGATTTAGTCCTTTGAGTGCCTCAGCCCTGCTCCCACCTCCGGGGTGGGAATTTCAGATGCTGGTGTCCTGTCAGTTCTGGGTTGTGACACAGGGCTTTGCAGAGCAGTGCTCCCCAGGAGATTCTCTTTAACCCACATGCACTTCATACAGTTCTCAGCTGAATTATGAGATGAACAAAGACTTCTGCTCTGCCAGTGAATGCTAGCCAGTGTCATGAGCTGAGGGCTAGTGATAGCCACGTTTCTTTCAACTCTGCCAGGTCCTGGGTCATTCAGAAATGTAATGCCTGCCTTGCTCCAGAGTGCTATCACAGTGACTTGCACTTATAGATAAAATAGGACCTTAGAAATGAACTCAGACATCCAATTTTAAATAGATGTAGGTTCTCAAAACTTTCTGGTATATGCTGTTTCTGCCAATTTTTACGTAACATGCTGAGCCTTATCAGTGTACCCAGGTAGGTTCAGTTATCTCCCATGGGAGTGGTATTAGGGGTTTGCCATAGGGGAGTTGTGACTCTCTTTAAGCAGGCAGTGTCTGGGGAAGTGCAAAACAGTCCTGTATGAATGGAACTGGAACTGAATGTTTAGGAATAAATCCAGGTGTCCTGCTGCTGGCTCTTTTCCACAGAAAAGCTGCTCTGAAACCTGTTATAAAACAATTTTGTTGATTTGTTCATGTTACCAAGTTTTAAAGATCACTGCTAAGAAAGTCTTAGGGAATTACTATTTTTACAAGCCACTAAAACACTTAGGAAGACAATTTTTCCAGTGAGCAGTTGTTTTTGTCTTAAATAAATATACTATTTGCCTTTTGACTTCTCTTCAAATAGATCCTTAAAAATTCTAATATATCAGCATAATTTCCCTTTTAAAAAAAGCTGCAGCAACAAATATTGATATTAATTTTAGGCATGTTGCAATCATAACATCAGTTATCTGTGCTATTGTGGACCTAATCTTACTTTGCCCTAGAAAATGTCTGTAAGGATTAGGAATAAATTTTCTGACAATGCTTAAATAACATAATCACCATTTAATGATGCATTGAGATGTGTGGTTTTAGTAATTATTTTGATTTGTTTGTATGGATGATATGTAACATTTTAAAGTAATAGAAAATGCTGCTTAGAAGTTCCTTTTGGAATGGTCAGTGTATATATAGTACTGCAGCTTTAATTTCTAGGGTTATGTTGCAGCTGACCTCTTTTTAAGGGTAGAAATGAGCCAAGACAGACCCTCATTCAGCAACATGAAAAGGATCCCAGTTTATTCTTCTTCACAGCTTAGCCCCCCTGACTGACTACAGCAAGCTCCTGCTGTGGGGTCCAAGTGCAGACTCTGTGGCTGTTTCCTGCTGGATGTGACTGCAGATATTGGTGTGCAGACTCTGAGCACAGCTTTCACCCAGCTCAGCTCTGACTGCAGGCTCCAACAGCAGCTCTGGGTCCACCAGACCAGACTGACCTCACAGCACATCTTTTACTGCAGCAACTCTCTTGTTTCATTCTTCTTTTTGTGTCTCTCTTGCTCTCTTTTATCACACTTACCTTTATTAGTCACAGCTGTGACCCATTAAGGGCAAGGCTGTTCCTCTTCTTTGGTAATTAGTACAACTGTGACTTATCAGGGGCAAGGTCATCTGTAACCTCTTCTTCTATGCCTACAGATTTAAACCTGACATTTTTTAGAATGAAAGGGAGGAATGGGAGCGATCTGAATTGTAGAAGGATTCAGAAATTAAATCATATCTACATCCATTTAGGTAGTAGGGAAAAGAATTCGAGTTAAATTGTCAAAATTATTCTGAAATACAGAGACAATAATACACAAATGTCTATCACCCATGGCTGTGTGACCTTTCAATCATAGCCTATACAGAAATTAGTTCAGAACATATGTAGTCTTTTGGTTTTTACTTTGTAATAGGGGTGGAAAGTATTTGATGGGGGGGAAAAATTGTTTTAAGGAATTTTGGTAAGATTATGTGTCTGAATTAAATAAGATGCAGTGACATTGTGACCTTGGATTGATTCTCCTATTTTTTATATGGGCTGGGTTTGAATGGAGTGCATTTTGCTTGACTTCTTTTTTTGGCAGAAAAACTCAACTGCAGGTGGATGCCTGCAGCCTCTTCCTACAGGCTGAATGGACTGCAGCAATTTGGTTGTGTCAGTTCAAGTCTGTACTTGAGCACAGTTATCAAGAGTGGTGCTGGCATTCCAACCCTTCAACCCAGCTTACTCTGCATCAGGCAGAGAAGGGACATCAAATGCAGGTCTTCCACATCCACTGTGCTGTGGAGTGTGGGAGCTGGGGAAATCTGGCTCTGTGGAGGCACTAACACAACTAGAAACAGTAGTTAAAGTTGGGGACAAAACTAATATTTTTACGCCATTGATCAGCAAATTGAAAAGTCAGTGCCTGCAGATTGATCACCACTTAACTGAAAACATCTGGCTTTGGTTGGCAATTGGATAGCTGAGCAAATTGCTTTAATTAATGTTTGTTCAAGATGATCTTTGGGTCTAAAAAAAAAGTTATCCAGCAGATCTTTTCTAGATATTATAAATTACTAGGTTACTTGCTGCCCTTACCATTAGGAAATATACTCCACAAAATTTCCTTACACAAAGAGGTCAATTCATCATCCTATGTCAGAGGAAGTTCAGAAATCTGTAAATCTGACAGTGGCTGCACTGTTGGACTTGCACTGATGTTCTCTCTGATTGTCAAGTAGATCCTCCTCAGTCAAGGCCAGTTGTCAAAATGACCTGAGGAGTTGTTGACTTTTTTAGTAGATAAGATGTAACCAAGATAAATGCATTGCAAAGTTACTGAATCATGAAGGTTGGATAGCAGAGAGCTCAGCCTCGGCACCTATGGAATTGAAGGTCCAGCCTCAGTTTTTAGGGTGAGTGTTCATTTTGTCTATTTCCAGTTTCAATGGCATAGTCATCTTCCTCAGAAGAGTCAAGAACAATCGAGTCAATCACGGATGGAGGAAGGGGAAATAACAATTGATAGTGGAACTTGGAATTCTGGTTACAAAACCAATAAATAGCAGGGTATTTCTTTGCTGGCTCTTTCAGACCTATGTGCTTGAAGGGGTTCCTAGCAGTTGTGGAGAAATGCTCTTCTGACTTCTGGCCTGCTACAAAATGTTGGGTGATTTTCTGTAAAACTCCCCTAGAGGACCTTTAGAAACAACATGGTCAAGCCCTTATTCTGGGATGCCATTGGGAGGCACACCACAGCCTGCTTCCACTATGTGCTTTTACATGGTGTTATTCAGACATAGGCCAAGTTATTTCACGTTGAATTAATTGACTTAGATCAAGATTTGAATTGAAAGCTGTAGAGCAACAACAGCATGGTATAAAAGACCAAACTTCTTAGCTTCAGCATATTACTCTGTTGATGTGACAACCTAACTTCTGCTTTGGTGCTTTTAAAATATTTTGTTACCTGGCTAGGAATATAAACCAAATATGCTCATGCCTGGAAGGAAGGGAACTTTAATGAGCTCTAACAAGTTTGGTGTGTGTTTAATGAATGCTTAATGTTAAGACGTTCCTTTAAGGAGCTACATGTCTTTTTTACTAGAAGTTCTTAATGTCTTGTTTTTCCAGTAATTTCAAAAAATATCACAATTGGTGCTATGCCAATCTGTTACCTCTTCTCCAGAAGTATGTGAATATATGTATTTATGTATGGAAATCTTTCTCTGGTAAACAATCAAACATTTCTTTGCAAAGTTGTAACTATTTTGCCAAAGAATACAAAAAAGACTGAAAAACGTTCCATCTCTTTACTGGGCAATTCCTTATGGAAAAGAGGAAGTACTTATGCTGCAAGAGTTTTAATTAGCCCAGTCTTAGGTAAAGGCTCAAGCCTATCAGAAGCAAGTATGTTTTTTCTAATGAGTTTAATTCTGGATGCAAATTCAAAGACTGCTTCAAATTTTCTATACTCTCAGTGGAGCTTTTTGTAATCTGGAGTGCTACTAGCAAAGGAAAACCTTGTTTCTTCCCCATGTATCTTTATTCTGGTCCTTTTTTATGTATCTAACGTTTTACCACCAGTCAAACTCCCTTATCCATCACTCAAGTCAAGTCCTCTCCTCTCTGCAAGTTTCTTCCTTCCCCCCATGTGACTGGCTAAACCCAACCTGTTCCTTACCCAGCCACCCAACCCTGGCTGTCCCTCACACAACATCTTCTTACCTCATCTGTACCTTGCATGACCACATGTCCCTTATCTCCTCTCAGTACAGGCAGCAACCTCCTGACCTTCAACTTGCTCTTGGCTAGCTAGCCCACACTTTTATAACTCATTGGACAGGCAAGGCTGTTTCCACTCCTGGGTAATCAGAACAGCTGTAGTCCATTGGGGAAGATTGCCTTCTGCACCATCCCTACAAACCTATCTTCCCATAGTTCCCAGCCACCTTCTTGGCCTTCAAGGGCTTGGGACTGCGTTCCAGAAGGATTTGTTTTCTAACCATCTCACTATGTAGTTCCCCGGGTCTTGCCCTGTTTATAGAGGTGTGGTATGTGTCTTGTCTAGTCACTGTTCATCTCCTACAATAGCCAGGATCTTTTGAAGCAGATCAGACAGGACTACAGTGCAAAATGTCACATACAATATCTATTATTATATATAAGACTCCTGCAATTATATTACAATATCTTCCCCACTGTAACTTGGCTTTGAGGACTGGAGACTGTAACACAGATCTTTTTTGTTGTTTCTCTGATTTTCTAATTCAAATTCCAACTTTAGGCATAGGGGTTTCTTTACTTGAATTTCTCTTTTTTTGCCACAGAATTAAGCTTGGGACCATTCTCTGACTTTCCTCTTTCAAAAAAGTTTTCTAAAACTTTTGGTTTAGAGGACAGTTGCATTTCCACCCAGGTATAAAGCTGAACAGTACATTTAATGCTTAGAATTTGTTCTCTTAAAACTTGAATAATGGTAGAGTTATGTGAGATTGTTCAATCTCATGTTTTTCTAATGGTCTTAGAAATTTTTATAACTGCAAGAGTATCATACACAGATTAAGACTTAGACCAACTATAAGCAGGGAAGAGTATGAAGGGCTAAAATATGGTGGTCTATATCTAACTATCAGATGCATAGTGTAACGTGCCTCAGAAGTTAGTGGCAATAAAATCATTTGCAGGGGTAAAAACCTGCAGAGATTACTAAGGCAATGCTATCCTAAGCAAAGTTTCAAAGCATGTTATAACTCAATTACGTATTTTTCCATATGGAATGATACCCAGTTTTGCAGTTAGTTTATAAGTGCTTTGATACTATTAATGGATGTAAAAGTAAGTGGAACAACTATTAGCACTTTATTGTTAAGCTGATGGATGAACCTTTGGGGCAGTCAGAAAGGCTTGATGAGTCTGGGAGGAATGAAATCCTCCCTTAGGGATGAGAAATGGATACTGGAGTTAGTGGTACTGTTCTTTTCTGCAAAATGCCCTTTCTGATCTCAGAACATTCTTCTGTTGCTCCTCTCTTACTTTCAGCAAATACTTGCAGACGCCTCTGCCGTCTGAAGCTGTTAGACTGGGCTACTTAGGCAGGACTAGGGCAGAACTCATGGCTCGGAATAGCAGTGGCAAAATGGGCATTGAGAACTGCCTGCTGGAGAGGGAGGGGTTGTCACATAGGGAAGTGGGACACACTGAGAGCTTTAGCAACACCATGAGGCACAAACAACCTTTCTAAATGTGTTTGGAAGAACAGTTCATTATTTTTTTCACAGACACATATATGCCTTGGGAATGACAGGAACATCTGAAATAAGTCAGAAAACAAGCCCTTTATAGTACAGCCTCATTTACAAATTCTGAGGTTCTAGCAAGCAAGAACTTTTCATCTGTTGACTTGTGTTATGACAAAATGCCCTGCCTTGTTTAGTAGGTGCAGTCAGGTGGTGTGAGGTGAGTGTTCAGGACCCAGGTGTGCTGTTCTGAAAGTGACAAAACCCTCAATGCCTGCACTGGCGCAAGAGGAGGGTCATCCTTCAAGGAGTATGTAATTTCACGATTATAAGCCGCACCTTTTTCATTGAAGAATCCAGCCTACCCCAGTAGTGCGGCTAATCATCAGGTGCGGCTTATCTATGGACAAATCCCAGTGAAATGCCAACCCAGAAGTGAGAGCCGGCCAGGAGGGCACCTGGGGCTGCCTTTAAAGGCTTCACTGGTCTATGAAAACTGTTTGCAACTTGAGCACGTGACACCAAACCCAGCTGGTGTGATTCTGTTACTAATTTGTTACTTTGTTACACATGTATCCTTGCTTAAAAAATAAAAAAAAGAGTGCAGCTTATATTCGGGGTGCGGCTTATATATGGACAAATCCCGTGGTCTAACTGGCTGCCCCGAGGTGTGGCTTATAATTGTGAAATTACTGTAATTCAGAAGGGTTTGTAATGTGCTGTGGAAGCATCAGGCATTTGGCATACTTGGTCTTTTGTTGCTTTTGCAATAAATTTTTTCTGGCTTTAGAAGAAAGCTGCGTGTATGTTCCTCAGTCAGTAGTAGGTGGTCACTGTCTCTTAAAATATATGAAGACTTCTTAAAATATATAATGACTGGACACTTTCCTCCAGAAAATCATCTCCTAACAAGGGCATGTCTGTGAATAAAGCATAGTTAGACAGTTTTATGTTCCTCATGCTGATACAGTGCTAATGGGGACAATTAGTCAGCATTGACCAGGGATACTCTGTGGCTTTTGCTGTTGACTAACATGTGGGAGTGTGAAAGAGAGCATTCAGGACCTTGGGTTAGATCCAGAATTACAGGGAAACAACTTGATTAAAAGTGTATTTTTATTATTACTAATAGATCCATATCTTGTTAAGTATGAAAGAGTTGTAAGCTCTCATTAGTTTTACTATTTATATTTTATCCCTTCTAAGCTTCTCTTTGCTTGCTTTGCTTTCTCACATTTTAGTTTCTAAACAGCAGGTTTTTGTATTTTGGATGTCCTGCATTGTATTTTGGAAGTCCTGCAGTATGTAGATAGGCTGCAGAAAACCATCTGTTTGTACAGAGGAAGGCTATCTCTGCCACAGAAATGGTTTTATTGTGGTATCATTTGGATACCATTACAGTAGATTAAATACTTCAGTAAATTCTACTAGCTATAATTCTCTAACCATCTGCCTTTTGCAAATACAAATGCTGCTTTTCTGTTTTATCTTGAACATGTAATTTGGAATACAAAATATTATTTCCTGGGGGTTTTTATGTGAAGCATATTTTTCTTATATTAAATTATGTTTCCATGCACACATCTGTTGTATATGAAAATATTTAATTATCCTAATAATTTTTAAAAAGTGGTAAGTTTTTCTCATGGGCTGTTTGTGTTTTCAGTGTGCTAGAAGTAAATCTGCCATTTGGGATGTTTTATATAAATTAAAAAAGCCACATTTCCTAAACACAATTGCTTCATCTATGCAGTTGATTAAACTTGTTCAGTGCACCACTGCTGAACATAAATAATAACTGCAGCAGTAGTATTGATTAGGTGCCTGAGCTTGTGTCTGCTGTTGGCTTAAAAGCACTAAGAAACTTCTTTCCTGTTCTGTCCAAAGAGGAAGGAGATTTCCCCCCCCTCCCATCTTGTTTGCTGAGCATGGTTGATTCTGGATTCCTAAAATCATTAACTCTTTCTAAAGACTGGAGCTCCTTGTGATTGCAGCTGTAGGAACTAATGCAGTAATCGATGCTTGCACTACACTGCAGAGATCTGCTCTGATGACACGAGCTCTCGTTAGCCCTGTTTGCTCTCACCGCTGCTCCGTGTTTGACACTGCAGAATAATTTGGCTTAGGATCAGGACTCAAGGACCTCATGACTTCTTTGCTATCGTCTCCTTCACACTGAAGTGGATTTTTGCTGGTATTCCGGTTTTGCTACAGTTGCAGGCTGGATTCAGCAACCTAGATGCCAGCTGTGCTTTAAGCATTCTCTTGCTGAAGCTGCTATGTTTGCTGGGCTTCTTCAGTTTCTGCTCCATACGTTGCATTCAGGGACAGGTAAATAAAGAGCTGTATAGTGCCTAGGTTTTAATTATATTTTTATGTTTCTTATTTTTAAACAAAATCGTATCCTTTTATGAGCAGATTTATTTAACTGTGCGGTTTTAGTGGAGATGTTGTATCCTCTGAATGCTAAAATGTTAATTGTAGCATGTATTCAGCTTAAAGATAGAATAAAGAAATAACTATTTTGCCTTTAAGTCTGTGTTTCAGTTATGTTTATATTTTGAAAGCTCATGTGTTAAATATAATTTGACAGTAGTGATGATATATGGAATGAGCTTCTAAACAAAAATCTGTATTTGGCAAGTGCACATCAAAATAGAAATGTGTTTCTGAAAAGTAATAATAATATTCCTATTATGACTTCTGCATTTTGGAGAAGTCAAGGATATAGAATTTAGAAATTTACTTCAGGAAACAACATTCCTGTGTATTATTTCTTTTTTTGGCAGAAGATTATTGACAAGTCCTTGATTTCCTGAATTATTCTATTCTTAGGAGCTTTAAAAAGTTCAGAATGAAATGTGATTCTGTTAGTTTTCTTTTTGCATATTATTTAGGAGGAGAAATCATCAGACTCATGTACATAGAATAAAAATATGTTTGTTTAGCATACGATGAAGTTATGGTTATAATAATATATGGATGATAATAAATGTACAGTTCTGATTATTTTGTATTTTATTTCTGCCTGATCATATTGATGCATTGCACTTTCTGCTCAGGGAAGGACATCAGCTTCTCCCTTTTGTATTTGAAATAAGGTACTCAGCTAAATCACAGGGGAAAGTGAGAGGAAGAATTCACCATTGCAAGTTCCTTGGGGATCATGTAGTATGTTGGGAATAACAAATACCTTTAAAATCCTATACCTAAGTAGCTGATAACATTGTATATAAGAATTGGCTTTTAAATTAATCTTTTCACTAAAAGAACTAATGCTAAAGATGTATGATAGAACAAGTCACAAAAAAGGTTTTATCCTCTTGAAAATAATGTTTTAGATTCTCCATTTTCAAACGTATATATTAGAAATCTATTTAGTTTCAACATAATTTAGAGGAGAATTAGAGTTTCTGAAGGCAGAATGTTGAGGGATGCATTGCAGAAAATGTGATTTAGTAGCAGTCAAAACAGAGATGGAACAGAAACAGCAGCAGGAATATCAGGAAGACAAAATGCTGAGGTTGGGAGAGACAATGGTCAGCCTTTGCTCTCCATGGAGTTTAAAGAATAAGACTGGAGAACACCTTTGGCTAAGGTCAAAGCCTCACACTCTCTCATGCTTAATAAGTTGTTTATAGGTACATAAAGAAGATAAATCCCTGTTTCTTCTTCAAGCTGTTCACTGTGTAGATGACTGCAAACTGCATTCCAGAGGTCTCTTGCACATCTTTGGCAAAAGTAGATGAAGAGGGTGAAATAGGATTGGTTTTGAGGTATACAGAGCTGTGCTACCCTACATTGCAGTGATTCAAGGCTGTGCTTTGGGCAGTGGACAAACAGCAGCATGTCTTCAGCCTTTGGAATAGCATGGACCTGGGAGATGTAAAAGATGCTTTAAAATCACACTGAGCCCCACAGCCCCTGACTACAGAGATATAATGGACTGTTAAGCCAGGCTATCTATAGCTCTCTGTCCATTAAACGTATATCATCTCTCCCTTACAATGACACATCAGTATCCTAAATATTCCTCTCTGAAACCTGAACTGTGTACTGCAAGGATGCAACCTGAGAGCCTGAGCTCTCATCAAGGTCACCTCTTATGTCATGGTATTGGTTAAGTGCAAGGCTGCCCAAAAGACAAACGGTGATGGGCAACAAAACAAAACTAATTCTCTGAAACTAACAACAAAACCTGAGGTTCCTCCCTAGTGTGACCTTTGGAGGTATTTTTGTGGCAAAAGTCGGAAAGGCGCTGGAGTCTTGGTCTCTGACCAACCCTGTAACTCCCAAAGCACAAGGAAAATGGTTTTCCAACAGCAGGCAGGCTTGTGTGCCATCCTCTGCTGTTACCATTGGGATCAATTATATCCACCTCATCATCTTCTGCACTGCTAGTTCTCCCTGTTTGTACACTTGTTTATCCTAGGTTGAGTGTGGAGCCATTTCCTTGTCTAGTCTGAGCCTGATCCTCTATTTCCAGTTTTCTAGTTTGTCAGGATGGCTTTGAAGTCTGGTTCTGGCCTCCTATAAAAAGCCATTCCTTTGTTCTTGGGGTCAAGTCACTTACAAGTAAATATGATTCTGTTTTATTGCATGGAACAGTAGTGTGAGCGTTGACTAGTATTATGTTCCAGATAAACACTACAGAACCAGCTTAATGAATACTTTGGGAGGCATTTTTTACCAATTTTAGCTGCCTATGGTTAGAATATATTTAGAATATTGTTTTCTAAATAGGTTTTCACCTTATGTTAGACACTTTTTCTGGTGTAGCTCTTCATGTGGCATGCTTATAGACAAAACTCCTGCTCAACTGAATGTATTTGACATCTGCTGATGGAAACAAATAGTAGCAGACCCTTTACATAGTATTCTGGATTGGCAATTACTTGGTACTAGTTACTAAGTGGTGGGGGCTAAATACTTTCAGAATTATTTCAGTTGTTTTTACATACATCCCTTTTTGCATTATATTTTGTGCTTCTAATTTTTTTTTATGTGTTTCATGGTACTCAATCACTGTAAGTTACACTCTCAAAGGGAACTTTTCTTCCAGAAAATGAACAATTTATGATTTAGTTGGTCAGTCTTGGACTGCATTTCTCCTTCTTTTGAACTGGTCTGGTTCTGCTTCTAATGTTGGTATTATTTCTTAAATGCTTCAATGGTTGCTGGACTCCTTTTGCTGTTGTGTTGTTTCCTTATTTTCTCTAAGGTTGGAATGTTTTGTTTTGGTTATTTGGCAATAGGATTCTTTTGTTGGTTTTGGTTTTTTTTTAGGAATGTATTTTCTGCTCGGCTTCATTCCCTTTTTGAAAATCATGAATTTTATTCATGTTCACATTCTTAACTATTTCCTCTCTACAGATGGGGAGCAAAGCTCAGAATGCACTCCAAAGATTCTCCCTGCACTATTGCCCTCTGAATCGGAGAAACAAAATCCCTCATTGTCTTCTAATACAGCATAATTGAGTATATTAATGAATGATAATTTTAAAACACCAAACAAACAGAAACAATAGCAAGAACAAAAGCGCAACAAAAAAAGACCAAATCAACAAAAAACCAAACAAAAACCAACAACAACACCACCCTCACAGGATTTGATTGTCCTAATTTGACTGGAATTTGTCCTTAATTTTCTTGAATACAACCCCATCATGGTACTGCTGAAGAGCTTTTCTCTTTAATTAGAGAACTTTATCTGTTGTATTTCCTTCTACAGTCCTGAAGCTCAGAACAACCAAGAGCCTTTTCTCTTTCTCATTCTCAGACTTTCTTTTTCATTAAATTATTACAGTAATTTCACGATTATAAGCCACACCTTTTTCACTGAAGAATCCAGCTTACCCCAGTAGTGCAGCTAATCATCAGGTGCGGCTTATTTATGGACAAATCCCAGGGAAATGCCAACCTGGAAGTGAGAGCCAGCCGGGGAGGGCGCCTGGGGCTGCCTTTAAAGGCTTTGCTGATCTATGAAAACTGTTTGCAACTTGAGCACCTGACACCAAACCCCACCCTGGCATGATTCTGTTACTAACTCGTTACTTTGTCGCACATGGATCCTGGCTTTAAAAAAAAAAAAAAAAGGTACGGCTTATATTCGGGGTGCGGCTTATATATGGACAAATCCCGTGGTCTACCCGGCTACCAGGAGGTGCAGCTTATAATCAGTTGCGGCTTATAATTGTGAAATTACTGCAATTATCTCCCTCAGTTTTCATGAAGATGAAATTGTGAATAGCAAGATGATGAAATATAATATTGTAATTTCTCTGGTATCTTGTGCAGGTTTGCATGGTGGATATTGGACAGCAGAAAGGCTCACTGTCCCTTTCCCTGCTCTTGTGGATAATGAGTAGCTTTACTTTCATTTGCTGTTGTTTCTTTCAGCATGCCTATAAACACTGTGTGTTTTCTTCTGCATCTGAGCAGAAATGCCTTTCTTCTTTCCACACAATGGTAGAAAATGTGTGTTCAGGTTTCTCTGGGCATTGCCTGTTTTTGTGCCTTATTTGCTGTGTGTGCTGTCAGCGCACTGATGCCTTACTGGGCATTGTATCTATGAGACTTCAAATGTGTGAGCTTCTGCCTTACAGCCTTTCAGACATTTTCTTTTCTGTTTTCTTCATCCTTGCTAAGATTTCTAGCTATTGGCAGTATGGAAAGCACCTAGGGTTTGAGGAGAGTTTGTTTTCATCTTTGATTTTTGATGATACGTTGTTAAAAATCAGTTTTTTAACAAATACTAAAATAAAAAACCAAAGATTTTTAAACCCTCAAAGGAAAAATACCAAACAAGACCAAAATGGAGATATTAACTTTTTTTTTGCAATCAACACCTACTCAATTATTTTAATGTGCGCAGGAGATAAGGAGAAAAAAAGCTAAGCCAACCCACAGGGAAAAAAAAGGTTATGCTGAAGAACAGCATGCTGTATTTGAAGTGCTGGGAATTCTTTCAGAAGAGCAGAAAATATATTAAGAACTTGTCAGGTCTTTAGGTAGCTATGTGTACATATGTATCCAAAATTATGGGACCATGTGAGTTTTTGAGATAACTTGCTATGCATTTTTGAAATTTCATTATATGCTGAACAAAAATATTGCCAAGAAATCATATCAAAACTGAAAGTGTTAATTATATGAAACAGGAACTCAATGAAACTGTTGACACAAGTTTGTGTCAATATTGAATTGGGATGAAATAGAAATAGCTCATTTAATCAGAGAAGCTCTAAATTTCCAGAAGAATATCTCCTTCCATCCATCTGCAAAATCAGATTCCACTCAAGAGAGCGATCCCAGTCAGCAAAATCAGAGACAACAATCAGACAGCAAAAGTTTTCCTAAATCTTTAAATGACACAGTATCAAAATCAAAATGTTTACCTGTAGATTTTAAGTTCCTGATGCTAACCATTTTTCTGGTATCCTCAAGAAAATATTTTTGATGAACCTTGTAAAATAACTTTCAGATTAATGGAAGTTCATTCATCTTGCTTAGTATTTTATATCTATATCTGTCACACTTTGTCATGACCCTCAGAGCATGCTTTTGAGGACCATCCCTATGTGAATCATGCACATGCTTGCACTCATATGCTTGGAATAAGACTTACACATCCTCAGGATAGCAGTTCAAGTGGTCTCTGAGATAAAAATAAGAATCTAGCTGGAAAGAGATTGATGAATGTTTGAAGATGCTGGATGTTTGAAGGAAGTTACTAAATAATGTTGACTCAGGGAAATCATGAGAAGATTCCCTAGAAGAAACTTAGAACAGCTTCCTTTTTTTGTCCCTTGTGTCCATGATAAAAATTATAGAAACATTCAAAAATCCTCAGTTTGTTTACTAGGTAGCTTCCATTGGCAAAATTGGTAGCCCTTGCTCTCAGTGATTTATAAAGCCTTAAAAGAACACTGAAATAATTCAGGTAGGAAGTCCATTTTGTGAAACATAGAAATGGACCAGGTTATTTTTGTGTTGGGAGGTCTTTTGCAAGTCTATCTTTTGAGCAACCTTCATTCATCAACGAACACGAGTGCAGTACTTCATTATAGAAAAGTGTATGTCTAATCTGAAAACGTAGTTAAAATAAATCTCAATCTATGACATAAAAATCATTCCTTTACAAAATAAAAAATAATTATGAATTTGCAAACTCTTGTAAAGGAACAAGTTTGTCATGGTAACTAGGGGAGAAGTCAAATGGATTTTCTTTTTCACTAGATTTTAGCTTAATATTAGTGCCCTTCACTTTCTGCATAATATTTCATAAGTTCACTGCTTCCTTGCCTAATTATTTCTGTATTTCTTGTTTGCAAATATCAATCAGCATCACTTTTGTTCACAATATAACCACCGCTTCAAAAAAGATTTTTAAACTACGGGGTTTGTTTCAAAATAAAAATGTTTGTTTTGTATGAGAAAGAGTATGAAATGTCCTTCGTTTCTAAATGCAAAAGGAATAACTATTTATTTTCAGTTTGTATTGAATAATCCCAGGTTGTCAGTTATCTAAATCTGAAAGCCTAATGCTTGATAAAGCTGTGAAAACACTTTTCCAAGAAATACTCAGAAATTTAATTAGTATATAGGAAAGTAATTTTATATCTCATCAATAAATGAAAATACCTAAATAAATAATGAATTGAGGGAGCAATTTAAGAGGCAAGTTCTAGTTTTGGGAGCTATGTACCACATCTGTATCTGAAATAGGAGTATTATATATAAATAAATTGTAATTTCTAAGACGTACTGGTCTTTATTTTAACTTTGCAAACTTATGGCATGTTAATGTTCAGTGCTTAGGACATTTGCCAGCAGGGAACTAAAGTCCAGTGCAATTATGTATTTTCACTACAAAAGAAAATCCTAAATTTCACAGCCTTGTGGTACATTCTTCCCACAAACTTCAATGAGCCAGGCTGTACTTGAACTGTGGATGGTAAAACACAGATCTTGTCCTGCAAGGATTAAGTTCTTGACTGCAGACATCTGAAGTGGGTTGGTTTGAGACTAAGAGATAATGAACATTTTTGTGAAGCTTTCTGTATAAATAGGCAAAAAGTAGCTTTTGAATTCTCTGCTTGCCACATTAATGCAAAGGCTGTTTGCCAAGGCAGGGTACTCACATATTCTCTTTATGTGGTTAGTTAGCAGCTTGAACTGGAATGATTTTAGCATATGTTGTTTATACACTGAATTATTTTTCTGATAAAATGATAGAATGTGTTTTCCTGGGTGTAGAGATGCTTTCCTGCTTAACATTAGGATGTACCATGTCTGTAACAGCAGCTCACCAGCGTGATTGTCCAAGCAGGCAGGGATCAGGTTAGGAAAGCTAAAGCCCTGATAGAATTAAATCTGCCTGGGGACATCAAGGGCAACAAGGAAAGTGGCTGTAGGTGTGTCAGTAATAAAAGGAAGACTAGAGAAAATGTGAGCTCTCTCCAGAAGGGAAGAGGAGGCCTGCTTACATGAATATGGACAAGGCTGAGGTACTGAATTATTTTTTCCCCTAGTGCCCACTGCAGCAGATCAGTTTTGAGGCCATCTAAGGAGCATGGAGGTGAACAAGTCCATGGGGTCTGATGAGATGTGTCTGCCACTCCTGAGGAAACTTGTAGATGAAGTGGTGAAGCCACTATCCATCATATTTGTGAAGTTGTGGCAGTCCCACTGCCTGGAAAAGTGGAAATACAACCCTCATTTTTAAAAAGAGAAAAAAGGGAGATGTTGGGAACTACAGCCCAGTCAGTCTGACCTTTGTGCCCAGCAAGATTATAGAGCAGATCATCCTGAAAACTGTGCTAAAGAAACTGGGAAATAAGGAGGTCATAGGTGACAGCCAACAGGTCTTCATTAAAGGCAAAAAAAATGCTTGACTAACTTAGTTGCCTTCTAAAATGAGGTCACAGCATAAAGGAAGAGTGACATCAGCTACCTGGGCTTGTGCAAGGAATTTGACACTGTCCCATATATGGCATCCTTGCCACTAAACCAAAAAGACATGGATTTGATCAACGGACCCCATGTACAGACTGGGTGGAGAATGGATTGAGAGCAGCCCTGAGGAGAAGGACTTGGGAGGTGTTGGTAGATGAAAAGCTCAACATGAGCTGGCAGCTTGTAGCCCAGAAAGCCAAATACATACTTAGGCTGCCTCAAAACCTGTGTGGCCAGCAGGTTGAGGGAGGTGATTCTGTCCCTATGCTCCACTGTGGTGAGATATCACATGGAGTGCCGCATCCAGCTCTGGGCTCCCAGCATATGAAGGACATGGACCTGCTGGAGTGAAAGCTATGAAGATAGAGCATGGAAGCATCTGTCCTGTGTAGATAGGCTGAGAGAGTTGGAGTTGTTCGTAAGGAAGAAGAGGCTCTGATGAGACCTTCTAGTAGCTCTTCACTACTTAAAGGAAGACTACAAAACCTGCAGAAGGACTTTTTACAAGCAGTGGTAGTGATGGGACACAGGAGAATGGCTTAAAACTGGAAAAGAGTATATTTAGATAAGATCTTGGCTGTGAATGTGGTGAGGTGCTGGAACAGGTAGCCCAGAGAGGTTGCAGATGCCCCATCCTGGCAGTGTTCAAAGCCATGTGGGATGTGGTTGGAACTAAATGATCTTCAAGATCCTTTCTAACCCAAGCCATTCTGTGATTCTGTGGGTTAATTAGAGACATAACCTGAGCATTCCATTTGCAGAGTAATTTTAGATGTAGCTTCTGAAAAATATTTGTATAATTTTCAAAGTTATCTGATAGAACTGCTGTGTTAATTAGCAGGTACATGCTGCTAATGGTCGGTTAGGTGTCTAACACAGGCTGACTGACTCTTATTAGATTCTGCTTCTTGTTTAAGTAACTCCTGAAAATCCATATGGATTTCAGCAAATCACTGAAGCACATTCTTTGCTGAATGTGAGTACAGTAATTTCACAACTATAAGGCACACTGGGCTATAAGGCCCACTTCCGGGATGTCGGCAAATTTCCAAGCTTTGTCCATATATTAGGCGCACTGGACTATAAGGCGTACTTTTTTTGGCAGCCGCGGAGCTGAGCTGAGCCACGGCTGCCGTGGCTCCGCAGCTCGGCTCAGTGGCTGCCGCGGCTCCACTCCACTCGCACTTCCAGGTTGGCAAATTTCTGAACTTTGTCCACATATAAGGCGCACCGGATTATAAGACGCGCTTCTGGGTTTCAATCAAAATTTTAGTCAAAAGGGTGCGCCTTATAGTCGTGAAATTACGGTAGTCTCTGGATATGGTCTGGATGGATTTGGAAAAACATCGCAGGGTATTTTATCCGCAGTATTCAAGGCTCTTTAGAAATCAGCATGACTGTTCATACACAATAACAGACCCACTCATATTTTGTGCTTTTTTTGGCTTGGCAAGAGGGACACTTTTTTTTTTCCCAGAACTTCTCAGCTTTTCAGGATCTTACTTGAAGTCATACTACCCCAGCATTAGCTTTTGGTGTGGATAGTGCTGTTGAAGATAATTTTTTTTAAAGAAAATAGATTTTTTGGTGGTATGAGTCAGCTTTCCCTGGATTTTGAAAGCACACATATTGCAGATTATAAAATAATGAGAATTTATTAAGACTTTTACTCCCCATGTTGAATTTTGATGGCAGGTGGCAAAAGATATGGAAAAAGCCCAACACATTTGTGTCTTGCAAATTATTATTGTAACCATGTGCATCCAAGAGTAAAGTAATTGAGCAGCAACATTTTAATAGGAAAAACATTTCCTTGCTGTTATGATACAACTTCTGAATTATTCCCTTAGGGGAATAAGGTTTGACAAATATATACTCTATTTTACTCAGTTGGTCTTAAGAAAATCATACATGAAAACTGCAAATGGATTTTTAATAATATGTTTTAGAAATACATCAGTAAAGTACAAACAATAATGATGCAGTATATGTGTATTTTCATAGGAGCTTATTATTTTTAAGTTGTTCATATTTTAAAGAATGTTTAAAAAGCATTTAAAGTCAATTAGGCTTATAAAGGTATTATTTTCTCCTTATGAAAGTATTTTTCCCTCTCTATAGTGTCTTAATTTTTTCTTATTTTACTAGTTATTTTTAATGACTTTCATCAATGTAAGAGTGTTCTCTATGTGTAGGAATTTTTGTTTTCAGTTTTGGTGGATATTTTTTGGAGAAAACCTGAAATTTTTCATCTATGCTCTTAGTATGTTTTTGCATGTTATTTACCTATTGCTGGATCTATATAAGGCTGCTCCAGTGAAGTTATTTTATGCAATTAAACCAGGAGTGAGTTCTGGAGTATGGCAGTGCAAGAATGGCATAAATAAGCATTAGTCAAAGAAGCAACAATGGCATAGGATGACCAAGGAGAAACTATTTTCAAAGTAATGAACTGCAGATGTCCCTAGTATCAGTGTTGCTGGCATAAAATATTTTTAAAGTCCATTTGGGGAGTTTTTTTCATTTATATCTTAACTTTCATGTTCTATTTGATGAGTCCTTATGAATAGATTAGCTGAAATTTTCCATTATATAATCTTGTTATAGTTGTAAATTCCCCCAGACGTTTGTGTGCCAGTGGTCTGTATCATACTGAATTTTAATGGAAATTTTAAAATTAAGTTATTTTTAAAGAATGTGTACTTTTCTCTCCCCAGTTCACGTATTTTTGCAGCTTTTAAAGTATTCAACAGATGGTAGACTTATCACTTTCAGTGACCTTCAGTCAAGATGTTTGATTTGATAGCTACCTTTATAGCTTCTGAGCATATTATTCATGTTCCACTTCAGTAGAGCTGCATTTGAAGTGCAGCTCTTGCTCTCAGCTTTTGAGAGCAGAGGGTGAGAGAATTGATGTCATGGCCAGCTGCTCTGGATGTGGCTGATGGCTTGGAATTTAGGAAAGCATGAGACAGACAGGAAGGGGGGAAGGGACAGACACCTGAAGGTTTAGATGTGGGAAGGAGGGTGCAGGAATGTAGCTCAGCATCAAAGGGTTTGAGGTTAAAGAGGGATTAAAATACAGAACCTTAAGAAAGGACACCAAATCCAGAAGCACAGGGATGACAAAAAAAAAAAGAGGCAGGGAAGAAAAGGCAGCAAAGGGTAGGTAGGTGGTGAGAATAGGAGAATCCACAGGTTAGACAAGACAGAAGATGCATGAGAGGATCTTGCTAGAGCAGGGACTTGGTGGAGAAGGAGGTTATGTGAATTAATTAAATTGTCATGCAGTAACCAGGAGGATGACCAGCAAGGAAACCAGGAGCAAGAAGCTGAATCTAGGAAGGAAGACAGGAAAAAAAAGCAGGAAACAATGGGGATGAGCAGAAATGTTTTTGAGGACTTGGGTATATTCATCTGCTGCTGGAGCTGGCATTTATTCCCTCCTGAACATTTCTCTATTGCTGAGCAAGTTGAAACAAGAAGACAAGATGTGTTGTGTTTGGCCTGTGGCAGGCCAGCCCACGCAGGACAGAGTTGATTTTTGGTGTCACTGTTGAGTCCATTACTGAAAATTGGAGAGCCTTGTACCATAGTTTTAAGCTTACTGCCAACACTGCAGGTGTCAGTATAGTTTGTGGGTTTGCTGCTGTTCTTGTTGCAATTTTGAAGTTTATGAAGGCACAAGGAAGGATCCTAAAAATAAAGCTGAAATATCTTTAATGTGATTTAATGTGTTTTCCAAACCTGCAGAACTGCAGTAGCTAATGAAACCACCAACTGCCTCATGTGGTTATGCATATGATAGTAATATGGTGTTTAAAAATAAACTTGGGCATATGATCATGTAGATGGTAAGCTATTAAAGAGTTTATGAGTTATAGAGAATATTACAACTTGTATTTCATAATCAGCATCTAAGTATTTGTAGAGAAAGAAGAAAAAACAATCTCTGCATGTAAAGGTATCTTCTCTATCTTCTCTTGCATGCTTTGTCTGGGCTTCTATTAGATCACTGTTCTTAATAGGACACAGGCATCTAGCAGTAGTGTTACAGAGATCTGTTTTATAAAATAAGATATTGAAGGTATATTGCCAGAAGTGCCCTCCTTGTCCTGGTAGGCTGATGGCTTCCAGACCACTGTAACTCACGTTTTTTTTCTTGATGTACGCAGCATGTGAGGCTGTCCCAAGTGAAAGAGAAGCTTGCAGCCTAGTACCTGCTGTTGGTACTATTTGCTGTATTTGTGTGGCTGTTCTCTCTGGTACTCTGCGAGCAGCTCCTGTGCCTCTGCCTCTGTACAGTACCTGTTGTCACAGCATTGATCTTTTCAGATTCTAGAGTGTGGTTGACTGTTCTGTCCTTAACTCTAGCTAAGTGCCTATTTTGTGGAGCATTCCCTCTCGTGTCGTCCTTAGCTGTAGTCCTGTGTGTTTATTATGGAGATGGTGGGGAGGAGGAGGGCTCTGAATGTGTTGCTTTGGGGTCGATTCCTGAACTGAGCAAAGGTAAAAATAGACAGCGTGCACAACCAATTCTATGGTACAATTCATGAAAAAGCAGAGGTCCAAAGAAATGCATTATTTTATATTAATACACTATATTGTTTTCAAATTGATATATTGATTTGAATCATAATAAAGGTTTTGTATTTTCTTCCTCAAACTGTTGGAATTTAAAATTCATGCATGTGAAAGTAATCATTCATACTTCTTTCTCTGTTTGAGAGATTACACATTTCTTTCTATTCATATTCTTCCAGGTGACTTGGATTATTACTGGCTGGATCCTGCCACGTGGCACAGCAGGGAGACGTCCCCTATTAGTTCGGTAAGAAATAGAAAAATAGGGGTTCATAAGTATGAGTTCAAATGCTTACTAATTATTTCAGTTCAGTATAGATTTTTGGCTGTAAGAAATATTCTATGTGAATCATATAAAAAATTATTTTAGAGGACCATGGAAATTAAAATCAGAAATAAAATTTTATCAAAAATGTGTATTTGTAAAATTGCCTGAATTTTAACTTGAATTTAATTCCTTACATGACATGACACTTAATTTCACTATGAACCACAAAAAAAAGCAGTTTTGATTGTGGTGCTGCTCTGGGAAAGATTACTGTTTTTTGGTTTTTTTTTTTAAGGCTTGGAGCTGAAAAGCATAATTTTGATTTTATTATATAATGAATCCTCATGTGGTACACCTGCATAACATGTATTATTCAAAGGAACAGAAGTTCTGAATGCATATTCAGAGTCATGTAATTTAAAAGTAAATATTTAATTTTATTATCTAAGGTGTGTTTAAAATGTTTAATTGTATTGAAGTTTGAACTGGATTATAGTTCCATCTTTAGACTTAATACAGGGCTACATGTTTAATGTAGCCAGGGTCCAGCAGCTATAATTATAGAAAACTCAGGTGCAACATGTAACACATCTGAAGGATGGTTTTTGTGTATTGTGACATGTTGACAGAGTAATTTTATTGGTTTATACATGTGCATCTAAATACTGGGGGATGGTCACACTTCTTTAATTCCGCTGCTGGTTTTTAACAGCATCCCGTAACGTGGCAGCCTTCCAAAGAGGGAGATCGTTTAATTGGGCGTGTTATTCTTAACAAGAGAACAACCATGCCTAAAGAATCAGGTGCATTACTGGGGCTAAAAGTAAGTATTACATTATTTATGTGCTAAATGAAAGGAGGTTCCACTGACCATAGACATAGAGGTGTAAAACATCTAAATCAGAGGACTCTCCTGTCATGTGGTGTTTTGAAAAAAAAAAATGTATTTCTCTCTTTTTCTCAGTTTTCAACATTATATAGATAAGTTATGTCTATAAATACATTTACTCATTCTATACAGTCTTCTGTTGTCCATGACAGAGGAGTTGAACCACTTTGATTCAAAAGGATATGTATTCAGCTTCCTATCTGCAAGATACATGCTGCACATATCAATGCACTAATGGAGTCCTGCCTTTTCTAGCTCTGCTGTTTACAATTTAGTCAAGTAATTAATCTTATAATCCACATACATAAATGTATTCTGGATACAAATGCTTACAAGGTTAGTGTTTAAAAGCCACATAGCCATTTGAAAACAGAAATTCTGTAGAAAGAAACCAAATATTTACACAAAAATTTGCAAAAAGTCCTCCTAAATCACAGTAGAGGTTATAGTAAATGTAGTTCCACTTAATCTAGCAGCTCAAAATTAAGATATTGGCAACACTGTCCAATTGATTTAAAGCCCTAATTTACATTTTTAGCAGACCTTTAGGTTCATGTGTCTAAATTGCCAGAACACTAGAAAAAGAGAGCTGTTTCTGAAGCTAGTGGGGAATACAGTATACCAGTTCAAGCATTTCTCTCTCCAAGTATATTTTTAAATCTATGGAGCAACAAAGATGACCGATAGCATTTAATTTGGGTGTCCTTCCCTCTCCATTGAGAACAACAGAAAGAATGCAAGATCTGAACTATTCCTACCTTGAAGTGAAATAGTGTGGCATGGTAACACAAAAGATGAAAACAGCTTACCTCTACTAAATATTTAGTAGTCTATAGAACAAAGCTGATCTTTGGTGTCAGCAAACAATTCTATTTGAATATGTGAGAAAAAAAGGTTGAGTTGTAGAGTTTCTCTTTTGTTTTTTAAGTTTCAGTTGCACATAATATGAACTGAGGCCCTCACTGATAAATTTTACTCACTATCATGTGACAATATTGCTGGCAGATAGGCTTCTGGATCTTTTTTTGGTATTAAAGCTGCTGCTAGTTATTGTGATTGTAACAGCTAATTATTGTGATTGTAACTAATACCTAATGAACTATCATTCTAGTGTTTCATTTTATTAGAAAAGTGCTCCAGGATATTCCTAGCAAAGAAAACCAAACAAACAATGAACCCAAACCCCTCACCTGACTGGAGAAAGTAAGATAGTTAAGGAGATAGCAAGTCAGCAAGACAATATTTTCTTTGGGTTTTATTTAAAATCTGGCCTCTTGAGAGCACTTGTTTAGTTTTTTTCTGATGTTCCTGATACATGTATCCTGCAGTCATCTTAAAAAACATATCTCTTCATTTTCAGTTTCTCTTCTGTTTAACAAAAAGCCAGAAGTTGCTGGTTTGTCCTGTTATGTCCTTGGATGAGAGTGTCTATGTTTTAACAGTATCAACATTCTTGTGAACTTGTTGCTCATATTTAATAGAAGCCTATTTTCCTAAGTCTTCAATTGATGTACCAACTGCATTTTGGCATTTCATACATTTGAAATTATGTGCAATTTAAATTTGAGTACATGATAGACAATTACAGTAATTTCACAACAATAAGGTGCACCAGATTATAAGGCGCACTTCCGAATTGCTGGCAAATTTCCAAACTTTGTCCACATGTAAGGCACACCAGACTGTAAGGCGCACTTTTTTTGTTTTTAAAAATGAGAATCCGCAGGCAACAAAGTAACAAATTAGTAATGGAATCATGTGATCACGGGGTTTACTGGCAGGTGCTCAATTTGCAAACATTTTTCAAGGATTGGCGTAGCCTTTAAATGCAGCCCCAGGCGCCCTCCCCATGCCGTGGGCCCCAGCATTCCCGCCCGCCCCAGCACTGGCTGGTGCGGCTCTGGCGGCGCTGTGGCTGCTGTGGCTCAGCGCGCGGCTCGCACTTCTGGGTTTGCAAATTTCCAAACTTTGTCCATATATAAGGCTCACCGGATTATAAGGTGCACTTCCAGGTTTTGATCAAAATTTTAGTCAAAAGGGTGCGCCTTATAGTCATGAAATTACTGTATTTGTAAAAAGTGCATTTGCCTGGTTATTTATTAAGAAGTGTTCTTTCTGCAACAAATGCCAGTACTCAGCAAACTCCGTAAGATTGATTAGTCAAACACAAAAAAGGAATATAAATTTTATTCATTCTGTGTCAGCTTTACTTCTTTTTGTCTTTAAGCCTCTCTAAAACCCCAAATGACAATAGGTTTGTCTATGAACATTTCAGGTGTAATTGTATAAATAACATGAAAACTGATAAGTCTATATATTTGTGCTTTATGTGACATCTTGTTTGCGGCTTGGAGACTCACACATTTGTGATTGACTAGGTTGTTGGAGGAAAAATGACAGAACTAGGACGACTCGGTGCCTTCATTACCAAAGTGAAGAAAGGTAGCTTGGCTGATGTGGTGGGGCATCTCAGAGCAGGTAAATCAATCAGTTGGATATCTTTTATTAGTGGCCTATTGAATGCAACCTTTAGATCATACTAACATTTGTCATGTGTTATGTTAATTTTTTTTTAAATACAGAACAATAATGTTATTATGAAATGCCATTGTTGCCTACATTTCTGATTTATTATGAACACAATAGCTTTTGATGTGTGAGCTAAACAAAAGACACTCCTGAGGAATGCTGGTAACAGGACTGAGTGACACTAGTAAATTTTTTTTTGCTAGCTCAGGAGCTGCTGTTACACTCCACGGAAGCAATGCAAACATTTTTTTAAAAACTGATTGTAGTAAACAAAATTCACAACACTGAAGGATGACACACTGCATACACAGTGGATTTTATTAGTGTTCCTTTCAGTGTTAACTGTTGCAAATGAAAATGGAAAACAAGTAAAAAAAAAATCCTAAGATAATTTCTATTAGATGTATATATTGCACTTACAAATAAATGGCTGTGCTAATGGCACTTTTCAAGCTTCTAAATGAAGTAAGAATTATGCAGAGCATTTGGTTTTCAAAGTCACTTTTTAATGGTTTATATTTTTCTATAGCTCTCAGCAACTGCTTTCCAAGTGTTGTCTTAGCAAACCAAAGTACCAATGTAGTGCCTTAAAAGCCCAGAAGATGTGCCAATGTGTATGGCTTTAGGATAAATGCGTGAAGCAGATAGTAATAAAAAATAGAAAGGATGATGAGTCTCTAACAATATTTACTTTATTTGGCATTTCTAATATTTTCTTTCTTTCCAAAGCAATATACATGGGGTTGATAGCACCAACTATTATAGTTGTTGATAGATTTTAGATGCAGCTTATAATTACGGAATATAAATTTGTCTCTCCTAATCTTAAACCACTTGGGCTGAAATCCTAATTTTCTATTTCTGGTCTAGGTTTTTTTGGTTTTTTTTTAATGAAAGCTATTTTTAATTTCTAAGAGTAGTTTTAGAGACAAAATTATTTCCCTGTAAACATACGTTGTTTTGCACATTTCCAGTGAGTGAAAGTCTGTTCATCCTATTGCATGGGACTAGAGCACACGAAAAAGTCATGGATGAGTCCTTGCAGTTAGCAAAAAAACCCTTTTTGTCCTTATAAAAAATGTCCAAAGTTTGAGTAGTTGATAAAGCTTTGAGTAATTGTACAAACTTCATAAACCTTAATAATTGCAAATATTAAATCTTGCACGAGGAACAGAACATCCTCGTGCAAGAGTAAGCTCTGGGACCCAACCAGCTAAAAAGCACCTTGACAGGAAAGTGTCTGAAGGTTTCAGTACAGGTCTTTCATGAATTTTACGTGAAAATGCAATTTTCATTCTTTGTAAAAGAGGATGAAAGTGAGATAAATTCTCTTTAATTCTCTTTAAATTCAAGGGGATGAAGTTCTAGAATGGAATGGTAAACCCTTGCCTGGAGCTACAAATGAAGAAGTTTACAACATTATTTTAGAATCAAAATCAGAACCTCAAGTTGAAATCATTGTTTCAAGGCCTATTGGGTAAGGCTAAAGACTTGCTTCTTAAGCACAGTTATTACTTCCGTTAATAGGACTCTTAAAGGGATTATTTTATTAATTATTTTTTATTGCTTAATAATGGGATACAATTATCTTTGTTTTATTGGCATTCTGTATAGTCTGTTTTCTTCACTACCATTTACACTCTGGTGCTTTTGCAGTGATGTACAAGCATAAACGTTGTTTTCTGCGTGGTCAAAGCACTGTAAAAGCTTTTACCAAGTGGCAGAGGAAAATCAGTGGATTCGGTAGTCGTGTGGATGACAAACTTCTGGTTTTCAGGCTTTCAGCCTGCTAGATCAGCATAATTCATAAAGGTCTTCCTTCACAAGTGGAGGGAAGCATTGAAGGATTCTAATAAGCCAGTACTAGCTGGATTCTAAACAGGCCCTCTTTAATAAGCTAAAAAATGAAACACAAAACTCGTAATTGAAAAGACTGTATTTATCCTTAAATGAATGTTATTGAAGTCAAACATGGAAGCAAAAGCTTCAATCAGAAATTAGCATTAATGTGTTATGTGTTTATAATCTATTTTATTTTTTATTACAAATCCGGGTTTGGATTTTTGTGACAACAATTTTTATATTCTCAATTTCCTGAATAAATCTTAGAAGGAAAATAAAATCTTTTAGAATTGATAAAATTAGGAGGATTGGCCCTGCATTAGTGATAGTAGTATTAGTGACATCAGGAATGTTTTAATGTTTTGAGCTAAGTCTTACAAAATTGAGTATGAATCATTTACTGTAAATTCACATTGGCCTTGTGAAACAGAGTTGCATGATTTACGGTAAGTAGTGAGTTTTTGAATTTGCTATTTTCATCTTAATTATAATATTTGCTTGTCTCAAATATACTTTTTCAGTTTCAGAAACAAAAAGCTATTCATTTTCTTTCTGAGTAAAATATTCTTCTTTTACATTTTGATTATTGATTTTGTCTTTGCTATGCGAGTGTAGCTATATTTTGCACATAAATTTTGCCTTTTTAATGGGAATCTCTCTTAAAGTACTTAAATAAAATTGACATTAATAGGTAATTCCACCTATCAGTTTGACCTTCTAATGGAAAATGAAAGTCTGATGTAATAATAGTGGCTGTTAAATGCTAAAATTACCATCCAACTGAAGACTGTGAGGGAGTGGAATTTGGGGTTTTTTGCATTTTTTGAGTCAGATAAATTAGGAGATATTTTTAAAGGAAATTGAAAATTCAGTTCTACATCTTTGTTATTAAAAATAACATGCCTTATTAAAAAAGGAGATTTTTGGGAGTCTATTTTTTAAATATAAATCAGCAAAGAGAAATATGTTGATACCAGACATGACTTGAATTTCATATCTCAGTTGAAGAAAAGACGGAAATGTATTTGTACAACTGTACAACTGATGTAAAAGGAAAGTGCTAGATTAGCATATTAAACAATTGACTTTACATAGATTTACATTTATTGCTATCAATATTGCAAATGTTGTGTGCCCTTTAGCTTCTAAGATAACTTCAGTATTAAACCAAATATATTCTTTTCGTTTGATAAATCTATTAGTTTAGAAAAATTTAGTGCAAGGTGACTGCGTTCCAGTGCCACATTCCTGAAGAAATACTGAAAAAATACCAACCTTTTTAAAAGTTTGTTCAAAATCAAAGAATGTTCCTGAATCTGAATAGTGGATTTTACACTAGAATAGTGCACCCAGAAATAGTACCAATAAAATGTAAAGTTTTTCTTTGGATGACCCATGCATATTTTTTCAATACGTAGTCAAAATTAGAGCACATCAAATTTTGGTTTTATTTTGAGATAAATGGAGTCTTGGCATGGAATTTTTTGCATAGTAGAACAACATTTCTCGTGTAGAGTTATGTCTCAATAGATTTTATATTTTTTTCTTTTGCTTGAGGGTCAGGTTATTTTCTGACATTTTTATGAAAACAAATAAATATCCCTCCTTAGAGCCTAGAAATTTATAATTTAAAGATAGATCCCTTCTATCCCACAGTAATGAGTCAGAGTCCAGTTGTCTCATGTCAGATTGGCAGTTACCCGTCTGTCATCTGAAAATAAACAAAATTTTCAGACATTGTACAGCAGAGAAAATCCTAATAGTAGTTTATCAAAAGAAAAAGCATGTTGCATAGGATTTTATTTTTCTCTTCTTTTCTTTTTTCTTAATAATTATCATCTATGTAAATTGTGTTGCATAATGGAAGAAGATTTGCTTGCATTGACAGTTTACAGTTTACTTTTATTTTGTCCCTAGCTCCATTTTGTCTTGTTTTCCAAACTGTGTGATGGTTTCAGATTCATGACAGGGAATTTTTTTTCATCCCTTCCAACACATCTAGTATGTCAAAGTTTGGTGGGTACTTTTAGGTGCTGACTAAGCAAAATTGAAGTTGCTTGATACAGCATTAAGTGATAATCCATTACAGCTAAAATTCTTGTGAGAGAATAAGTTCCCGAAAGGCCTGAAAATGGTATTTCATCCACGTAATTTAAGTGTCTCAGTATTAATAATGCAGATAATGCACCAGCACTTTAATTGGTCCTGATTTAAAAATTCCTAGCATATTAGGTCTAAAAAGCCCAAATATGACACAGTTTGCCTTAAGTGAATAATGGAATGACTTTAGGTCCACAAGTTAGACTGCCCACAAATTAGATTGCCAGTTACACAATTGCGGTCTAAACAATTTGCTCAGTCTTGTAAATTTGGATTTCTGTGTCTGCCAGCAAATGTAATTTTAAGTAATGGATAATTGTAGGATGTTTATTAGAGAAAAAGGTGCAGCACATAACATTATTAGCAGCTAAAGGCATAACAACAATAAACAATATAACCGCAATAGTACCGTGAAACTCCATAGAAACTAATTGACACTAATTCTAATGGCTGCAACACAAGGTGGATAAGAAACCTATAAAAAGTAGAATTAATGGATTGGCTGTCTCAATATGAGGGGAAGAATTACCTATGAATATGCATACAGTGTGAGCAGTGGTTAACATAGGACAGCACAGAAAATCCTCTGGCAGTGTACTTTTTGGAGAAGAAGCGTGACATGGTAACTAACTCACCATCTCTTGTGTGCTCTATGGGATAGTGAAGGTAAAACAAATGTTTTTTTCATTTGTCTCTATTTTCTTTGTCAGATGCTAGCTATCTTTGCTTAGATTTCCCCAGATAATGCTGCCAAAATCGTTTTTTCTCTGATAAGATTTAGTTTCTCTGTGAAGAGTCAGTTACTGTGGTCTAGGTCCTGGCAGGGAGGTTGAACCTCCATCATAAACCAGACACTGTTGAGCTCCAGAGAGCTGCTCAATTAATTAGTGCAAACTGCAGATTGATCTACAGGTTCTGATGGGAAGGAATGGTTTTGGAAATAGCAGGATGGGCACTGGGGAGAGGTACTAAGAAACTTTTTAGAAACTCTCTGGGGTGTAGAATATGATACATGTGCTAGGAAGTGTGGATTACAACCACATTTCGATTTGGTTTGTCTTCAGTGATCAGCCTTTTGACAATATACCTCTGAGAAATTATAGCCGTGCAAAACAGTGATTCTTACAAACCATATATCTGCACAGAGCAGTTTCAACCTAAGATATAGTTTGGTTTAATTTATATAGTCACTAAGGTGTGAAAGAATCAGACATAAGATAATAATGTGTAATATCATGCGAGACCCCCAAATACCTTTGTATGAAGTTTGAGGTTGGCAGCTCTTTACTGGAGGTGTGTCTGACGCTACTTTTCTCAAGTCCATATTGCTCCAAAATGGGAGTAAAATTTTGTTACTGTATTAGATAAGCAGTTGTGCAACTTTGCACTTTGTTTTTCTTTGGCTAGTCCAATTTTGAATATTTTAAGTGATGAGCTACTATTTCTTCTAAAGAGTGTTTTTGTAAATCATATGTCAGAATATTTTCTGCATTGCAAACTTACAAGCAGGCTAGATAAGACCAGTTTTCTTACAAGAAAAGTTTTAGATTATAGTTTCCTTTTAGGATGTTCATTCTCTAATTAAAATGCCAACATTTAATACTCTTGTAAACTGTGTGGATCTGTTTCTCATGTTAATTTATTGTTAAATTTTTCTGTGTTGGTTGTAATAGTGTGAAAGTGCCTTAGCATAAATATAAATCAGTTATTAAGTGCTGATATTCATAGTTAATATTTGAAGTTTATTTTTAGCCTTTTTTTTTCTACTGTATTGTTGAGAATACAAGAAAAAAAATCCAATGAGAATTAGGTTTAGTGTTTTTCTTTAACCATGCCAAGACTAAAGAACTTGACACTGTGGGCGGCACTTTTGATGTTCAAGTGCTGCACAGCAGATGAGAGTGTTCATATTCTAGCACAAGAAAATATTGCTTAAACTTAACGTTGTATTGAACAGAAAAATCTGTTTGATTATGGTAAATAAATACTTCAGACTGATGAGAAATGCACTAGAAAGTCTGACCTTGAAAAGAGAAAATGTTAAGAGGAAGAAGACTGTACAACAGCCCTGCTGTGCAACACGTCGTTAATCTGTTCATATGTTTATAGAGTAGTACTGTGTCATGTCAAGAATGACGAATTCAGCTATAATTCCATGAGTTTGAGGAAACCACATTATTTTTGACTCATGAAGTCAAGACAAGGAGAAGCACATTCTTGTTTAGTAATGCGAGGTTTAAGCTGATTTGAAACATTAACACAGAGCTGAAATTGCCTCTTTTACAGCACAGGCACCACAAGTTTAAATTGCAGGACACAAAAAGTGCCTTTTAGGCTCAGTGGTGGGGCGCTGGTGCATTCTTTTTTGGATATAAGTATCTGTTTCTTTTTCATTACTGACTTTTATATACCCAGGAATCTTAGTTTGATTGACTTCCAAGTCAGAAAAATTTCTGTGTTTCACTGAGCAGACTGTCTGAATACATTTAAAATTCTCAACTACAGACTTAAAATCTTAAATGTTCTTCAGAAATGTTATTACAGTTCCAGTTTTGGATTAGTCTGTGTGCACAAAAATACATTCAAGTAATTCACTGAAGAGTTTTGTTTCCACTTCCCTGCTCTGCTATTTGGTTTAGATTTGTGCGATACTAGATGATTTTTACTCGTGTAATGTATTTTCAGTGATGGCTGAGAATAGAGAGAGCCAGGAATTAGCATCATCCAGATTTTGATGGAAGAGTAAATTTATTGATGGCAAAATGCTGATAGATGTGTGTGGACTTAATCAGTTTATCTTGCTTATACCTCTATATGTGTTGCATATGTATGTTTTGAAAAATATCCATACCAAATTGTAATGTGGCTTCATTTTCTTTTGTCCTTTGCATTATTGCCTTATTTCAGATTGCTAATACTCTTTATTTTCCTTTTTTATTATTGTAAGACATTTTCATCAGTTTCATTCTCTGAACTCCTTGAGACGTTTATATAAAAATTACTAGTGAGTTAATCTTTGTCTTATTTTTTTGATTTTTGTTCCTCAAAAAAATAGTTGAACAACTATAGCTGTACTTCCTTTTGGCAAAGGAAGTACAGCCATGTACTATTTATTTTTCTTTTTCTAAAAGTTCTGTTTCTCTATTTTTCCAATTGTAAAAGCATCCTGTAATCCATCCACAATGTTAACATTGTAGTGCTGATACTGTTACATCTGCTAGTTCCTCAATCTGGACATAGTTTGCATTTGTGCAATTTTCATGAATGGTAGTAGAAAGTACGTCTTTATATATTTCCTCTTTCTTTCCTTGTAACCTGTTGGAACGGAAACATATCTATGTTTCCAAAAAACTGTCCCAGTGATGTATGTGTCACAACCATAGGTCGTCTCTGTTGTTTCTAATTACTATGTATTCACATTTTAGTGATATTCCACGGATTCCCGAGACTTCCCACCCCCCATTAGAGTCTAGTGAGTACACACCTTGTTCCTTTCTTTAAGCATGGTCTTTTACCCAGCAAAATTATTTCAGCTAAGAAATGTCTGAAAGAGAATGTGTGAAAATTACAGTAATTTCACGATTATAAGCCACACCTTTTTCATTGAAAAATCCAGCCTATCCCAGTGGTGCGGCTTATATTCAGGTGCAGCTTATCTATGGACAAATCCCAGCGAAATGCCAACCTGGAAGTGAGAGCCGGCCGGGGAGGGCACCTGGGGCTGCCTTTAAAGGCTTTGCTGGTCTATGAAAACTGTTTGCAACTTGAGCACCTGACACTAAACCCTGCACTGGCATGATTCTGTTACTAATTTGTTACTTTGTCACATATGGATCCTCGCTTTAAAAAAAAAAAAAAGTGGCTTATATTCAGGTGCGGCTTATATATGGACAAAACCCGTGGTGTACTCGGCTACTGGGAGGTGCGGCTTCTAATCAGGTGCGGCTTATAATTGTGAAATTACCGTACATTTATTCTGAGGTTCTGGCGTGACAAAATTCAATGTATTTTGGTGTTGTGTATTAATTTTGAAGCAATATGGAATTTTATTAAGCATATACAAATTTCAAATCTTAGCAGAAATCTATTTTGTCATTTTGTGTCTTGTGTTGTTAGTACCAAAATAACAATTTACTTCCCCTAACATATGAGAGAAAACAGGTATAGGGGACTGCCAAACGTTCAAATGGTGTCAGGATTTCACCTGCACCATGCAAAGTCCAGAGATCTTGTTTTTCTTTTTTTTAAACAAGAAAACCTTGGTTAAGTGAATTTTGTGTGCATACTTCAAAAGACTGGTGTTCTTTATAACTACGACATTTGAGTATTTTTGGCCTGAGTATTTGAGGGCCATGGCTACCAGTCCTTTTCCATCTGAGCATTTTCTGAGATACAACCAGAAGCCTTCCCTGGGACAGGGAAGTTCTGTTCACTTGTCACAAGCTCATATCACTAGTAAGGGCTCTGCTTCACTTGGGAAGAACTGATGATGTCCAGCAGTTACTGAAATATCCTCCATTCCAGATGCATGTCCTGCATGTATTCCTATTAAAATTTCAGAGGCTACTGGGAGTATAATCCATACAACATATGTGGTTTGTTCATCAAAGACTTAGGATCATAGAATCAGAGTACAGTAATGTCACAACTATAATGCTCACCAGATTATAAGGTGCACTTCTGGGTTTTGATCAAAATCTTAGTCAAAAGGGTGCACCTTATAGTTGTGAAATTACTGTACTTACCATGGAAAGGGAGATATGTAATTCAGTCAGAGGACAGTTTTTCATTTAAAACACCTGCTACAGTTTGTCCATGATGTATGAGGTACATTCTTTTATTTGTTATTTCAAATACACCAAAAAATGGCAGGTTTAATCTGAGATATAGAGGTAAACAAGCGGTCTTTTCACTGTGTTTTCTACATCAGCCTAATCCAATTCAAAGAAAAAGCAGTTCATAAGTTA
Organism: Sialia sialis; assembly: GCA_009812075.1. Lineage (NCBI taxonomy): Eukaryota > Metazoa > Chordata > Aves > Passeriformes > Turdidae > Sialia > Sialia sialis. Next base: position 72,802,137 of record VRYO01002297.1, on the reverse strand, counting down.
TCCAAATTTTGGATGGTAAGTTCATGTGTTTCTCATGTGGTTTTAGGTTCAAGTTCTTTTGAATCTCAGAAGATGGAAAGGCCTTCTATTTCTGTTATATCTCCGACTAGCCCTGGAGCCCTACGGGATGCACCTCAGGTCCTACCAGGGCAGCTTTCTGTGAGCATCTTTTGTTTTTCTTGAGGTTTTAACGGAAATGTGTGAAGTGCTGGTCCCTCAGCCCTGCACATTCCCAAGACCTATTGGGAAGCCATGATAAATGTTCAGTGTTGGTAAAGGTTAATATCTATCAAAAGATTTTTGAGACCTTCTGTATGCACTAACAAGGTATCACTGTAATCATAGCAGACATAAGAAATTGTTGTCTTAGTACACCAAAGAGTGCAGGAATTGATGTTGAGAAGAGCCCATAAAAGTGAAGAAGAGCCTTGAAACTTATCCTTTTGTAGTTTTTGCATTGAAAATAGTGACTTTGCTATACATGTTGCAGATAACAAGTGTAGTATCAATATTTTCTTTATGAGAGCATTTAAAAGGCTGTGTATTTGTCAAGCATTACACTATTCAGTAATGCATTTTAATTGAAGTCCTACTTATTAAACATACTGTCAGTACTTAGACTTTGTTTTCTACATTCTCTTATTTTTTTATATTGATCATATTAATTAATGAGTATGCAGCAGGCATAAAAATTTCCTAACATTATGATTCTGTCAAGAAATTATGCAGCTCTATACTATTGTTTCCATGAACACTTTTGAAAGGGTTACAATCTGAGTAGATAGATTTCAACTATGCCTTGAGATTAGATGCAAGCAGAGCTTACTATTTAATGTAGCTTTTAAGGTGCAGAACTAAGATGTGCTGGTTTAGGTGCAGTTACAGATCCAAGATTATGTGGTGAGTACAGTAAACAATTTAAGTATGATCAGGCACCATAATTTTATTCAGCTGTGATAAACACAACAGTCTTTGGTATATGCCATCATCTTTTCCATTTAATCTAATTAAATATTAAGGGATTTTAAATGCAATGTATCTCATTGTCTCTGGGGAAAAAAAAAAAACAAAAAAAACCGGTTACTTTTACATTGTGGTTATTTTTGAAAATTCTGAAAATTCTGTTTCTTCTCCGTTTTCAGTAATGTTTTCTGGTAACTTGTAGGTTAAACTCTGGTATGACAAAGTGGGACATCAGTTAATAGTAAACGTTCTACAGGCAACAGATTTGCCACCAAGAGTAGATGGACGCCCCAGAAATCCCTATGTAAAAATGTATTTTCTTCCAGACAGAAGGTAACTCTATTCCAGTTTAGAAAATTACGCTTTTATTTACCATGTATTGAATCAACTTTTAATGAATGCTTCTAAAGAACTCCTTTTTTACAATTTTTTTTTTTTTATCGATAGAATTATTATAACCAAAAAATTGCACTTGAATAATGCAAGTCACTATCAATTTAATTTCGTGGTCTTTTGTAAGAATGTGATCCACTGTGCAGAAAATGCTTTCTTCATTTAGGCGTTATCGCCTAAGAGAAAATGAAAACAGTTTCATGCTGATGGGTGCATGGTATTTTCTGATTTATCTCTACGAATAATTTACAGAAAAATATTTATGTTTCAGTGATAAAAGTAAAAGAAGGACCAAAACAGTGAAGAAAAGTCTAGAGCCAAAATGGAATCAAACTTTTCTCTACTCACATGTACATCGTAGAGATTTTAGAGAACGAATGCTTGAAATTACTGTATGGGATCAGCCAAGAGTACAAGAAGAAGAGAGTGAATTTCTTGGAGAGGTGATGTTACAATCACATTTCTTCTCTGTTCATTGCTTGGTTTTGAGTACATATTTTGAGTGCATATTTTGTATATGTGTTCCTCTGTATACCTTCAAACGAAAATTGAAACCTGATGATTTTTCTACTAGATTCTTATAGAGCTGGAGACAGCACTTTTAGATGATGAACCACATTGGTATAAGCTACAGACACATGATGAATCTTCACTACCTCTGCCTCAGCCATCACCATTCATGCCAAGAAGACATGTTCATGGTGGAGAAAGCACTAGCAAAAAATTACAAAGTAGGTCCAAATTCCATTAAGGTCTCTTAAATTTTAAATTAAAAATACTGGATATGGTGTAATGGTACTTAAATTCCAAATAAAGTAAAAAAGATACTTTTGAATATTTTTTAGGAGCCATGAAAATGTGTGGCAGAAAGGCAATTTAAATTATGACAGTATGACATGTCAACCTTACAACTGTGACATATAACTTTCAAGTGTGTGAAACCTGCTGGAATTGATTTATCTTTCAATAGCAAAAAAATTGTTGAAAGATATTTTTTTTCATAGGTTTCTTTTTAAATAGAAAAATGAAGTTTATAATTATTGGATACTTGAAAAAATTAAAAGCATTTCATTTTATAAAAAATAGTCCTTAAAGACTTATAAGGCTAAAAACCACTTTTCATCATAAAGTTAGTCTCACTATCCAATATGCTCATTAATGTGTGCAGAAAAGAGAAATTGTATTTGTGTATTTGGGAGGTACAGTTGTTTTCATGAGTCTGATTTCAGGTTTCTATGAGGCATGTTAAAAGAAAGAGATATTTCAACATTGTAGTTTCTTTGTTCATTTAAATTGAGATTTACTTAAAAATATGCAAGATGTAGGGGATTATTTAAAATACTTTTCCAAGCTATTTTTCTGATTTTTCTAAAACATGGAAGTCATTCACTCCAGCCAATGCATGGGAAATCAGTGCACATTCAGGAATGAACTATAAATATGTGTTACTGCTGTAATTGCTGCATAGATGCCCAAATGGAGGATATGTGTAGAGAGAGCAAATTCAAGGTTAGTTTTTGTGAGATATTTGAGCTTTTCTAAAAGCTGGCAGTGCTGTTTCCTCTTCCTCTCTTTTGCCATATGCTGCCTCACCTCCTTTCCTGTTCAGCGAGCTGATTCAGCACATTCACTAAAGTAGCACAAAAGCGTTGTATTTCCTTCTACTTGAGCTTTTCTTTTGGAGGCTAGACAGATAAACTATCCTAGTAGAGGATTACAGAGGACTTGAGGGGAAGAGAAAGGGAAAGGAGGCTGCAGCAGCTGTAAGCTATTCAATTGGCTCAGCTCTCTTGGGAAGCATCAGTTAGTCAGTGAAGTTCAGTTCTTCTCCGTTGTTTCAACTTAAAATCATCTTTTTTGGTTTCATTATTATGTTAAATGAACATATTCTTACATATTATAACATGACCAGATGTTCAGGTATTTGTTTACCTTACTGTTGTGCAGGATCTCGGCCAATCAGTGATAGTGACATCTCAGATTTTGATGTTGATGATGGTATTGGAGTTGTTCCTCCAGGTGCGTGGATGAACAGCATGGTCCTGATTTCTTTTTCTTCTTCTTCTTTTTTGCTTGTTTGGATTTTCTTTTTTCTTTATAATATTTTGGAATATTGAGGATACTGGTTTTGGAGAGTGCATTGTGGAAAAAATAGTTTTCCTGATTATTCCATGGTACCTGTGCCATACCTGGTAAATTAAAAGATTCTACTCTTCATTCATTTATATTTATTTTACATATCACTCTTCATATGCGACCCACTGGTTGGTTCAAATTGGTTAATTTTTTACTGTGTAATGCTCCAAGCATTATTTAAAATGCAAATTGAATGACCCCCACATTTTAAAATATTTAAGATTTCAATTTTTATTGAAATAATGTTTTTTTATTATTTTGCTTTTTGCTTGAAACTTAGTTTTAATGCAGTCTCCCATGGACTTTATTGATAATGCATGGCTATAGATCAAGATGCATGTGGCATGGCTTTATTTTTTATACTTTTCATAAGCCTTCATGAACTATCATTACCCTAAATGTTCATAAATATTTACTTGTAGAGACTGTCATGGTTTGACTTTTAGTTCAGCATTCCTACATACTGAAAATCTTGAGGATTATCTTGGACACCACATTCTTCTATTTCTCATGCACTGTTGCCACAAGTCAGATAAATATATTTCCGAATTGTCCCAAGCTAACTGAAGTCATTATGTCATTGCCGGCACTAAATCAGTTTTTTTGTGGATCTTCCTGATAAAAACTATTGAATTAAATCATGGTGGGATTCAGAAAGCTTTCTATCTTCATGCTCTGTTTTTAAAATAATCTCACAATTGATTTATCCACTATATAACTGTACAAATAAATCACATACCTTCTTAATACTCTATTATCTTGATGTTAACTGAGACAAATTCTCCTTACTTTGATGCTGATTGTGTTCTTTTCTTATTGTTTATACTTTGCACCTCAGCTGCTAGGAGAGAAACTCATTCATGTATGCCTAGTTATGATATTTGATGTTTTTACATCAGCAGAGAGTGAGCATTTAAAATTAAATATAAAAAATAGAATATGAATATTTTTCCTGGCATTTTTTTTGTGGTTTTTTTTTTTAGAGTTTTTTTTCCTAGTTGAAAATGTTGACACTGGCTTATCTTTGTAGACTTACTTATGCTGAAAAATTCAGTATATTCTAATAAGAACTGGGGCTTTTTTTAAGCTGCCAGTCCTTCCTTACATCCATTTGAAAGAAATAATTTTCCATCTGACAGGAAGAATTCAAAATGGTTCAGCTGCATGAATTGGACTTTGTTCACTGGACCACCATTTGAATAACTGATTCTTACTGACATTTCTTTGGACTTCATGCTGAGGTGTGCCTTTTCTGAATGCACAGATCCAAACTGTTTCCCAGATCACTGTAGAAAATAGCAGGATGTAATTTTTAGAACTGGATTTGTAACAATCTGAGTCTCCAAGTTAAAAATTGAAGGGCATAATGAGGTAGCTCCTTCTGAAGTTCAACTAAAACAGAAACATTCTGCTAGTTCACTTAACCAAGCAGAAATTTGTCCATTTTAAGTTTAATTGATTAATTTGTTTGGCAATTCTAAATGGAGTTCATCTGTTTGTGATTCCTATATGAACTGAATATGCATATAAGTGTGTGGGGTTTGTTTGCATATGCAACCTGAATTCTTAAAAGGCAGTTAGTCTTTAGGCACAGGGACAAAGAAAATTTGAGTAATCAGCCACAAATGTGTGAAAGCCTATGTATGGAAATGTGTTTTGCAATAAGACCTGGAAAAGGTTTCCAGACCCATTGTCTGTCAAATTGTTTGACAACATTAGGCACAGACTCACAAATGTGACTGGAGATCAGTTTCATATATATGCATTTCTACCCTCCTGTCCAGTTTTCTTAACTTGCCTCTTGGCTAAATTGTTAAGCCTTTGGGCTGCTCTGTTTGTTTGCACTGAATGAAAAGTGCACTACCTTCTCCATAAAACAGGTTCCTTTGTTAAAACAAAGTTCCACGCAAGTTTTTCTGCAGGGCCTTGACCCCTGCTGTCCTCCTGCCCTTCAGTACTGTGATCCTCACCAGAGTACACCCCAGCTCTTGTCTGGTTCAGATTTCTCACACCTTGTGTTGCATAGCGTGCAAGTGGGAAGGAACAGAAAATACGCATATTTCCCTTTAATGTAGTATGGTTATACAGTATTTTGGAATATGGCTTTCACAATCTTTTGAAGCCTTTATTGGCTTCAACCAGATTAGTCTAGTTTTAAGATATTCCTTCTCAAGACAAGTAAGAATATCAAAACTGTGTTTACAATATTTGACACGTAAGAAAG
>VRYO01002297.1:72739767-72795421 GCA_009812075.1 Sialia sialis | reverse complement strand
TATAATTGTGAAATTACTGTATTTAAATTAAATTACATCCACAGTCTTTCCCTCATCCACTAAGAGAGAGACCTTGTCACAGAAAGAGATCAGATTAGACAGGCAGAATCTTCCTGAAAGTTATTAATTTTCTCTTTTTCCTGAAGGATAGGAAAACAATGAATTTATTTAGCCCCCTTAATATCTCAAGATTTTCACAAAGGTTATTGCTCATTTTCTAATATATAAACGCATAACTAAAAAATATAAAAGCACAGAATTTCGCTTCATCTCTGTGCAAGCTAAAATCATAAAGGAAAATAGTTTTGCTAATTTAACTAACCTTGAAAATCCTTAAAACTATAGTTTCAAATTTTTTACCAAATGCTAAGGCAAGTGCAGTATGAGAATTTAGTAATAACAAAGAAAACTATTTTCCTAGAAGTTTCAGCAGCTGCAAAGAATAACTTCTTGTCAGTGGAAGAAAAGTTTGTTACATCAAAAATAGTGGTACTTTAATAAATTCCAAAATATTTTAAGAAAAGTATTTTTCCCTTGTCATATCACTAATTAATGAATATTGTCTTTCATGTAATAATACCATCCTCATTTATTAGTACTACCTTGCAGTGGTATACATATCTTTTTTTTTAATCAGCTCTTAGATATGTTCATAAAAGTTTATATCAACAGCTGAAAGTAATTTGAAGCTCAGGTTTAACAAAAATTATTTTGGCTGGCTTTTTGTGGTATTCTGACATCTGTTCACACGAAGAAAATATTCTTTTAGATCTCTCAATCCCTGCATGTGTAAGAGATGCTTAATCTCGAAGTTTGTGATCCTGAGCTGCTCTTAAACCAGTCACTCTGAGCCTGTATTGTACTGGGCAGCCCAGTATTCCATAAGGGTCAGTGAAGGTTTTAATAAAATATGAACATGTTTTGAGACCAATCTGCTAACCAAAGCTTCAGTAGTTTCTTTAATTAAAAACAAAGCAAAAAGAAAAAAAAAAAAAGCTGATATACAGTTGGCAATATCCCCAGTGGTATTTTTAACAAGCTGCATTGCTTATGCTATGGGTAGCTCTTCAGAGCAGTTTCTTTTTCGGTCACATGTAACCTGTATATTTGCCTTCCTCGTGTAGCAGGAGGGTGACATCAATAACTTGTTCTTGTCTGTATTGTCTTTAAGGAAAAATAACGTAATACTGGTATCAAATGTTTGCTGGAACCATTTTCATCATCCATCCTGCATTCATTTCCTGTCACACCTGACAGTTTCCCATGAGCAACTGAGAAACTTCTGCATAAATTACCATCAGCTTGGTTGCTGCTATCATGCTGGTCCATGCAAAATTTTTCTCTGCTCATGTTGAAGAGCACAGAGCCTTTGTATTTGAGGATATGAGGAAATGTTACTGTTGCTGTCACTGTCATCGTCACTGTGAAAGCAGGGGTGTGATTTGACCAGTTCAACAATTCTTGAATTAATGCTTGGGATAAGTATGAATTACTGTCTGTGTTCTGTAAGCTTTGTGTACACACACTGCATAAGTTTCAGGTATTGTTCCCAAGATAGCTTGGCTATGCAAAATATATGACATAAAATAGTGTTTCTATACACTAGACTTCTGAGACTTCTGAGTTTACAGGATAACCCTATGTACAGTTTTTTAGGGAGACCAGAAATGCTCTAGAAATATATTTTAAATTTAAATTAATATTTCATTTTTTAAACTTAAATTGCGTGTATTTTAGTACAATTGCCTGAAGATTCTAAAGAAGTTTACGATTTCTTTGGTTTAAGTGTTTGATATATGTGAACTGCTTTTCCTTCTGATAGAGATGACAGGAATTTTTATAATGCAAGCTTATTTGGAAAATGAAATATCTTTTTGCAAGTACAGCTTAGATTTAGTTGTCCTGGGAAAGAGAATACATCCAGTTTTCATTTTATGTTTTCTTCCTCTGACAAAAGACCTAGACATTTTCTGCAGCAATTGTGGTTCATGAATCTCCATTAAAGTCCTGAGGGAGTCCCCCTTTTACTTCGAAATTTTTACCCAGTCCTTGTCCTGAGATCAGGGACATCCTTGTGTTACTTTATAATTTTATTACAGAACTCCAAAACACTTTTTTGGTGGTAAGATACTCCAGCAGCACAACATATCAAAAGCTACTTTGGAGTCCTGCTTTGTTAAAAGCTTGATAAACTGTAGTAGATAGTTTCAGCATGTTGTCAACTTTTAGAGGCCATTAGGATATAATGGTAAACTCTTACATATGTTGGGAAAAAAGTGGGAATTCTTCTTTGATGTTTGTGGTCAGAGTTCAGACTTGCAGCTAAAGAGGTTATTAAATGTCACTGAAAACATGATTAAGCCTAATGCAGACTCTATATACAGGGCACAGTTTTAAAAGAGGGACTATTTGTAGTTTGGTAGAAGACCAAAAAGAACTAGAATAATTATACAAATTATATAAAATATTAAAAAAAACCCCAGCATTAAAACCCTGTAGTGAGATCCATAAAAAGTGTGATTTATTTAATATATTAAATTTCTCCAGTTGACAATTGGGTGACAAAATCAGTCTTTTCCTGCATGAAAAGATTTCTGATATAGCCTGTTCTTTTAGCTGAACAAAATCACACATTACAGTAACTTTAATGCTAGACAAATTCAGAGAAGAAAAATTATTATTTTGCTACCTAAGCAAGAATTTGTGAGTGATTGAAGGATGATTTAAGGGATGATTTTCTTTATTATTAAGGGATTTTCTATCAAGGGATTCTTGTAATATCATTTAAATGTCTAGAAACGAGCAAGAAAAGTCTGAGCTGATCTCCTTAGGCTCCTTTGGGAAGATAACAGGTACCTTTTGAAAGCTGTTACCTTACTGAGCTTCATTTTAGGATCGGAGTCAAAATGTTTAACAAGGCAAAGAGTGTGCTACATAGAAAAAGGCACAGCAATATTGAAATATTGAAAATGTACTAACATGCTCCTGATTTTTTTAATCCTGTTTAAAAATACTGAAAGAAATTTTGCCACTTAGTCATAGTATTTGGAAAAAATATTCTGCAAATTACGCTACACCCAATATTCAATAAAATATACTCTAAATCCTAGTAGTTTTTTAAGTAGGTGGCTTTGGCCAAGTTCAGTAGGAGAACATGTTTGTGTTTAACTGAAACAAGAGGCAGAAAGATGCTTTACATATGAGCAGCCCTGCGTGAGTCTGTGCTGTTGTGTGCAAGCATGGTTTCTCCATTTTTTAGATGAGGTAAACCTGCACTGTTCAGATTCCTTTCAAGGATTTTTAATATACGCAAAATACCCAAAATATTCTTCCCCAAGTAAGAAAACTGCTCCACATCTTCCAGTACATTGAAGTCTCATTTGTTCAGTCTCTGTAGATGTAGACATTTAAAGGTAATGCTAGTAATTTAGTCTGCATGATACATGTGGAGTGTGCCACAGCTGAATAATGACCTGAAAGTTGTATAATCGTTTGGATGCGTGCTCCTGGAAGACTGGCCATCTGAATTCTTTCTAAACCCAGACCTTTATTGTCTAATTGCCTTTTGTTACCCTCTTGCCAGTAGGTTATAGGTCTAGCACTAGAGAAAGTAAATCCACAACGCTAACTGTGCCAGAACAGCAAAGAACAACAACACATCATCGTTCACGTTCTGTGTCTCCTCACCGTGGTGATGATCAGGGCAGGCCCCGTTCACGTTTACCAAATGTGCCATTACAGAGGTAGGCATCACAAGCGAAACTCAACGTGCTATCATGTTCCTATCATGAGTCATTATTAACTCTTCTCTTGTTCAGGAATTTTTCACAATTTGAAAGCTTTGTTTTTGTATCTGAACTTATTAGTGCAGTATTTGGACTTGATCTATGCTTTTATTAGTCACTCAAGAGCATTCCTGGGATGAATCATAACTTTGTAAGACTTACCTCTTTCTACTCATATTTTCTCTGTGATTCATCATCTGTGTACCATAACTAATACATAGGTTTGGAAATTTTTCAGTCAGTGGCAAAATCTTCTATGAACAGTGGCTTGTATAAATTGCATAATTTTTAATGTAATTCTTTCAGAAATCAAATATTAATAATTTATGATTAAAAAACTTCCTTCAACAAACTTGTGCTGTGATCCATTGTTATCATGAGAAAACAAGATTATCATACGTATTTCTGCTTTTCAGGAGTTTAGATGAAATTCATCAAATGAGAAGATCACGTTCTCCAACTAGACACCATGATGCCTCCAGAACTCCAGTTGATTACAGATCCAGGGAGATGGATAGTCAGTATTTATCTGATCAAGAAAGGTACATTGTCAGCCTGAACATGGAAAAAAGTTTGGAAACGTCTTTGCCAGTTTGCCTAATTTTCAAGTTTTCATTAGAAATGTGACTGTTAGCAGTGGGGAAGGGAGAGAATCCATCATAACTGATAGATGTAGTGCCACTGGCAAATTATCTATATCATTTTTTTTTAGTAAAACTGTGTGCTAGGTTGGCAGTAATTGCAGGTATCTAGATAAATGATTCTTGTCTGTTTGTCCTAGATTTTCTACTGCATTTTCCTAAATAAAGCCCAGAGATTTTTGCTAGAAAGCCATACATCTTCATGTATGCCCTAGCTCTCCTTGTAAATGTACCAGAATTTATCAGTTGTGCTAGCCAGCAAAATACCAGACATTAATTCCTCCTAGCTGGGAGTTGGATACATATTGGTTTGGATTCATATGCTTATAAATTTTGGACATCTATGGGTGCAGTCTTCCAGAATCTTATGTAACATTTTGGGGAACTTTGTACATTACCCAGGCATAGCAAGGATAGCTGCAGTGTGCAGAAATTTCTGGTCTTAGATCTGTGGCACATACACATTTCTCCCTTGAACACATGGAGTGGCTACACTCTAAGAACATGTGGCTTCTCCTAGTAGGCAGTTTTCAGGTGTCTAGGAATGATATTCTGATAAAATGGAAGAAATTAGAACTTCTTTTTAGTTTATAGCCGCAAAAAAAGATTAGAAATGTATTTCAGCTCAGCAGTTGTGAAAAATAATGATAGTCACATAGATTAGCAATCTTTATGGGATGTTGCTTATTTTCAAAAAATCACACAGCTAGACTATAATAGCAAACTTACCATTCAGATAAGATCAATTGGCATGGCAATGTTTTAGAATTTTTTTTTCTTGGCAGTAAGTAACTACAGTAATTTCACAATTATAAGCCGCACCTTTTTCATTTGAGAATCCAGCCTACTCCAGTAGTGTGGCTAATCATCAGGTGCGGCTTATCTATGGACAAATCCCAGCAAAATGCCAACCCAGAAGTGAGAGCCGGCCAGGAGGGCGCCTGGGGCTGCCTTTAAAGGCTTTGCTGGTCTATGGAAACTGTTTGCAACTTGAGCACCTGACACCAAACCCTGCGCTGGTGCGATTCTGTTACTAATTTGTTACTTTGTTGCACATGGATCCTTGCTTAAGGGTGGGGGAAAAAAATGCGGCTTATTTTCGGGTGCGGCTTATATAAGGACAAATCCCATACTATACCCGGCTACCCGGAGATGCAGCTTATAATTGTGAAATTACTGTACTTTTAGAACTAAGTATAACAAAATCTTTCCCTACAATCCAGTAAATTCAATACGGAAAATACATTTCATAGTGATGTGAAAACATGTAAACATTAAATCACTAAAACCTCTGGAAATCTTTGGCCAGTTTTGAAGCAGCATAAAGACTGAGTAACAGATGGCTCTTGCAGTTAAGCTAGTGCAGTTTTGTATGTGATCTCGCCTGTTTTACTTTTACAGTATGGTAATGTTGGTGTAGGAATTCATGAGTTACCTGGTACATTTAAAAAATAAAATTTATAGGCAAGAAGTGTGTAGAGAATTGACCAAGTGGATTTTTGTAGTGAATTTTCTTTCAGAGGGGAATAAAAATAGTTTCTAAATATAGTTGTTAGATTTATAGTTAGGCTAATTAATTAATATCCACTTGTTGGAAATTTTTCTGTTTTTATTTATTTCGGGTAGTGATATATTCAAAAGGTTCCTGGAGATATTTATTCAATTGATTTCTTATTCAACAGATTTGAAGAGAAAAAGGCTTTAAAAAGTAGCTTTTGTCAGTATAAACATAGATGTTTAACTGCCTAGAAATTTCTCTTCTAGTAAAGCCTCAAATCTAGACATAACTGGGGATACATGCATGGATTATGTTTGGAGAGGACCTGTGTTTTCACTGAGCCTTTCCTGGGAATGAGTGATGGGCTGCTGGATTTGTTCAGAATCTTTTCAGTGTTCACAAAACTTTTTTTTAGAAGTTTAAAGATCAGACATGAAGGATGTACGTGGCTTATTTGCAGAATTTAAAGATGGATCCGTGTACCTACTGTCCTGGAATAATAATAATCTTGTCTATAGTGGTCTCCTCTTCCCCATTTTCCTTTCATCTTTTCCCCCAGATTTTGCCAGTTGTGAAGGCTGTTTAATTCTAGAAGGTTTTGCCAGCTTTGAGTACAAAAGAATAGCATCGTATGAAAGATCCGAACTAGGTTTTCTTAAGAAAGATCCTCTCTCACATCCAAGAATTAAAAAACCCAAACTTTGTTAAATATTGAGAGTAGTTTAGATATTATGTGTGGTGCATTTACTGAACCCTTCATCTAAACGAGTACACTCACATAAACTTGGCTTGAAAGCAGAGGAATTATATGACAATTGCATGTCAGAAATTACAGCTGCTGATTAGTTTCAATAATTTTCTCAGTGATCTGTTACTGCTTCAAAATTAATACTAAATAATAATATAGGTCTTTGTAAAAATAGTTACTACCACTCTGTTACAGAAGCATCTATTGCAATAAATTTACAGTGGAACTTATTTGTCCACTTCAACAGTTTTATATATATTTCTATACATATATACACTCATGTATGAATATATATATAAACTGTTAGGAAAAGCATTTTATTAAGAAATCATGGTCCAATTTTGAAGAGCATGGCACTTTTCTTTTCCTTTTTTTTTTTAATTTTATGTGTTTCTTTTATTCCTAAGTAAAAATCTGTTAATTATGAGTATAGAGAACATTTTTTTGAGAATAGCAATCTTTATGTCTCCCAGACCAGATTTAGTTTATCAGAGAACTGTATATTCTCACAGTTTTGGTAATCTTCTTGATGGTTTTTTGCCTTTTTTCTTCTTAACTAGAATATTTCATGTGGATTTGCTATTTTATATCACTTTTCAGGATAACATTTTTATTAGTGTTTGCATTGGACCAATTACAGTAGATATTCTTTGGCTTAGGAAAGGTAAATATTAACAAAGTTCCCTATGATTTAATGTGGACTTTTCATCTACTTTGCAACTCTAAAGAAAATAGCAAATTTTTTCCTAAAATCCATAGTTATTTGTAGTTAGGAAACTTGCATATAAATTCTATCAGTCCTCTAAGGTTATGAATTGAAATTTGGCTTAGAAAGAAAATTTTAAAATTCAATTAAACTCTAGTATATATTGGTGCATGAAGGTAATGGCTCCAGATGTACTTAAATCTTACATGACTCACAAGCCATTATTTCAAGCTGCCCAGTTTAGAATTTTAGATTAATAATGCCTATAGTGTATCAATGAAATGGATCATTTTATAATGGCATGAAGTGTGAAACACATTGAACAACTGCTGCTTTATCTGTTTTGTAATGTTTTCTCTCCTTTTTTTTTTTTTTTTCTTTTGCCATAGTGCTTCATGGGATTCCCTGCTTCTTTTAAAATTAGCATGTTTCCATGAAGCTTACCTTTAATTTCATATTTACAATGATAGGAGTTTTGGAGTTTGGTATTTCTGATTGTGTTGAAGTGCATTAAACTGCAGGCTTAATTCGAGGGATATTTCATATCACAGTCATGTTTACCATAGGCATAAATATGCATTAATTTTTACCATCTTGCTGGCCCATAGTATGTGTTTGGTTACAGTATAAGAAAAATAGAATAAGATGGCTGATTTTCCTCAATTTGAAAGAATAAGAAACAAAAATTCTGATGGCTGACTAGCTTTTTTGTTAGTTTCTTTAGGATTGTCATTACAAAATGAACAGCTATGAGTCAGAACTTATGTTTGGCCAAACACAATATTTCTAACGAGCATATATTTTTTATTTTCCCTAAAGGGTGACTGGTTATTTTTCCCATAAACCAAGCTGCACTAAATCATGATCGAACCTTCGCTGCTTTTACGTGTATGATTTTGCAGCTTATGACCCAACACAAAACAAACAACAGGCATCTTTCTTTTTTTTTTTCCAAAGCAGTTCTCCATCAATTAGTTCATGAGACAGGAGGTTATTAGAAAACTGTAGCCATTTTATGTGTTTGCTTCATCATGAAGAGCTCTGAAAAAGTAATTCTGAATTTGAAAGAAAGAAATCACAGGAGGAGGTGCCACATTAAAATGAATTTGTTGAAACAGTAGTTATTACATGCATTTTTTGACTCATATTTTTTGAGACGTGCAGTCTTATCAGACTATCTGGGTGAAGGCTTCTCATTTCTTTTTATGTTTTCATTTGCTTATCTTGGCATAACCCATGTCATCTAATGCTTCATAACTATATCTGTTTCACTCACCACCCATCCTGTCTGTGCAGTGAGCTTCTTATGCTGCCCAGAGCAAAGCGAGGAAGAAGTGCAGAGTGCCTACATACCATCAGGTAAATACAGGAATGTGGGAATCATGAACACATCTGGTTAGCTGTCCATACTTTGTGTGCCCAACGTGTTTTCCATGGTGGTATTTAGTCCCAGTAAATAAACAACTTCCAGGTACATTGTGGTCGACGTGTCAGTTGTTCCTTTTTTGTTTGTCTTAATTCAGATTCAGATGTGCATATCTGTTTTTGCACCTCAGTAGTAAGGATTAAAGGAGTTGAAGGAACTTTGGTTTTGCAGTTGTATTTTGTGGAAGATTTTCTGTCTAGTCACAAGAGTCTTGATCTCCCAATGCATGACAGCATTGTAATAATTTCAAACTTTTTTTTTTAGTTGGTTTTATTTTCTTTTATTTGCATTTTTATGTTAATATAACAGCCATGCACAGTTATAGTCTTTGTTTGTTGTGACACCTAATCTCATGCTGATTTAGTCACATGCAGAGGAATAAATACTGATTTACAAGGCATTACTGGAAGTCCCAGATTTGAGGGGTTTTATATTACTTGTTTTGCATTGAAAAATTTTTCTATAAATTGGATCCACATGTAAACTTGTAGTTTGGGCCCATCTTAGCCTTCATTGATCTCTTGTTCCAAAGCTTGGAGCTCCCTGTCTTACCATTTTCCAGAGTTGTGAAACTAAACAGGACTGAAATATCTTTATCTAAAAAATTAAAGTCTGCTCATCCACCTTTTATTTTCACATGTCTGTTAACTTTGTTAAAAATTCATGACATTGTGTAGAACGTCTTTCATTTACAATAAGTAAAAATGTAGGTTGAAGTTAAAGTAGTTAATCATTCAACTAATTCAACCAGATAGTTATCCTTGGTCCCTTCAAGGATCTGCCTGTTGATCAGAGTTTTGTGTCAGTGCTAAATGCTTAAAATCATCAAATGTTAAACCATGTTATCTAGTGCCATTAATCATTTACTTAATGTAGGATTTTCTCTTACAACGTAGTTTAATTTTTTTTAAATGCCTTGGCTTGCTTTAATCTTCATCATCAAATTTGAAGCAGTATTGAAGATGCTTGATTGGGTTCTGTTGTAAAGCACAGTAGTATAAAACTAAAATAATAAATATGTACACTTCCAAAAAAATCAGCTTTCAGTGAAGCTATTAAATTAGTCTTTACTATCAGTAGAAATATTTTCATTCTCATAAGTCAGCTGAAAAGGCTTTTTCTTCAAAGTTTTAGGTTTTAATAATCTAACTTCTTGTTATTTTTTGTCAGTTTATTGTCAGACAATAGCAATTTTCCTGCCTCCTTCCCATGTCCTTTTTGCTCCATCTTCTGTAGCTTCACCCTCTTCCTGCCCCCAGAGCAGTGCTTTTTCCTTCCCTCTTAAAGATTATAATTGTCATTATAATTTTTCAATTACATTGCTTAAAGTCTCAATTAATGAAGCAAATATAGCATTGTAAACTTTTGGTACACTTTGTCCAGCCATTAGCTTTCTAAAAGTTTTACAAATCTACCAAACCAGTCTGGCCACAGCAAAAAGTTGTGCAAGGACAGCAGTAGATTTAGGTAATAACTATGCTGAATTCAGAGCCCTGAGCTCTTCCTTGCCTTTTTCTTTATTCCATTTATAGTTACTGTATTTTTGTAATCACAAAACCCCAAAAATTCACCCTTTAAAAGTAATAGTAGTGGCATACTATGTTACTTACAATAATGTATTGAAGGTGAATATAAAAGCAATAGGTGACAATAGATTGATTCATTTAGATTTAACTCTGAGGCTTATACATCTCAATTCCAAATAATACCCCAAAACTGGCAATATACATTCTTGAAAGGGTAGTATTGAAAACATTTTCAGGAAAAATTTGTTCCATGCCTTCTTTTGTCCTTATTCCTAGTATATTCCAACATTTATTCGTGTTAGCATTTTTATAAGGCTTTATCCTTGTTTACTAGGCAGCTCACTGAACAATGGTTTCATTAACCCTTGGGACAGCCTCAGCTTAAAATGGGAAAGAAATGTTGATGGTTTTATGTTAAATGAAAGAAATTAGGTAGTCCAAGCTGCAAAGTTAAGATATATAGTGAGTTTAATGCATCAGTTTGGAATACTAATCCTTGCTGTCCATCCTGTTGCTCTGTATGCAATTATTAACTAATAGCAGAAATGCTGAAAAGGTGTGTGCCTATGATAATGGGTTGTCACATTCCATGTCTTAGATCACTCCTTCTTTGATTGGTAATATCTGCTCATTGGATTGGCCTGGTGACAACCACTCCCTTATTCCTCCTTTGTGATGTTGGAGTGACCTCTGATAGAGAAATCACCCGTGGTGTCCACTAAACCCACACAAGCAGGGTCAAAATTCCTCTGTTAAATCCCTCAGGGTTTTACAAACACTGATAATTCCAGGCAGAGAGTTGATTCATCTGTCTGATTCATATGAGAGGTTTCTAATGTTGATCCTGCTGTGTTTTGGTCCAAGGCTTAACAGGGATCAAAAGGTCCTATCAGGACAGGTTGTTCTTGATGCTGTAAAATCCTCAAGCCTGCTGCTTCTTCTCTTAGTAGTTCTATAGCTGTGCACTAGTAGGGTAAGGGAAAAATTGTTAAAATGTTTTTATTAACTCTTAGCCATTAAATGGCGATAATTCCCATTCAGCAGCACTGCCTGCCTTTAAATTTCTCCATGGTTCTTGGAGTGGAGCTGGCTGATAAAATAAACATTTCCTTCTCTAAAATCTTAGTGCTGCTATGCTGGCTCATGTAGTGCCTCTCCTAAGTTTTTTAAATAGCTTATAATTAATAACATTTGATTACTGGCACATTTATAGATGATATGCCACATTCAGAAGACTCACATTCAAAAAATGCTAATACATCTACAATTATTTTTTTTTATACTATATATGTCTGTTTTAGAAGAATTTCATGCATAGCAACTTAGGTTAAAATCTCTGCAGGTCTAAGTAAGGCATCTCTAGGACAAATAAAATGTAAATTTAATATCAGCTTAAAGCAGTCTGTATATTTTAATTAAAAGTATCTATAAATGGAATATATATTACTTTCATTTCAAGAAAACATCTGACCTGTACTATTATTTGCATAAGTTCATGCACTTCATTAAGAAAATGATAAATACGAAATTTCCCCCCTGGATAGCTGTCACAGTACTAGAGAAAACCATATGTGAAATATCTATTCCTACAGCTATACAACATAATAGAACAACATTATGCATTTATTTTATGTTCTGGTCAATCTTGGCTTGCCTTTACCTGTCTTTTTATTTCTGGCATGTTTTTGTGTTGTCCTGTGTTCTTTTCTGACCCACCACATTCAAGAAGTTCTGTTAGGCACTATAATACATTACCACCCAAGATGCCTTTACTAGAAAATGGTACTCATTGGAATCTCTACAGGTAAGAAGTGTTCAGAGTCCCCTTTAAGTAGTTAGCTTCTTTTTAACAAACATAAATAGACTTCCCCTGTTAAAGAAAAAAATAAGAAAATGTTTCATACATTTTTGTGACTGAAACATAAGAGATAAAATCCTAAAATAACTTCATCTAATTGTTTTAATTAACACCTGTATTACAAAAAACTTAAAACCAAACTACTTTGTATTAGTTGGAGTTGTCTTCACTGTTAAAATTATATGTTGCATGTTTTTCTTTATTACATTCTTTTGGTTTTGTATGAGATTTTTGTTCCATGTTAAATTTATTTTCATTTTATTTAAATAATTTTAATTTACAAAGCTCAACTCTTCCTGCATGTGCTAAGACCAAATCCGTGATTAGACAGGATATTTCACTCCTTCATGATTGCCTTAATTCACGAATATCGAAATTTGGAGATGATCTACTGGTTAGGTAAGACACTGAAGATTAATCCCCCCATTTGTTTGGTATCTAATATGGATTTTGCAGAATAAATGAACTTCATTGTAAAGGGATTTCACATGACATATAGTGGATCACATCCTTTTATGTTGGCTTATGACTTACTGCTGTTATAAGGAAATAACTTCATTGTTTGGTATTCCTCATTCCACTTTCCTTACAAGTGGATGCTGTTCTGTCTCATTCAGTTTTAAACATTTCAATGATATTTGCAAAAAATTTCTAGCAGCCTTTTGTTTCCTTTTACTTTCTAAACAAATTTTGACACTATCATCCAGTCAACTCTTTTATGTTTTTTCTTAATTAAATCATTGTGATTCTACATTTTCTGTAAAGAGAGCATTATTTTATGAGTTAATATCTAACATTGTATTCCTTTCTTTGTTTTCTTTTTCTTTCTCTTCTACCATTGGATGCAATGCACTGGCACTAGTGAACTGCAGCCCTCCCTTGACAGGGCTAGGAGTGCTAGTACCAACTGCTTGAGACCAGATACTAGTTTGCATTCACCAGAACGAGAAAGGTATAAAATAAAAACTTATGAATTTCTTTTCATCTGTGCTGGTGATCTTAATAAGTTTTGTTTTTCTTCATATGAGTATTCTACATTCTTGTACATTCTTGTCTGCTTTGGTATTTGTAGACATTTTTGCTCCTATATTCATGTATGTCATGTAAATTGTGTGTTGGAGTTTATAACTGCTTCTGGCTACTTCCTTTGTTTTAGTTCAAGCTAATGTCCATTGTTTACAAAAGTCCTCAGTATGCTGATAGTAGCATTGCAGTGTTAAGTATTTTGAAACTACCACTTGATTATGAATCTTCATCATCATTTGCTAATAAAGCATTACATGTGTTTCTTGCTTGTTCTGTGGACTGCTAATAAAGCGGTGGCATAAATTAGAAAGTACAAAACTCTCACATTTCAAACCACAACTGTATCAATACAGTTTTTTTTTTACAAAACAGCCAAACATCATTGCTTTCTTTACTCTGTTGCATCTGCTTTTGCAAGGCAGGTAACTGCATTAAGGTTGTTTTGCTCTGATATTTTATTAAGGTTCACATAAGTCTTAAGACATGTTTGCAATTTAAACAAACTATTATTGTGTCACATACATTGTGCAGGCATGTATGGATGCTTTCTGTACTTTTACAATTATGATAGCTTGGTTCAAAATTTTAGTTGAATCAAATATTACTGGTGTAAAAAGGGTGATTCCATGAGAGAACTTTTCATCATTGCCCATGTTGTTGAGTAACAATGATACCACTTTAGAGTGAGATTTTAGGTTCACTAAGGGCAGTAATAGGCTCCCTTTGCATGGGAATAGGACAGAATTAAGATTTTGTCTGTGCAGTACATATTTAACTAGTGTAGAAGTTAATAGTGCTTTCTCAGTCGATAGTGGTGGTAGTAACAGTTGTGTTATTTTCTTTATTGTGGAACAGATGTGTGAAGAAAGGCACTAAGAATGCACTTTCCTCTTTCCATAGGGTGTCACCTGAGTTTTTTGTTTATAATTTCCCTTTCCTTTCTCCCCACATTCTGCTGCTTCTTGGGTGGAACTGTGCTCTTCTTAAGTTATGCTCTTGTTGCAGGGAAGTGACTAATGTTCTGCTGAGGTATTCCTGATAGAACTACAGTAGTTTATTCCTTTTTAAGTCTGAGCAAAAGACATTAAATAAACAGAAAAAAATCAGCTGATGTAGACCCAATCAGAATGAAATACAGATATTTTTTCAGATACTTTTAAAAAATATTGTAACATGACATCAATAACTGAGTGTGTAAATATAACAGCTGTCTTCATCTACAAGCAGTTACTTAATGTAATTGCATATAAATGTGAGTGAGCACTGTGTTCTGTACTTACTTCAAGATGGCACCCATCAAGTTGAATATTCAATAAAACACTAACTGGTAATTATAAACTATCTAGTAAAAAATTTATACACAAAACTACATTTGTCCTGATGTGAAATAGTTCTGTTATGTCTTTAGAATTCTTGTCCAGCAACCTCTGTCCACTGGGCACTGTGCAGAATCTGCATCATTTTGCATGAGTTCCTGATAAAGGAAAGTGTTCAGCCTGTATTAATGGCCTCTGTTGCTACTAAACATGTGGTTTTGCCAAATCATCAGTGAGTCTGATACAGAAAAATTGCCCATCACTGTGAAAGTTTTTTTTAGCTTTCAGAAGTCCTAAATAGGAGGTTTTCACATGGGATCCTTCATAGAGCAGAAAAGCTCTTGTTAAGGAAATTAGTATTCAATTTTTTCTTTATAGTTTCATTGGAAATAATAAGATATGTGTGGCTATGACAGAGGATTTTACATCCTTTCTTGTGACATAGATTTCCTTATGCAGCCCAAATTTTGGAGGAGGATGTTATATTCAATATATAAACCCCACCAAATTAGAAGTTTTGTTTTGGGGAACATAAATTTTATCTGATTTTATTCTTCTCTGTTGAATGTGGAATCTACTTTCACTTGAACATGAAGTTAGTCATCAGTTGCATGTAATGATAGATGAGGCTTTAGTCTGAAGAATAGAGAATTACAGTAATTTCACAATTATAAGCTGCACCTTTTTTATTGAAGAATCCAGTCTACCCCAGTAGTGCGGCTTATATTCAGGTGCGGCTTATCTATGGACAAATCCCAGTGAAATGCCAACCCGGAAGTGAGAGCCGGCTGGGGAGGGCACCTGGGGCTGCCGTTAAAGGCTTCACTGGTCTATGAAAACTGTTTGCAACTTGAGCACCTGACACCAAACCCTCCGCTGGTGCAATTCTGTTACTAACTCATTACTTTGTTACACATGGATCCTCACTTTTTAAAAAAAAAAAAAAAAATGGGGCTTATATTCGGGTGTGGCTTATATAAGGACAAATGCTGTAGTCTACCCGGCTCCCTGGATGTGCGGCTTATAATCAGGTGCGGCTTATAATTGTGAAATTACTGTAAGTTCAGGGTCTGTAGAAAGCATTTTGATTCTGTGCTGGACAAGATGAGAGCAAATGATTTAAAATATAGTAAGACCAGTTCATCTTAAGTAAGAAAAATTTTTTGAAACTAATTATAAAGAAATACTAAACACAATAGAAATTACAATGGAATAGACTATGGAAAAGGTTGTGTTCATTACTGGAGACTTACAGGAGATGAGACACTTGTCAGTTCTAGAATTGATCCATCAAAGAGAAACACTCTTGTGAAGTCCAGTCTACGGCACTTTAGCAGTTTATTTGAGAGACTTATGCTGAAGATGTTTTTAGTTGTTTTCATGCTGTTTCTTCTTCCTTCTCTCCTCACTGAATGACAGCATTGCAGATATTTAAAAATCTAGACTTTCATGCCACTAAATAAATACAGCTTTGTATATTTTCTTTAACAAAAGTAGGAAGGCACTTACCTATGGAAAATTACTTCTACTTATTCCCCCTAAACTGTTGGCTCAGAGAATATGAATTAGATTACAGTAATTTCACGACTATAAGGTGCCCCCAATTTGACTAAAATTTTGCACAAAACCCAGAAATGCGCCTTGTAGTCCGGTGCGCCTTATATATGGGCAAATTTCGGAAATTTGCCAACCCAGAAGCATGAGCTGCGGGTACCAGCAGCCACGCTGCGTGCTGTGAGAGCTGCAGCAGCCGGCACTGGGGGTGGGCGGGAATGCCGTGGCCCATGGCACAGGGAGGGTGCCTGGGGCTGTGTTTAAAGGCTCTGTCCATCCGTGAAAACTGTTTGCAAATTGAGCACCTGGCAGTAAATCTTGCGATCGTGCGATTTGTTTGCTAATTCTTTACTTTGTTGCGTGTGGATCCTCGCTGCAAAACAAAGTGTGCCTTATAGTCCGGTGCGCTGTATATATGGAAAACTGATGACAACCTGGAAGTGCACCTTATAATCCGGTGCGCCTTATAGTTGTGAAATTACTATATATTTGAAAACAAGAGCTAAAATAAACCATTGTTTAACAAAATGGTAGTATTGTAGCTGATGGACAGTAGAGCCCTCTTTTTCTCTGTCAGTGATTTGCTGGAAACAGTTTTGATCCTTGAACTTTATACAATGACATTCATGTCATTTGGAATGGTCAGAGTAGTTACTGGTTTTTAAGCCAGAAGTCATTCAATTGACTCGCTTGTATGGGCAGAAAAGTACCTTCAGCTGTATATGTGAATTTGTGATATGAAAGTCCGGTTAGTTTCAGTATAGCAGAACCAAAACAACAATGAGGAATTCCTTTTCTCCTCCTATAAGTTCCATCATTTGACCAATTAATGCCCATGTAACTTGGCTGGCAAACTGACCTTGCCTTAACACAGGCCTGCTAAAATTTTTTGTTAAATGGACTGATTTTGTACAGTTTAATCCTTCATATACTTCTCTTCTGCACAATATTCTCTTGGACATTGAAAAAATATTGATCCCTACTCATTCCTCTATGCAGTTGCACCATGCCTGCCTTTTTTTTCCTTTTCCCACCATCTAACCTCTATTTATTCCAAGCTGTTTTGCTAATTTATTTTTTTTCCCCAAAATAATTCTGTGGTTGAAGTTCCTTTGATGATCTGCAAGACATCTTTAAGTTTATAATTTTTCCTCTATATCCATTGAAAATGTTTTTCCTGCTAGTATTTCATTATGCTTTAGGATTTTTATTGTTATCCTTTTCATTGTGTCTCAAAATTTCTGCTTTTTTCCTTGTAAATTGGATGCTATTTCTTTAGAATGAAGAAATTTCTTTTCAACACCCAGTCTCTGGTCAGGAAAACACATAGACATGAGGGTCAAGGGCAGACTCTGAACTGGTTCAGGAATGGTTTCTCATCATAATAGCATATTTCCCAGACTGATTTAAGATTGTCAACAGTGATAGTTAATAATATGCAGTATGGCTATTATTTACCCTCTAAATTTCTACTTTGCAGGCAGTTGTTGTCTGTTATATGTATTAGCAGTTAGCACAAGAACACTGATTGATACTTCTGGTATGCTTTTAGCCTAAGACATGACTTAATGGAGATCTGAGCAAATAAAACTGAGGAGCACAGCCCAGGGATCAGGTCATGTACAAGGGTCAGCAAACCTGCATAATAGAGCCCCACAGCTGTATTAGATTTGTTCTGAGGTGCTTCACTGCAGTGGGAATCAAAACAAGAGGTTTGGCATCATCTGGTCACTATTATGTAAACAAGAGCCAAAGCTCAAAAGTTACCTGTTGAGGGAGGTTGATCCAATTAAAGCTTGTCCTGATATCATGTTGATTTATATATTGCGTGCCCTTAACAGTTTTGTCAGATACCCCCTTTTCCATTAAAAATAATGTGTAGTGAAATAACTGTTTGCATTAGGTCTGTGACATACTGTCTTTCTGGTTCTTTCCAACCATGCAAAGAAATAGGCAGTTACATGTTGGTGTTGTACTGTGGCTCACAGTCATTCAGCATTCAATGAAAGGGAGCATGTTCTGGAAATTCATACTGAATTACCTAGTTAATTCCATCAAATGCTCTTTAATATCTGTGGTGGATATCAGCATATTAAGGGCTTTGACTGAGTGCACTGATGCATTAACATTTTTTTTAACTCTTGCTTTAGAGAGAAAAAGAAACTAAGTACTAACAATCTATTTTCTCTTAAAACATCTAAAAGACCCACCTAACTGTTCAAATAATGCTCATGTCCCTGAAACCTTTGTTATTTGCATGTTTCATAAATCAAACCCTTTTCCTTATTACATGGACTGGAAGAATGCCTCAGAAAGGGAAAAATTAGATACTTGTGCTGAGTTTGTGCAAACATTTTGCTATTTGTCAGTAAATCAGTTTGTTTTAGTATTGTAAATTGTTATGTGTACACTTGTTGCATTACAAACACATGACATCCCAAAAAAATAAGCAACATCAGTCCAGTTAGTATATATACATGATAAATTATATATATGTATGTATATATATATATATATATATATATATATATATAGTAATTATAATGTATATATAATTCTAAATTGAGTTACCTTTTTCAATTAAAAAAAAGTCACATAATACACCAGTTTTCATTCTCAATTCAGGTCCTTTCTGTTGACTTTAGTTGTGTAACATAATGCACTGGCATGTGCTGCAGGGATAAAGAGAAATGAACTGAAGAGGAAGCTGGCTGCACACACTTTCAATGGATGTTTTGAAATGACAAAAAAATGACCCCAGTACTTGTACACAAATGCTTGTAACTTAGTTTTAGTCATAATTTCTCTGCATTCTTTCAGAAAACACTGACTTTATGCCCTAGAACTTTTCTTGCAATTACAGTAATTTCACAATTATAAGCCGCACCTTTTTCATTGAAGAATCCAGCCTACCCGACTAGTGTGGCTTATATTCAGGTGCAGCTTATCTATGGACAAATCCCAGTGAAATGCCAACCCGGAAGTGAGAGCCGGCCGGGGAGGGCGCCTGGGGCTGCCTTTAAAGGCTTCACTGGTCTATGAAAACTGTTTGCAACTTGAGCACCTGACACCAAACCCTGCACTGGCGCGATTCTGTTACTAACTCGTTACTTTGTCGCAAAGGGATCCTCACTTAAAAAAAAATTTAAAAAAAAAATTAAAAGCAGGTGTGGCTTATATTTGGGTGCGGCTTATATATGGACAAATCCCGTGGTCTACCCAGTTGCCCCGAGGTGCAGCTGATAGTCAAGTGCGGCTTATACTTGTGAAGTTACTGTAATAGCCCTACATTTTTACTGAGATTACACTTTCCCATTTACATAGCGATGAGGGATGAGATTAGCAAAATACCATGCTAATGACTATTGTTTTAAAGTTTTTTCTAATTTGGAATTGCAACTTCCTACACAAATGACAGACTTTTAGGTAGTCAAGCATTTGAGACTGTTTGAAAACTTAATGGTATGCCGTATAAAATATTTATATTGGTCTAAATTCTACATCTTTGGGCAAACCTTCTTTTAATTTCAGATATGATGTTTCTGCATTAAGCAGCCCTGAATAAAGTATAATTGGGCATTAGAAAGCTTTTAGAAAAAATATATTTAAATTACACACTTCCATTACTTTTTGGGGTATTTTTTCCAGTCCCAAATCCCATATATTTAATTTTACCACAAACTAAATATTGTATTTTTTTCCTGTTTTATTGAACGGGCAAACAGGGGTAGATGGTCCCCCTCCCTAGAGAGGAGACGACCTACTAGTCCCAGGATTCATATCCAGCATGCATCTCCGGAGGATGACAGGTACTAGTCAACTCCTCCCAGTTGAAAAATGCCTTACTGCATCTTGCACTCTCAGAGGAGTACTCTGAAATTTAGAAGTGTGCATATATGTGGAGACTTACAACCTCCAGAAGCCCAGAATAAAACAGCAGTTTAGATCTCATCTCTGCTTTTTGTTGAACTGTTATAAAACACAGAAGAATGAACGTCTTTTGAAGTTTTCTGTTTGTCTGAGTAGCAAGTGTCACAAGACACAAAATATGATGTCTGATACAACAGAGCATTATTTGTGTTAATGTTCTTTAGTCTGTTTTTACCTGTTTTTCTGTAAATAGTGCTGGTGCTTTCACTGTGGTGCTTTATAATTTGATAAATACTTGTTGTAGAGCATATTCTTGTGTACATGTTTGTTTTCATTGGTTTTGGTTTTCCTTTTTTCAACAAACTGTTCCTAATGGGGAAAAAAACCCCACAGGCTGATATGTTGGAGGTCTTGGTAACACTTTCTAGTTGATGTATGCAAAAATTGGCACTGTTTGTAAATTCTGTCCAAATCAGGATGGCCCCCATGGAGCAGGTTTTCTTAATAAGGTAGGTTTGATTAAGAACATCAGGACTCTAAATAATTTTTTATGCTGAATATCACCTACGGTTAATAGAAGCACCTTTGTTTTTTTACTTCTCACAAGCTTTCTAATCACATAAGATTTGGTATCCCATTGCTTTGGCAGTAGTAATTTTTGAAAATTTTATTTCCAGATAGATCTGGCTTTATTTTAAGCAGACATTGCAATTGATATTTAAATGCAAATTCAAAATTTT
The DNA here is from genome assembly GCA_009812075.1 of Sialia sialis. Taxonomy (NCBI): domain Eukaryota; kingdom Metazoa; phylum Chordata; class Aves; order Passeriformes; family Turdidae; genus Sialia; species Sialia sialis. Next base: position 72,774,727 of record VRYO01002297.1, on the reverse strand, counting down.
TCTTTTGGTATTTTGTGTTGCAGTAAGTGACAGGGAACAGATTGATGTAAATACAGGTTAATGTAAATAATCTCTACATGAACTTATGTAGTTTCACTTAACACTGTAAGAGTGAAATACCAGTGGTGCCAGTCCTGACCTTCTGCTAAAGTCTACCCACAGTACTGATATTTGTACTGTGATTTATCTTGTTTGCTTGATACTGGAAATACTCCACTCATGCCAGGTGGAAAGTGTGTAACTGTGATTGGTTGTTTTGGTTTTTTTTTAATTTGAGTTAAACAGCATTATAAATTTCAAAATTTAATCAGTGAAACATCATTTTAAAGCTGTCCTCTCTTAAACATACTGCATTTCCAGAAATTTTGCCAACACATCCCTTTGATGAGACAGCTATTGAGAGTTTACGAATGTACTGTATGTCTTTTAGGCATTTAAAAGTAATTTTGGTTCTCATTTTTTTGAGTCAATGGAAAGATTGCTTTTGGCTTCAGAGTGTCAGACTTGAAAAAATCAGCGTAATGAGGTTTTCATCTAAGTACTACCATTCTCAATGCCAAATAATAAGCCTTTTTATGCCAGCTGAAATTTTGTGGAGAAAGGCTGAAATCATCTAATATCCACCAGCAAACAATTTAAAGTGAAGCATCTGTAAGATATGGAATCTGTTATGGGAAGGTTTTTGAGACGGATAAACAACAGTCTAATTTTCTAGTGCCTTCTTTTAAGTCTTGCATGCAATCTGGTCAGTAAAACCCAGTGATGGGCAGTCGTGCACTGATGAACACAGAAGGAATTTAAGCTAACCTCAATGCTGATGAGTGTTTGCACTCTACAAGTTCCAGGATTTTCTCTGACATTAAGAGAAATTCTGAGAACATTGAGGTTTTTTCATTGCATATCTGTAGAGAGAATATCCATGAGGGAATCAAAGGTGCTTTACCTTTGTTCTCTATTCTAATCTTACATTTGTTCTGATTAATTCACATGCTTATTGGAGTGAGCCAATACTACTCGGTTCAATAATTAAAGTTTTTTTAAGATATGCTTGTATCACAGCCAAAGTGGTGGCTGTTGGGAAATTACTGATGGATCAGCAAGGATAAAAAACTAACTGCTTATCACAACTTTTGAATTATATTTCACAGGTTAATTGACTTTGACAGACTTCATCTTACTCTTCATTTGAGTACATTACAGATTTATATTACAAATGGGTCCAATTTGCATATAGAAAGCAATCAAGATCTGTTTCTGAATACATTTCTTAAATTTATTTATGCATTATTTCTTTTGATAAATTAATATTTTGCAACATTGTATTTATTTCTAATGATTATTTAACATAAATTTTGATAGAAGTTTAGCAAGATTGTTCTTCTGGAATTTGTTCACTTGCCATGTCAGGAAAAAGTGATTCCTTGATACGTTGATGAGATGAAGATATGAATTGTATATTATTTCAGTGCTAAAAATTTGCAAATGTTTGGTTAGTATCAGGTATTTCTAGAAGACATTTTAAAGGATAGTTTCTCTATTGAATTTGATAGTGTCATTCCTTGAAAGTTTTTTTTTTTTTCTATTAAAAATTAGAAAGTCTAAATCTATAGTGTTTACAGTGTAGACAGATGGGTATCTGGAGAAGTGTGAAATTGTAAGTGATTATAAAAACAAGGTGAATGAAAGCTGAGCATTTAATGGTCGATGAATATTTTTTTCAGACTGTTCTTCTGGAAAAATCTGCATATAATATCAGCATATAACCAAAGACTGGATAAAAGAATCCTTTAAAAAAAAGGAATTCTCATATCTTTTCATTTAAGAGAAGTAGCTTTTGTCTGTCTTCATGCATGTGTAAAAGAATGTCCCAGAGTCAGCTGAAGCCAGCTGCAGAGCAAGTGCCCTCCTGGTACTTGCAGGTATCATGCAGATTGAGCCTTTGAGAAAACTTCAGTAAAACTTAGCAAGTACTGAACTGGACATTCTTGGTGGCTTCAAGGCTACATAAATTAACACTGCAAACCACTGAGGGCTCTTGTACAAGACAGGAATAAATCATTAAAAAAATAATGGACAGTGAATTGTATAAACATGTTATGTTTTCATCTCAGAAGTAGTAATACTGTCAAATTTCTGTGTGTAGATTTGTAAACACAAACCTGTTAAATATACTGAGGCACATAGAACTTTGGAACATGAGCTGTAAATAACTTGTCTGTATATAAAACAACATATAGTGCTTGTCTGTATATAATATGTATTGTTCAATGATTTGGTGTGACAGTTGGAAGATTTATGAGAGAAATTTTAGCCTTTCCTGACCCTAAAGGAGGTATAGATGCAAATATATTATGAAAATTAGGTCATTAGTCAACTACAAATTTTGCTTAGTTTTCTCATTAAAATCCAAATCTGATATTTGAAAAAAAAAAAAAAAATCCATTCATAGATCTTATAAAATATTTCATTAAAAACTAATAATAAACCAACAGGATAAAAATATTTTTGCCAGATTGGAAGCTGTGAACACATTCTGCGGCTTCAGCAAAAATTAAAATATCATAGAAATTCAGAAATATTCCTATATATTTTTTATTTTTTAAAAACAATCTGAGTCAATTATTCTACTTTACACTTGAATTATTGCTCATTGCTACTGTAGCAGACCATGTGGCAATACAATGTGAAAGTTTCATCAAAATACATGAAAGTAGGGAATTTACTTGCATTTTCAGGAGAATTTCACAATATAATGACAAAATATGCGTCTTAAGCAAAGAGGTTTTTTTAAATGTTTATATATTCTCAAGAAGGATAATAGCACCTATTAAATGACAGTGCTGCCATTCAGCATGTAGAGTATAATGGTTTTTAAAAATACTGGTATGGCTTTCATTCTATACTTAATTACATCTAAGACGGTTGATCTTACATCTAAAATTTTATAGTGCTTGGTGTAGGAAAATGAGAAATACAGCTTTTCTCAATAGATAGTGACTTAATGCTTTTTGTTTATGTATTTGACTGCATGTCTCCACCTTCACTGCATGTGACCATCTCTCTGTTTCTGCTCATTCCGTCCAAAAATCACATCCATGTTTCCAAATCTTGTGAAGAACAAGGACGCTGGAGTCTTGCATTCCAAAACAGGACAGTGTAGACCACCTAAGTGCTAAACCTGGAGCAGCACAGAGGTATCCTTATTTACTGAAATCATAGATCAAAGTAGATGAGGTATTGGTGATAGCATATTCTTCATATGCTCTGCATTCTTTCACACATTTTCTTTTGGTTTTTCCCCTGGTTTTATGGACAAGTACATATATGCATGTATCATTCATGGATAATATTTTTTTTTTCTCCTATGAAATACGTTTAGGAAGTAAATGATAGCCTGTTGAGCTACTTTGAAATGCATGCAGCAGCATCTTAGCCAGAGGGAGGAGACAAAAAGGAAACTGATTTTATGTAATTTCTAGTATGTGCTGCTCTCAAGGGCAGCCCTGAGAGCAGAGAAATAAGTGCAGTCTGTTCAGTGTATTCCTGTGTTAGTGGTCACAGCAAAGCACATCCACTCTTAGCTTTTCCACCTGACTGAAACCACTCACTATGTGCTCTCTTTCTCCACTGCATGCAAAGTCACCAGCTAGGCAAGCAACATAAGGAGTAAGAGAAGAATACAAATAAGCCCTAAACAGAACCAAAACCATAAGAGGGTGGCATAATTTGAATGGCAATGCAGCTGCATACAGTGGCTCTAGCCATAACTTAAAAAACTTTGCTAACTGTAGGTTTTAAGCAAAGCTGCAGCATTTAATATGTGCTTTTTCCTGGTATCCACTTTATATTTGTCCTGGTAAAGGAAAAAAATTGAAAAGCTATGAAAATATACTAAAAATTAATCTGAAAAAAATAGATTGAGGACAAAAGGGATTTCAGATTTTAATCTGACATACTATTTTTTTGTGAGAAAATACATTTTTTAAAATCCAGAAAGCATCAGGTAATGACCTCTGCTCATGCAGAAAGGATTTTGTGTTTTGCTGTAGTGTTTTCTTCTTTGTGGAATCACAAAACATGCTCATAAAATATTGCAATGGGTAGAAATAGTTAAAATCACTATGATTATGTTCTTTGGGCATAATTTGATGTCACAGCTGTTTTAGATCTGTTCCAGTTCAGGCACTGGATTACTCTTTATAACCACAAAGGTTTAAAAGGAAAACACACTGTTTTAAATATTATTTTGTCTCTCTGTTTTTCCCCACAGTAATTTATATAGCCTAATATATGACATTGATGCTATCACTGCAAGATCTTGCATGTATTAAAGTTTGTCATCATTTCTGGTCTAGGATTGAATAATCATCACTCCCTGGTTTTACCACTCCTGAAACACTGTATGCACTTTTTCTTCTGAAAAAAATAATACATATTGATGATTTTCTGAGGTTTAAAGTAGTAAATCCTAATTTGTAAATGCTAATCTTCATATGGATAGTACAGAACACAAAACTTGCAGAGATTTACATATGTTTATTGTCCTGGGTAATAAATGTGAAACAAGGCTTTACCTTTGTTCTTAAATGTATAAACTCCTTTTACTCTTCATTGTTCTTATTTGATATCAAAACAAGTGCTTAGATTGTCTGAGGTAACTAGTGCCTCATTATCCAAATGTCAGATGAATTCTGTAAAAGATTTGTGTAGGAAAGGAGTGAAGGAGTGAAATAATTTCTAATTTACTTATACTTACTAGGAAGAAAATAGAACTTGTTTAATCTGTTCCTAAAAACTTTAAAATGTAATGGAATGTGATTTTTGACAAAAACAAGTTTTTAATAATATAATGACAGCCTTTTAAAAATCTGATATGATGCAATATTTGTCTTGCTTTTGAAATTTGGATCTAAAAGCAATTTTTAAATATTTTTAAACCTTCAAATAGTATTTCTGGTTCTTTCTGCAAGGTTTTTTCCTGCTGTCTACTCTGAACTTGTTTTTCATGCTGTTAAGATATGACTTACAGGTCTATGAGGAGTCGTTTCTAGTCAAATGCAGGCTGTGAAGTGATAACTAGTTGCAGGCTCAGTCAGGATTAATGTTTTCTTCCCTGTTTTGGTACCTCATAAACTGCACACCATGAGCCTTAGTCAAACCTAATTAATGCAATGTCTGTTAAACCTTGACTTCACCAGCCTGATTATGATGATAGTTGTCACTTTCTCATCTGTCAGCCGTTTCTTTTATTACCTTTATAATACATGAATAAATAATCTTCATATTTCTGTATTCTTTTTCTTCTTTGTTTATTTCTTTTCTGACATGTCATTTCACAGGCAGTCCAGAAAAGTGGAAAGATATAGCAGCCAAAAACAAACTAGGAAAGGCCCTGCAGCTGAAACAGAAAGGTAGGAGTGTTGAATGATGTGTAAGCATCTCTTATTATCAGCCTGATTCCAGATTTTGGAATATACCTCTAATACACCTTTTTAGAGCATATATGACAGTACCAAAAGCCATGTTGCCATAATTTACAGTATTATATATTTTGTATCTCTATTATTAGCACTTTGTTTCATACATATGGAATTTTTCTGGCATTCTCCATCACTGCAGATAAGACCAATGGCATATACTAGGTGTTTTTCTGCACTTTAACACTGATTCTTTTTCAAAAAATCCTTATTTTACATTAACTTTGAGGATGAAAATCCACAATAGATTATATGAATAGATAGATATCTATAACAGATAAATAATTCAAGATGTCTGTGATCAAATTAATTTCAGTTTAAAAAATTTTCAGTTAAAAAAATTAAGTTACACATTTAAATCTATCATTGCATAAAATTAACATGTAGACTGGAACTTTTATATTACAGTAATTTCACAATTATAAGCCGCACCTGATTATAAGCTGCACATACGGGTAGCTGGGGAGACCACGGAAATTGTCATAAATAAACTGCACCGGATGATAAGCCACACTTTTTTTTTTTAGTGAGGCTCCATGTGCGACAACGTAACGAGTTAGTAACAGAATCGCGCAAGCGCGGGGTTTGCTGTCAGGTGCTCACGTTGCAAACAGTTTTTACAGACTGGCGAAGCCTTTAAAGGCAGCCCCATGCGCCCTCCCTGTGCCAAGGGTCCCAGCACTCCCACCCCCGGTGCTGGCTGCTGCAGCCCCGCCTGCTCGGTGGCGATGGCAGCGCGCTCATCAGTGCGAAGGTGACGGCACCGGCGGCAGCGAGCTCGCTCCTCGGCAGCCACGCCGCCAGCCTGCCTGGCTCCTTGGCGGCTCTGCTGCCAGCACGCTTGTCCCGCTTGGCAAAGCCTGTGCCCCACCTGCCTGGCCGCGGCTCTGTGGCATCTCTCCGCCCGGCCGGCTCTCACTTCCGGGTTGGCATTTCACTGGGATTTGTCCATATATAAGCCGCACCTGATGATTAGCTGCACTACTGGGGTAGGCTGGATTCTTCAATGAAAAAGGTGCGGCTTATAATCGTGAAATTACTGTAATTGACTTTTTAAAAATTTATATTGTCATTATCTTTTAACTTTGATATTACAGTACTACAGGGTTGCAAGTTCAAATTTTTAAGGAAAAGTGAAAAAATAAAAATATATACTGAATAATGAGTACATCTACTTAAGTTTCAAACCCTGTATATTGAATGAAGTAAGAGCAGTAAAGAGGGATGAGATCCTGCCTTTGTCAGGAATTGATGTTTTGATTCACAGAGGTGAAATGTGCATCTGTTTACATTGTGAGAGCTTTAAAACTTTTATGGACAGCACAGATATCTATATTTTCAATGAAATTGCACATTATGTAGTAAAACTTCAGCACTTTTCTTTGGTTTTGCTGCTTCTGGTCCCAGATTATTGTTCCTAATCCAAAAGCAATGGCTACATTTTCCTTGAGTCAGATGATCCTGTTGTCACAACAACCCAGCTGCTTTTTCAATTTAAGTTGGAGAGATTACCTAAATGATGACTGAAATCCTTGCTATGATTGAATCAGGGACTGTTGTGCCATGGAAATTACTGAAACCTTCTTGTTCCACTGTTTTTTCTGACTTCTGAAAAGTTACTGATATCTGAGGGGTTTGGCTCTTGGTCATTCAGTGATGAAACCCAGGGAACAAGAGCAATGGGAAATATGAATTCTACTGCTTCTTTTTAAATCTCCATTGCACATGTGGCTTCTGTTTCCAGAAAATGATTCACTAGTCTTCAATGTAAGACAAAAGTGTTTTAATGAGTCTGAGTACTGTAGTTCAATATTCCATCATAGATGTAATGTTGCATTAGTGGCAGAAAGTTTTGTTAATGAATTTTCCTGTCAAATATAATTTGAGATTATTTCTTCTTCAAATACTCATTTTTGTCATACAATTGGGCTTGATTTTGCCATTTGCAAATCTTTTCTAGTATTAATTAAGCAGATTACTGGAATAACCTATCAGCATGCTGTCAGCATCTCTATAAACATTTCAACATGCTATATAAGATTAAGTTTTCTGTGTAGTGTGATAGCTTAGGAAATGTATATAAAAGCGAAAAATCTAGCCTATTGAAGATAATTTATAAAGCCTAAAAGTCCTCTTTTTTCAATGAGATAAGCCTTCTAGATATGGTTCAGTAACCTGTTCTGAAGGAGTAAAATTGATTACACAAAAAATAATTTTCTGTTCTTGTATGAATCAGCAAAAATTTGTTCATCCCAATTCTACAATGTTTTCTTTCAGCCCTAACCCTAGAATTCCCAGACGACACCTTACCTATCATATTTTAGGATACATACAGTCTTGATCTGTATTTTCTGTATTTGGCATAGGACACTATTCCGGGGGTGACCTGGATTGGTGACCCTCTCTTATTCTTAGTTTTTCTTTGTAGTTTCTTAGGTAGCAGCATGCTACTGAGGCATCAATCTGAAGGGAAAGGAATTTGAGCTTTCTTGTGTGCTGGCAGAGCTGGAACCTGTGGTATTCCTCTGTAGGCAGCTGCCAGCTGAATTAATAAGTTTGCTGCTTGCAGGGTCTCCTTCCTCTGTGAGGAACCAGGAGACGAGACACACATGTACATGCTCATTGCAGTCTCACTGCTCACCAGGTACCATTTTTCTCCCCCAGATTCCTCTTCTCTCTCTACTTCTTACCTTTCTTCTATCTCATCTTCTTGCTAGCTTTTGTCCTCGATATTTGTTCCTTATTCCTTTTTGTCTCATACTGCTGATCAGCCATTTGCAGACTTCTTCCTGCAAGCAACAGATCTTTCCCCTAGGACAGCAAGTCCTTAACACCATTCTAGTTATTCTTCAATTGCCTTTTATCTCTCTTTTTATTTGCACTCCAAGAAGCATATTCATCTCATTGTAATACCCCAGCTAATGCCTGATTTGTCTTCATTTGAATTAAGCAGATCCTCTATCTCTTGGAAGGGGACATGTCTGTAAAAAGAGTATTGCTGGAGAAGGAGATAAGTTTCTGAGTTGTAGATAAGTCCTGTCCTTTTCTGTAATGGCTGGACAGACTTCTGGTGTTTGACTGGGCTCTCACATAAATTCTTGGACATTTAGCTTCTAACAGAAAAAAAATCAGAACTGTGAACATGATGACTTTGTTAGATTGAAGCATTTATCCCTAATAAAAGCAAATAAGAACTTTTTGGCACAGAGTGATATCCATATTTACTTTATGGATGTTATGACGTTTAGACATCTAATAGATGCTTAAAACCTGGCAATGTGGAATAGTTTGTATGCTTGGCTTTTGCAGTCAGCATGGAGAAACAGAAATTTTCAAAAGTTAGATCAGCTTTGTGAGATGTAAGCATCTTTCAGAATCAGGAGATTCAGTGTCTGCAAGAATGTTATGGTTATCACTAGGGCAAGCCAGGAGTTAGCTTAAGAAATCTTAGGATTTGAGAGAGTGAATGCAAGTTCAAGCAACAGAATCTTGGGTTTTTTTGCAGTGTGACTGGTCTTCCACAGGGACTGTCACTGATTAAATGATTTTGAATCCAAACCTGTTTGTTATCATTAGTAAGCATTCTTGTATTATTTCATATATAGGGGCTTTTTTAGGATTACTTCTTAGTGTATGATAGTCATAGGAACCAGACAGTTCCTTGGATGCCTTGACTGTATCTTGTGGGGAAGTTGTGCTGGCTGTGTGAAGAGAGACTTCATAAGTTTGCAGAAATTAAAAAAAAAACCCAACCAAAAGAACCAACAAACCCCCCCCAACCATCACCAACAAAACACCATCTCACAATGAAATGATGGCACAAGAATTTAAATTTTTGATAAGATTTTTGATACAGTAGTACCATTCACAAAAGGCTGCCCTGTTGGAAAGCCAAACAAGAGTAAAAAGGCACAGTTAGAATATTTTGACACTCTACAAACTTCTAATGTTTCAGGTTATCTTATACTTGTAGTGTATGCAGTTATTGAACGAGTAATAACTATGCTCTGTTATACTGACATGATCAATGATTTTACTACATAGTATTAGTTATACTTTCATTAGAGTTCCTTTAGAACTATATTTCTGTTTTAGTTCTTACAGGTACTTAAAGGAATTTTTTTATTTCAAACTGTTAAGGAAACTAAGGGAATCACACACGTGCTTCCATATTGTCCATTTTTTAGATCACTAACAAAAATGCTGTTAGTATTTTTAATAAAAATACAGTAATTTCGCGATTATAAGCTGCACCTTTTTCATTGAAGAATCCAGCCTACACCAGTAGTGCCGCTAATCATCAGGTGTGGCTTATCTATGGACAAATCCCAGCAAAATGCCAACCTGGAAGTGAGAGCCGGCCAGGGAGGGCGCCTGGGGCTGCCTTTAAAGGCTTTGCTGGTCTATGAAAACTGTTTGCAACTTGAGCACCTGACACCAAACCCTGCGCTGGCGCAATTCTGTTACTAATTCCTTACTTTGTTGCACATGGATCCTTGCAGGGAAAAAAAAAAAAAAAAAGCTGCGTCTTATAATCAGGTGCAGCTTATAATTGTGAAATTACTATATTTATGTTTTTAGAAACAGAAATGCTTTATGGTAAATCCAGATATTCATAGCCTTCTCTATGCTAGTCCTTTTGTTATCTATGTCGTTGGATTGTGTTTAGGGTGCAGCTAGAGTTTTTGGCCAACTGTCCACTGCAAGTTCAACAGTTCCACAGTTAGGGTGATGTGTATTTGCAGTGGTGAGTGTTCCGCAGTTTGTCATTTTGAAAATGTATTTGTATTCGAACCTAACAACTTCCGTCTGACACCTCAGCCCTGGTCCTGCAGCCAGGATTTGCAATGTTCTTTGATTGAGGTGTGCCTGGAGCTAATGACTGAACAGTCTCTTTTTGGCCCTGATGTTTTAGGGGTCTGCTACCATGTCTTTCTAGAGGGGACTTCCAGCCCATGAGCAGTCAGTGATTAGGGGAAAAACCATGCTGGCTCCAGGCAGAGTGAGCAGGCGGGTGCCAGACCCTTGTGCTCTGTACATCACCCAGCATCCAGAGGCTCAGCACCACCTTCTCCACTTATGACCAGGCTGCTCTAATGTGTCCAGCACAGCTTTCATGTTCTGCCTCCAAGGTTTCAGTGTGCTGTTGTACTCTGAATGGCACATTCAGTCATTCTGGCACTGTAGATTATTCTCTCTTCCTGGCATTTACACTTCTCCCATATCCTTCACCGTCCAGATGGCACTTCTTGCTGATGAACTTAACTAGTTATGCAAATTGAGATTAGAAGACTGGCTGTGTCTCATCATTTGATTCTTGTGTTTTGTTCTGTATCCATATGAAAATTATCAAAGTATTTTTCTTAAACACTGTGCAGAAGATCACATGTTCACACAGCAAACTCTGATCTTATAGGCTTAGAGAGTCAGTTGATCTACCTAGTGAAAGCCAACAGTATTTTGAACTTGCACAAATGCACTACTTTAAATTACAAATTATCTACTTGCAACTGGATGGACAGTGCTTATCCACTGTAGTGAATGTTGCATTACGGTAAGTGGCAAGGGCATTTCACAGTAAGCTCTCCTCAGTGATCTGCCTCTTCTCATCCTTATTTTACTTTCTTAAACCTTTTACCAATAGTTATTATAGGTGCCCATACTTACTTTAAATGTGAGGGTTCCAAAGGTGTTGGATGCCTTATACTCTGAAATCTGTGTCTGTATCTTTGAATAAGACATCAGGTAGACAAAATATTCTGAAACAGTGCTAGCTAGAATTCAACCAAAGGGATTTAGGATATTTACTTAGCTATGAATATTAACAGTCTTGTGCATGGTTTGCATGCACTCATAGATACACACCTTCCCTTACTCCACCCCAATACAAAAATTAAAGATCTTTTTCCTTCTTTGAGTTCTGGGAAAAAAACCCATGCTATCCTTTGGAAATAGATACTTGCTCTCTAGTGGTCTTGTGCAATTATTGCATCAGCATAAAGAGAATACTAAATTTAATGAAACATAAAAGTGGCATTTTATATAGCTCTTGTACCCAGTGCAGGAGAATGTATATAAATTGTGAATAATAATCATGAATGGTTCTTAGAAAACTGCTTTTCATTCAGTGATTTTTCACTATTGCTTTATCAAAAAAACCCCCTCCAAAATGACAAAAAACTCAAACCCAAACAATCCCATAAATAAATTAAACAGACAAACAAAAGGAAATAATTTCTCTATAGCTGAAGGTAGTCAGAGAAATTAAATGTAAGGCCTCATAAATTGACTAGGTGTCTGGACTTAAGTATGTGCATGTGGCATAGACCAAATGCAAACTTTTGCAAACCCATCTTCAGTACCTGCAATTTGTTTAGTGTTAAGAATTTTGTGTTAAGAATAAAAAATGTCTCTTCATTTCTTATTTTGCTTTTATCTCAATTTCATTTGCAGAACACATCAGCAAGGAAGTCCCACTCAGTCTCCTCCTGCAGACACGTCCTTCAGCAGTCGTAGGGGAAGACAGCTACCACAAGTTCCCGTAAGAAGTGGCAGTATAGAGCAAGGTATCAAATAATGAGCTTGTGATAGCTCAAACTCTTTGATTTCTTACCTTTCTTTACTTTTGAGTCTTCTTGCATAACTACATGTCCAGTGCTATAATTCTACCAGTAAAGCAATAGAAGAGAATGAAAGCATCTTTTTAGTTTGGGAAATCCAGTGAAGTTTGATCGGTGGGTTATTGCATGAGGTTTAATTGCCTTACTTTTTTAGTACTTTTTCATGTTTAAATTTTCTATTAGGGTCATGGTAGTTTCCAACCTATCTAGTATGTTATCAGCAAAAAAAACCCCAACAAAACAACAGGGAAAAGGATTTTGACAGTCTTTCTCATTTCTTATTTTGTGGTTTATATTTATTGTTATGTATTATTAACATAGATTAATAAGAAATGTCACAGAAAATGTTTTTCTTCTGGTGTTCATAGTTTCAGTGAATAAAGAATGAAAACAATTACTGTGGTAAATGTGAGAGTACAGGTCACTAGTCCTTTCTCACTTAAGAATAAACTGATAAGGCAAAGAGTGCTTCTCTTTTCTGAAAAAGACAATGTAGACCTGAAAAGACAATGTAGGCCTGATGATTATGGAAGGTGTTTCTTACATACTAAGATCAAATAAGGATGTACATTGCTATTTCCTTTTCTAGCAACATACTGCACACAGAGAATGAGTGGTTATGGTTAAACAAAGTGGCACAATGGATAATCTTTGTACATTTATGTTTTCTTCTGTGTTTGAAAAATCCTGTTTTCTCCTTGACTACAAGCAACAACTGAAATTGCCACGTACTACAAGGTTTTCTTTGTGGGAATTAAAGAAATGCTTATAATGATGAAATATTGTAGCGCATTGCAGAACTGTTAATAGATCACATCCTTGAATGGATAAAGTTGCTGGCCATGACCACCTTACCATGACAGATTACCAGTGAGGTTTTCTTGTACAATAGCTTGCATTAATCTCCAGTCAGTTTTCATTAATGTTAAGGCTTTGAGCTGTGATGGCATACAAACCCTTCAATTATCACATATAAAATGTACTCTTGTTTTTTAAGTGTATTTATTTTGAATGACTATAATATACTTAAAGTGACTTTTATTAACTTTAAACTTTCTATTCAGGTCTTCACATTTTGTAGAGACTCTATTAGTGTCTGAATTATAAACTAGTTACAAACTGCATTCAGAATTTCTGTTTTAGCGTATTAGCAAGTTGGGAACTTTATAGGGAAATGTAATTCTTCTGTGTTTCTACTTCAATTTCACAACTTGTTGCAATATATAATGATGAATCAGCTTTTAATTTAAATTTGGATTTCCTTTGCATATTCATATATCATCTTTCTGCTGGTCTTGGTAACTGGTGTGTGTGAGTAAAATACTAGTTTATGTTTTGTTGAAGGCATTGCAAATGAATGTAGAACTTACCATGAAAATGAGTAGAAATGGGATGTGTACAGAAGAGGAAAGAGAAAATGAAAGTTGAACAGGAGACCAAAGCTACTCAAGGTTTATGAAGTTGTTGATACCATGAACACTTGTAAAGTAATGCTGTTTCAGTGAACTTCTGTTTACACTCGTGCTCAGTGTGCTTGTGCCTTACATATAAAATGTGCAGGTAGGACGCGCCGTGGTTTGCTCTGTTGTTACAAATCGTACCAACTGTGTCACTGGGGCTGTTTTACAGCACATGGAATCAGTGCTGAAAGAGATTTCCTTCTCTACACAGTACTTTGGTTTCGTCTGAGTGACTGACTTTGCTTCTGAAAGGGAGCTTTTCTTATTTTACCCACATTCAATGCTCTGTTCAAGATCAGAACGTATTTTCAGAGGAGTAATATGTGTTTAAAAAATTGTGTCAGTATCTGTTGAAATGCATATGCTAGTATGTCTGACTTAATACTACTTTTAGAAATTAAATTCACTAAAGCCATAAGACCTCAGTACTTGCTCTGATTTACACAACCAGATTTTAATATTAGTTTCACCTCTAGAATCCCTTTCAAATGAGTGTCAGGGTCAAATGTAGTGACCAGGAGTGATCTTACATTTACATTAACTGTGCTTGGAACTGGTGTGTGTCCTTGGTGGTTTAAATTCACAGTCACCGTAGATACAGATAATGTCAAATTCTAGTGCAATATCCAAATGTCATCTGAAATATTTCAAAATTCATTTTCTTCCTTTACTTTGAGGGTCATCTTGACATCATGTGTTTCAACGAAAACCTGTATGATATGCCATAAAGTATCATTTCTATAGTAAAGTACTTCTTTGTGTTCCATAAAAATCCTGTTGTTTCCTGTCAAATACTCATCTAAATAGATATATCTATGAATCTAAATATATACATATATGCATTTAAGTCTGTTATACAAAGCATAGTGATTGCTGCAAAAATATTGCATATTTGTATATCAAGAATGGACTTCTTATTTGCTCTGTTGCACATTTGGGAGACATAGAAGAATCCAGTGAAGTAATTGTATTGCTCTTTAAAGTCCTCATTATGGAATAAATGAGAGTTACTGAAGGAGCAAGAGACTGGTAGCAGTTTTCATGTGGAGAAACAGCAATATTTTAAGTACTAATCTCTAATCTTTAGCTATCATTTGTACGTGGTCATATCAATGCTAATAAGGCTTCACTGACATATTTCAGACATTCCATCTTGTTGTCTAGTTTAGAACTAAACAAAAGCTTGTTTCTTTTTCTCTACCAAATGATGCTGTCTTAGGTACTGCACTGATTGGCAGTCTGAGAATTGCAAAAATTCAACTTATGAGAAAACAAGGTAGTTTAACAAGGTCATGAATAATACACATACTTTCTTTAGAAAAAAAAAGTAAAAAGCTCCCCGAAGTAATTGATACAGAGGAGATCAAAGTAGTAATCCTTATTCCATTATAGAAACAGTTGGTACTACTGATAGGAATGGAGAAACAACCTTAAATGTTGAGGAAAAGGTCAAATTTAAGGACTAAAACCTTAAAACAGCATTATAATTTACACGGGCAAAAAAAAATTGTGAAAAAAGAACAGGCTTTTTGGTGTTCTGAAGGGGAGAGCAACTTTGTGTAGCTTTGGAGTGGAGGAGAGGAATAGTTATTTTCACTTGAGACTGTACTAATTAAATAATAGCAACTCGAGGGCATGCAGACTTTAAAAAGTGATTGCAGGTAAGACTATAGGATTCTGTAATTTTTTAGGCAATGCGATTTTTATGTTTGTTACGGTCATATTCAAGGAAGACATAGTTGTATATCTTTCCTGTGCGACCCTGTCAGCAGTATTTCTTAGAACACAAGATTGGGAAGCTGTTGTATTGAAAGGTCTCGAGATGTTTCAATACTGAAAATTAGTCCTGTATAGGTGCCTCTGTGTGTGTTTGCAAGACATCACAATTTAATGCTAATTTCCATAACTTATGCTACTAAAGAAGTGGTTTTGATTTTTCTCGTATTGACGGATGATTTTATAAAAGGATCTAATCCTGTGAAGATATTTTGGCTCAGTGACTAAAGCGGTGAAATTCTAACCCATGGTAAGGATAATGGTGTATTCTCAATATATCATTCTGTGCTGGGCTATAAGAGATTTGCATCACTGTTTTTTATTTGCATCATGTTTGAGTGGAACACTGAAATTGTTAAGAGGGATGTGGATTCTGCATTGACTTTGCTTGTTAGCTGTTTCTATAACAACTTTGTGATGTAGTTGCTTGGTTTTTAAATTATACTTTCATATAAGGGATGCATTTGTAATCTTCACTCAGTCCGTCTCCTTTGTCATTGCAGCTATCAAATATCACAGGAATTCTTGCTTGAATAAGATTTGAGGGTGGGTTTCTACACTTTTGCATAATGGTTGATCATTGTATTGATCAAGGAAGGGAATACACCAGCAGAGGGTAGGGATTATATTATTACTCTAGGCAGTAAATAACAAAAGAATATAGTTCTGTTGAAATTTGTGAATCAGCAATATAAATGTGCAATGGTTGTCGTACAGCAACAGTTTTTCAGGGTAATTCATGCAAAACAGATCTTACTATCTCCATCTGCCTATATTTGGGTCTTCACAGCGTGGTTTCTTTTTCATGGCTTTGACAATGCAGTTTCCTATTTCAAAAGTCACATAATGAGAGTAAGGTTTGTGATAACAGCAGTCTGTTCCCATGTGAAGAGCATCTGTAAACCTGACTGAAGCAGTGTGGTTGTGTGTGTTTCCAATGGCATCTGGTTCCAGCAGTGGGGCTCACATGGTGACACCAAGCAAAGCAAGCGTGCATTCAATGTTAGGTGTGGCTGCACCTTAGCTCGTGTTGGAAAAGGCTTTGTGCAGCACTTGTATGGAAGGTGAAGTGCATGTGTGTGTGTGCTGTTACATGAGGGAAAAGGACGTAAAGTCTGCTGGGACTAAATGGGGATAAAGTTCATGTGTGTGATATTTCTACATCTGTGTGATATTTCTAGTGACGTCACAGAGGAACAAAGTGTTTTGCTGTCCAGTACTTTCTCTTTCAATAAATAAGAATTGGAATTTTGTGCAGAAAATCAGTATGTTGTCAAATAATACAATGAGTTGCAAGTATCTTTTTATACTTTACCAACTTTAGATCCCAAAAGAAAAAGAAGTGCTAGTGAAAACAGTTCTATGTTTGTGCACTTGATCATTGAAATGTTGTTGCAGTGAGAGTATGGCTGTGGTAATGGTAAAAGATCAAACCCTTTTAGTCAAAAGTTTTCTTCAAATCGATCAGTATAAAAATTGAGTGGTAGAAAAAAAAAGAATAAGTCCTTTCCATTTTAGATTTCAGTCTATCAGTGTTGTTTGTTTTGTCTCCATATTTCTGGTTTTATTTTTAAATTACTAGGTGGCACTGCATATTTTGAGGCAGCTTGTGGAATCTTTACTCATGCTGGAGAGTATTTTTCTTAGCACTGCTAACTTTCACATATGAGTTCAAGCCTCACAATATTTTATGTTTTCCTTAAAAAATTTGATTAGTCCTGTGGTCATTGACTATTGTAGATTTCAGTTAATAGAAAATAAATTCATAACACTCATTATTGCAGGAGAGGCTTCAAATAGTGCTGTGTGATTCAGAAGTAAGAATGTTATTTAAAACAAGGTTTTTATGTCATTCATAAATTTGGGTATGATGATACTTCTCTAGCAGAATACCTAGATTCCACAATCTGATTCTCTGTAACATCATTGTTCCTGTTAATTTTAAGAAAAAGTCATAGGCTTTATTATTTGTCATGGTTTATCACTTTAATTTTCTACATTACTTTTACATATGCTGGAGTACTGCCTACTGTACATGCCATTGTCACATGTAACACATTTCTTTATCTAACTTTAAATTTGCTGATTTCTTTTTCTGTTTCCATCATTCCGTGCATTTAATTCATTGAAGAGCAAGAGAATTTTAAGTCTCCCACAAAAGGTAAATATTTATGCAATTTTTTACAAATGTTTGGCAACTGTTGATACTGGCTTTTCCTTCATTATACTCCATGTCAGTATATAGGTTTTAGTTAACCGTGTTAACATGCAAAAAGATTGTTTCTCAAATATATCTATGCTATGTGATGCCCCTCTTTAGAATCTGAAAATGGTTCATCTCATGATTTCTCATGCTCCTATTGAAATGCAATATACTGGATTTAGCAGAGGTAATCATATTTTACATGGCTCAGAAAGTGCTTGATTAAATCCACTCTATGAGTTTTCCTAAACTGTTCTTGAGTTCTGCTCAGCCCATGCTTCTAGTGATGCAGCCATGGTCTTGGGCTGTGAAGGATGTTTCCTAGCTGTGGGCTTAGGAATAGTTAAAGGTCATGATGGTTAGAGACTATTTTTTTTTAATTCAGAGAGATTCTGAGGAACAAGGTGTGCTCTATTTGCATGTCAGTTCCATGTCAGAAAGGTTCTCCTGTTATAGGGGCAGAAATACAGTGCTCACATCCTATGAATTCATAGCCTGGGCTGATAGCAGAGAATCAGTGAGCTCAAACAACAGGTATCTCAGGCTGTCCCAAAAAGTGAAAACTGTAGTCTGTTATGTCTCTGTCAAAGCCACATCTCAGAAAAGTCTCTCTTTTTTTTTAATTTTAGCTGAAAGTAGAAATTATTTCGAAATCCAAATGAAGCCTGTAGAGAAAAAAAAAATTAAAAATCTCACCCTTTTGTTGTTAAAACCAAAATGCTATGATACATAAACATTACTGGCACTGATTAACCTTTCCTAACCTTTATTCCTAAGTCGTGCTCATCTTGGGAAAATCTGGTCTGAATACAGGCTTGGGTGGGTCACAGCGAAACTATGAGTTGAACTGGAATCAAAGTATTTCCTGCCACTACTTTACTTTCTGAAGGGATGAATGCTTAGGTAAAAATAAAGCAACTTTTCCAATAGGTATGAACTCCAACACCCATGTCAAGCACACACAAGTATGTTTTCATGACAACATTAAAAAGAGATGAAAAAGAAATATGTAACTTAGGTGTTAGCAATTACATGTTATTTTTGCAGTGTTTAGAATATACTATGAAATGTCTTAAGAAAGTGCTAAGAGTGGTTGATTTTACAAATTATTTCTGTCTCAGTATTTATATTTCTCTCAAACAGGACATTACAAATCAATCTTACCTGTTTTGTTGGTTATGCCTCTGTCAAGATTTGGGCTGCAGTGGATTTTTTTTGTATAAAACAATGGACTTTATGCAGACAAACTAGACTGTCTCTAACAGGTTTGTAAAAGAGCTTGTTTCCACAAGATTTGGATGGATCTGGCCCAATATTTGGGCATGTGTAGAAGGTGGTGGGATATTTACATGCACGGATTCCTCTGGCTCAAGGGAGCTGATGGCAGATGAAACTCGGGGACTAAAAAGAGCTGGGCAAAAGAAGAGCAGCAGGAAGAGTGAAGCACTGGCAGATCTGGGGGACCATAAATATCTTAATTTGAGCTGGTTTACACTAATAGCCCCCTGCAGTTTTTTACAAGAGGTGAAAAGGACAGACAGTAGGTGAAATAGAGATAAGGATGGGGAGTTACAGGATGTTTTGTGACAGAAGACATAAATATGAGGGAGAGCATATACTACAGAAGTGAACAACAGTGACCATATGAGTCTGCAACAAAACAAACATCCATGTAATCAGTGGAAAAAGTTGCAATAAATTCTTCAGCAGATTGTGAAAATGATGACTTTTTTTGCTGCCAAAATCAGTGGTTTGTTGTTTTCTTGTTGGTTTTTTTTTCTTGTTGTTTCCTTTCACATAGAAGCTTCTCTGTGGATCACCCCTGAAGCTCTTTGAGAAAGAACTGAATGTTTCATCATCCAGTTCAGGTTTCTATATTGGCATATCTTCCTTCTGGAGTGAGTTGTTAAGCTCAAGATGGTCACCATGCCTCTGTGCATACTGAGAAATCCAAGCTCATCTCCCATCTTGGAAATCTGACTGTGTGCCTTAGTCATGCCTTAATTAGGATTTCCCAGGGAAAGGAAATCCAGGCACACAAGCTCAAGGTAGCTACAGCAGGTTCTGGTCATGCAGAGCAGAGTTCAGAGCCATCTCCCTCACTATCTGCATGTTGCCATTATTTTTTGAAGTTGTTTATTCAAAGAAGTCGTAGCAAGTTCTTCGTCTTGGCAAAAAATTGATTTTTCAGTGTTACTTGCCTTATGTTTCAAAACATTTATCTGCTCATGATTTTGTGTGCTTTTTAAATTTCATGGTGGAATTTGCTGTGAGTTTTTAAAGCCATGAAATCTATTCCAAGGGTGTTTTGTATGTGCATACTGCAAAACTCATCCTGAAGGATAACAGTTTAATGAACTAGAGATTCTCTGTACTATTTCTGAAATGGATCGTCCTGGTCCAACACCAGTGTGACTTTTCTGTGCCACACAGCCATCTCTGCACTAGAGGATTCTCCCATCCAAATCTCATTGCTGCTTTATTTCCCTGTCTTTGTTATGGGCATTAGTTCTGACTAGTTTCTACCTCAGCTGCCACTTCTCAAACCTGGGGTTTTTTTTTATTAGTTCATATATAATTCCTCAGATCAGATAGGTTTTTTTTCACCTGATTCCCATCCACAGATGGGAATGCTCAGATGGATGAATCTCCTAGCTTTTGCTTTGTAGAAAAGCTATGTACGTGCTTCTAGACTGCACTACAGCTTTAGCTGTTTTTCACTGTTCAACCTTTCTTCTTAATATGAAGACTGAAACTGAAGAACAGGTCAGACCTCTCTTATCTTCTGGAATAAGTACAGTTCTCTGTTCCCATGTCTGAACCAGCTGTTTGCCCCAGAAGAACTATTACAATAGGTTTATGAGATAAATTTTCAATTCATCGTACTTTTCAGTACTTCATTGTATATGAAATCTTTGCGTCATTTTTAGACTTCCTGTTATGTAGCTTACTCTGACATTTAATTGTGCAGCTAAGACTTGGAAGTTTCCAAAGTCATACTGTTTGCCTGCACCTCTTCTTTCTGTCTGGACCATCTTGAACAGAAATACGAAGTGCCTTAAGAGAAAATTCTGCATTTATTGTAGACTTCATCATTACAGAAAATGGTGTGGCCAGTGCCAAAACATCCATAGGTTTTCTACCATCTAGAAAGGCACAGTATGGTTAGCAGTTTGAATCACAGACCATGTAATGTCACCAGTCATTCTGGCATTAAGCCCATACCTGGCTTTGAGCAAGAATGTCCTTTAGGAAGGTATTTTCACTTAATGAGTGCAAGGGATGGAAATATTTTCCTGTGCTTAATCACCTGACTTTTAATGCATGTATCTTATTACTTATCTGACTTACCTACCCTTTTTTGAAATGTATGAGGGCATCCTTATTAGATGTTATTTATTGACAAAATATACTGTTTTCCAAAATTTTCAGAATGTAGAGTCTCTTTGATGAATGTTGCAGTATGAGGTGGATATGTAAGGAGTTAGAGCTCAGGAATAAAAAAATTTGAGCTAGAAGGGAAACTACAGCATTTTTGCTGTTCCTTGCTAGTTCATTATAACTGCCTATGATACAATCCTTATTCAAATAATCCCACATAAGTTTCATACAGTATGCTGTCAACCTAATAGATGGGTGTATGGTATACTCCATACATTATAGAATTTAGATCCCCTTTTAAATCTTAAAGGGAAAACTTGAGACCTGAAAATTCCTTCTGCTTCTTTTGCACTGGCCACTGCTATTAGTGCTGGTTTTTTTGCAGCTCTCATCGATTTTCATAGGGTTGGTTTGTTGTTGATGCTAATGCAACTTTAATTTATTTTAAAGTCATATGTCTTGAATTTTTAGATTGATATGCCATATGACACATTGTCTAGAAGAGTTTTATTAAAGTTAAAAGGAAAACTTTTCCCCTACTACATCTGATATATTAGTATAGTACATTGATTATTGTTGTGTTATTTTGTTGAAAAGGTAGCATATATCCTAAACATTTAGGATTCTATTCAGTTCTAACTTCTCCCTCAGTTAAATAGCATTTAGGGGTTGAAACATGCCCATAGTAGATTTCTGAGGATAGCAATAAAGATGAGGGGTGTAAACTAGTTAGTGGCACCAGATGTAACTCTATAAATCTTAACATAACAGTCATATATTAAAAGGAATGTGACTAGCACACAAAATCTTAGTAAACAAGTAAAGTCTTAGAAAAATTAGGTGGCTATCTCCTTTAAAAGAAAACAACTGTTAGTCTGTCCTGACTTTCTTTGAGGGTAGATTGTAGGCTGAAAATAAGATCTGTAGCTACTTTTTTTAGTTTATTCCATGCCTTTTGTATGCAGTCTCTTAAAGAATTGCATATTTTAGAGTACCCCCAGTTTTATTGCTGAGTATGATGCTCTGTGGTATGGAATGGTCCCTCTGGTCAGTTGGGGTCACCTGTCACACCTTTTTCTTCTCACAGCCAGGGGGAAGCCAGGACAGGGCAGGGGGCTGCAGCATGAGGAGCAGAGAAGGCCTTGGTGCTGTGCAAGCACTGCTCAGCAATTGCTAAGGCATTGGTGTGTTATCAACACTTAGGCACAACTAGAAGAACAGGCAGCTGTGAAGAAAACTGCCTCCTTCCCAGCCAGACCCAGTACACCTGGGATTACAGGAGTCAGACGGGTTTATAACTAGATTAATGGAATTGAAATTAAACATTTTGATTCCATTC
This sequence comes from Sialia sialis, assembly GCA_009812075.1. Lineage (NCBI taxonomy): Eukaryota > Metazoa > Chordata > Aves > Passeriformes > Turdidae > Sialia > Sialia sialis. The sequence goes on along the minus strand of VRYO01002297.1, from coordinate 72,752,471 downwards.
CTATGTCTGTCTTTTCGCTCCTGCATGGCTTGATTGTATATGTACATCATTGTTGTTAACCTTCCCATGGTTTATTAGTATTAAGCTTTGGCTATAAAGTTGCACCTTGATTTAAGAAGTCTGATCAATGAGTTCTCTCAATTAATTTTACACTGGTAAATCTCACATCCGAATCATCAGCCCGTGAAGAGATGAGAATTACAGCTCTTTGAAATGTGACTTCTGACACCAGAGAGTAACATGATGCAACTGATACTGATTATAGCTGTACCACTATTTTGAGACACTTATGGTAAATCTTAATTTTTTCATTGTAGAGCAAGCACTCTAGAGTTTAAAGGTCTTGAGATTTTAGTGCTTTGATCTGTAAATTATTGTGCAGCTCTACCTCTCAAGACCTCCAGGAAAAAACACTCAGTAAATTGTGATGTCCTAAAAGAAAGTATATCCATATTTTTCTAAGAGGCAGGCTAAGCACTTTTTATGTCAAGTTTTTGTTACCTGTGGTAACCAGCCATGTTCCAAGAAAGTAATGTGATCATATGGTGTTGTTCCCTATGGTTGTTACAGTTTTGCTGGTGTGCTTTTGCTCCTTTGTTAGACTTTTTTTCTTCTTCTCATGATTAACATGTAAAGGCAGATAAAATTTTCCATCTCAGAACTGAGCTACATTCAACATATGCCCAGATGTGCATGGTAAAAAAAGCTGGAAAAAACACACTTGGATTTACTAGAGTAGTTTCATGCAACTGCATGCTTAGAAATAAATTCATAGCTAATTGGTGCTAAATTACATTGTACTTCATGCACAAAATCAAATTTCTTCATTAGAGAATTTAAATTTACTTCTCAGTCCTCAGTATTTGTACTCATGTTCTTTAATGTAGTCATATATATGTAAAGGAAAACCAGAACATAAACATGTTAAGCTTTAGAATTTAAACATAGCAAAAATCAAGAATTACAGATTTAAGGTTGAATATTTACTCAGTCTTGACTGAAGTAATAACCTCTGAAATAGCATTTCATAGAATATTCTTTTTCAGGTGTCACAGGTAATACAGGGTAACATACCATATATATTATTTTGTATAAAATACAGTTAACAGGCTAAAGGACCTAAAATTCACACAATGAAAGAGTAATGTATAGAGTAACTCCAATCTGTGCACCATACACATACAGGGATAAATTTTTAAAGGGGTCTCATTTTTCCCTCTGATTTCATATCCTCTACTTCATGCATGTATGATAGGATTAAGATACTCATTTTTTAACTTCAGTCCCTAATTGATCTATCTTAATCCTTTCATATCTGTCCTTAAAAAAAGAGGCCATCTTTAAAAATTTCTCCTAAAGTGCTCAATTTTGCCTTCAGATGCCTCCATGCAACTTCCATTGAAGTAATTGGAGCTGTGCCTGCATATCTGATGGTGGAACTGGACTCATTGCAATTAAGGTACACATTTACTGACATAATTAGTCATCTGGAATAATTGCTGGGCCCAGTGTGAGATTCTGCATGTGCAGAATTTGCTAGATTGGACTCTGCCTATGGGAGATTGAAGATAATGATAACTTTATTCCATGCCTTAAATTTGTAGCTGTAGCAGAATTTTAATGCAGTTTGTTGTGCTTAATTTTCTTATTTTTAAATAAGAAATGTGGAAGGAATTCACAATGATGCCTTTTTATATATTTTCGTATCCAACCAGCAGACAGACATTTTATCATTTCCATGAGCATGTTACAAATGGTATGTGCAGGCACAATTGTGATTTGTGCAGTAGCTTATAGTCAAAAATATCCAATCCTGAGTGAAGTGGTTTTTTGGTTCTTTTTCTTTTGTGCTGGCAAAGCACAGACATAAAAAATAAATCTGTAAATAATGCTACAGTGAACTAACAGCAGCCACAAATGAGAACTTTAGTACCTCTTAATTGAAAATATATATGGAGTTCTTATTTTCCAATAATTTAAAATTTTTGTGTTTTGTGATAGCAAGTTGATTACATGCAGCTTTAATATAGGTGCCTCTCTCCTGTCACTTATGTAGGGAGGGGCTCTTTGACTTACAAAAGTAGTTTTTTTTGTAGAGAGTAATATAAATCCATGGTTGGCACAAAATCTGAAGATTTTGTAGAGGTTGCCTCAAATTAAATTTGTGACACATATAAACTTCCAACTTAAAAGAAGTTTTTCTGAGATCTTGTAACCTGTTGAACTACAATGAATGTAGTGAATACTCCTGTGATTTAGTGTAGTTACTGATAAATATGATAAATATGGGTCTAGTTCTAGAACTGTTAAAAAGGGACAGTTTTCATGGTATTGATGCTACCTGTATTGCTTTGAATTTAAAATGCTACAAAGTTTAAGAATAGCAGAATACATAGATCCCTCTGAAAGTTATTCACTACCACAAAGGTTAAGTTGCTTGGAAGGAGCCTTGACCCAGGGGCTTTTACATTATTCTGTTAGTGCAAGGCATCTGCCTGTGGCAGGCACAGCCTATATTACTATATTACTATATTACTATATTACTATATTACTATAACTTGTTCAAATTGAGGAAGATGCTCTTTATAGCACCACAACTCCTTGAAGGTGCAAGATTTCTGTTTTTAGAGAAACACTGGCGTATGAAAGTTGAAAACATAAAAGCAAATAATTATTTCAAGTAAAGGTGATAATCACATAGCAAAGTGGTGATTTTAAAGGAGGTCTTGATAAAAAAAACCCAAATTACTAGAAAATGACTGTGTTTTTGATATGACTGGTTGAGTGGAGAAATTATTCCTCTTCAATAGTCTAAGCTATACTAAACTGCTCTGTTTCAAGATAGTAGGAGGAGTTAATTATTTTCTAAATAAGTTTCATGCATTAATTCTTAGATTGCTACTGTAATATTTTCTACATTTAAACAAACACGTGCTTAGATGATGATAAATTTATGTCCCCTACGTTTAGAATATTTAACAGGTTTATAATCAGCCTGCCACCTAAATTTTTTCACTCTTTTCATATCTGTTGCACCAGCTTGATTATGTGTAGAAATTGGGATGTCTGCCCATTTTCAGGTAAAGACTCTCACAATGAAAATGGTTGATTTCTTGACATTAGTGTTCCTTTGTTCTGTGCTTACACCCTGCTTTGTTCTACATGTTTGTACATTTCTTTGTTTTGTTGAAATGGAAATAAGCTAAAATTGTTGCTAAACCATTTGTTTTTTCCCCAAAACGTTTCTCTATTTTTAATTGATTTTCATTGTGTGTTTTTGCAGCAAGCTTAGTAGTGGAGGAGCGAACGAGACAGATGAAAATGAAAGTGCACCGTTATAATCAGACATCAGGGTCTGGTTCTAGCCAAGAACATGAGCGTGAGCAATATACCAAGGTAAAGTCAGTAGTCTTGGAATGATACTTTGGCTTGAAAGTTGAAGGCATAAACTTGTTTATTTAAAATATTATATTACCTTCAAGAATGCTGTATTTTAAAGCCTGACAGAAAAGCCATCAATATTAGCTTTTTAGCATCATTTTTCCCCCATCTGATGTGTGTTAGAGTTAGTCTTTGACATCAACTAAAACAAATCTGCAAAAACCAAAATACTTAAAAACCAATTCAGGAAAGCAAGATCCTTCAACAGCTGTTAAAAAGAGACTTATCACATCTAGCTTAGGAAGTCCTCATACTTCCAGTCCCTGGAGTCTGGAAAAGCAGGCCATGAAAGAGTAGGTTGGCCCTTGTTGGTCTCTGATGTGTAGAGAGCTGGACAGAACTAGGTCCAATCCCATGCAGATGTTGCCATATTTGTATGATTTTTTTGCATCCTAACGAAGTGAAGATAAAGTATTTCCTTTCTTGAAGTACCTACTGATTACTTTGAGTTCCTTTTCTAATAAATGCGTAAAAAGTTTCTGTGATAATGAAATATATTGAAATTACATTAACAAAGTTGTATAAAGGGATTTTGTTTTCTTGGTAAGGCTAAAAGTGATAGCCCATAACTTTGTAATTTAAACTGCACAGGGTTCTAAGCAAACTGATGAAAATGTCTTGCATATCTTAGAATTCAAGCTGTGAGGAGTCAGATGCTCCTGGAGGTAAAAGTTAAAATAATGTGTAAGTGGGGTACTCATTTAAAACAAAATCACAAATTTACTTAGGAGTGGCTAAAAGGAGATTTGGCAACTAGCTTTTAATATCTAACAGGTTTGAAAGGTTGGTTCAAGATCTTGTTGCAGTTAAATATGCAGACAACTTTAATGAGAAGTTAAATGAACTTTTCTCAAAAGGAAAAGTAACAAGAGACACAGGAGAAACAAGAGAAACAAGGCTTTAAGTCGTCAGTGGCTAAATTGTGGGATATCAGTGCTATTAAAAAAACTCAACAGCTGGGGTGGAAATTTCAATGAGATCCTCAATCAGAAGCAAGAATTTGTTTACTTAGAACAGCTAATTTGCTACTGGGTTTGCTGTTACCTTCAAAAGGGGTCCACTCAAGGCAAGAGGATGAAATGCAGTGCTGTTTTCCCTATGGTACTTCCAGCCATTTAACATGTTAGTTAAATAGTTTAAATAGGGTTGATAAAATTTTCCTGAGAGAGAGGTAATATGCAATCTGAGGACTTTTGCCAGGATGACCAGAGACCTTTGCTCAAAGACCAGGTTTCTGAATTAGATTATATGTGCTTACAGTGATTGAAATTTCTGTATTTATCAGTCCTAAATGTACATTAATTTCACAATTATAAGCCACACCTGATTATAAGCCGCACATCCCGGTAGCCAGGCAGACCACGGGATTTGTCCATATATAAGCCACACCTGAATATAAGCCGCACCTTTTTTTTTTTTTTTTTTTAAGCGAGCATCCATGTGTAACAAAGTAACAAATTAGTAACAGAATCACTGCCAGCTGGGTTTGGTGTCAGGTGCTCAAGTTGCAAACAGTTTTCATAGACCAGCAAAGCCTTTAAAGGCAGCCCCAGGCGCCCTCCCCGGCCGGCTCTCACTTCTGGGTTGGCATTTCACTGGGATTTGTCCATAGATAAGCCGCACCTGATGATTAGCCGCACTACTGGGGTAGGCTGGATTCTTCAATGAAAAAGATGCGGCTTATAATAGTGAAATTACTGTATTTTTTAATCCTAGTGTCTAATATTTATGATAAGCATCATTTTGGCCGTCCAATATGCTTTTCTTACTTGATCAGCGTAGGTCAAATATATGGTTAACCAGTTATTAGAAAACATCAACCTGCAAGGTTACAAATTTCTCTTATCCTTAGAACCTTGAGGATCCTTCCAGAATCTTCTTTTGGTTTATAATGCATGTAGAAATCAAAATTGAAATAATGATGAGTACTAAATCAAAAGAACACTGAAATTATTCTATTTAGATTTTTTTTCTAAAATTATTTGGAAAATTTTGAAGAAGCAAATTATCTGTCACTTGTTATAGAGAAATATTTTTGGAGTACCTTGTGTTCTGACAGGCATGTAGTTTTTTCCATACTAAAACAGTAGTACAAAGAATTGCCCTGGACTTTGAATATTTAACTTTTCATGTATTTTCTACATGATAATGTTGGAGCCCTAGATAAGACGGTCCAATACAGAATTAATTTTTAAGTGCAAAGAATTATATTAGCCTGTTCTAAGCACTCCATGATATTCAATGATGTGATTGTTTGCTTCATTTCTCTGTGGTGAGAGACATCATTTAAAAAATGTTACCAAAGCAAACCTTATGCTACTGTCTTTCTCTATCCTGAGAAAATGCTGAAACAGTAAAGAAAATAACCAAGACAGATGAAGATTTGGACAGCTCTAATGAAAATGTAATGCATCATAGCAGCTGTTGTGATAAAGCTGGTAACCGAGACTTCTCAGAATCATAGATTGTACCAAATTTCTGCTGCTAAAAATAGTGAAAATCTTCAAAATTGCCGAAACAAGATTTACTTTAAATAAAAAATATTAAGTGGTATAATAGGCCTTCTGAATAGTGAAAAAAGAAATATTAACTGACTATTAAAGAAATAGCAATTGCAAGTACAGTTTTTTCCTCTTTAACCAAAATGCTCTTTCTTTCCTGAATAGCAGTGTTTGCCCTCTGCTTCAGAAAATAAATATATTTATTAAGAAGTTATACTGTGCTGAACATTGAGAAAATAGTTAATTCTGCATTTCAGATCAATCAGCTCACATGGATTACAGTAATTTCACGATTATAAGCTGCATCTTTTTCATTGAAGAATCCAGCCTACCCCAGTAGTGCCGCTAATCATCAGGTGCGGCTTATTTATCGACAAATCCCAGCCAAATGCCAACCTGGAAGTGAGAGCCGGCCGGGGAGGGCGCCTGGGGCTGCCTTTAAAGGCTTTGCTGGTCTATGGAAACTGTTTGCAACTTGAGCACCTGACACCAAACCCTGCGCTGGCTCGATTCTGTTACTAACTCGTTATTTTGTCGCACATGGATCCTTGCTTAAAAAAAAAATAAAATATGCAGCTTATATATGGACAAATCCCATGGGCTACCCGGATGTGCGGCTTATAATCAGGTGCGGCTTATAATTGTGAAATTACTGTGATTCTTCCAATATTTTTGCATTTGCAAATATGCTTGTTTTACTGCATACAAAAATCTCTAAACCATTTAAAATTTTTCCTTCGGTATAGGACTGCTTCATATTTGTAATTGTTAATTATGGATATACAAAATAATTCTTGAAAGTTAAATAATTTTTCTCATATAGTGAAAGAAGCCTTTTAAAAATAGAGATATTGTAACTGGTCCTTTGCAATTTCCAAGTTCTGATGCATTACAGTTTCGGAATTTTTCTCACTGAGTTTCTCAGTTTTCTAGTTTCAGTAAGCAAGCAATAATTTTCCAACAATACACCATACAGGTTTCCATTTTGAACACCCATTAATGGATTTTGAATAGGTAACATTTGTATGTCTTCATGGCTTTTCCACTCTGTTTGCAGACTTTCACAGAGCTCACATCCTTATTTCCTCCCAATGCAGTGGAAAGACTCCATAATTTATGTGAAACTTCTAATAAGCTAAACAACAACAAAAAAAAGAATTTAAAAAAACCACCAGACCTCTGAGGATTTGTCAGAAAGGTTTAAAGAGGAGCTTTAAACATGTCTGCCTTCTTTCTTATATATTGGTAAGGCTGTAGTGGCTAATGTGCACATATTTGTGCTTTTTCAGTGCTTGAGAGAATCAAAAAGTTTGGTGGCAGAATTCCAGATTTGCAGAGAGGTGAATTACAGTGTAACTCAATTAGCCTTATAATTAAAAAATGCACTAAGTTTTTTTTTCATTCCAGATGCCACACATAGAACAAAACTCCATGCTGCAGCTATTCCAGCTTTGCATTTTTTCAGATGTTCTGTTTATTCAAGAGTTACTGATTAGAGCACTGTATTATATACTTTAAAAGGCTATCACTCTATATTTAGATGCACTACTGACTTAAGACTGTATGTGATTGAAAGCATTTAGCATTAAAGTGCAATCATGGCATTTGTTCAGTGGCACTGTGGATTTAACGCAATCGTTACTTTCTTAACCCTTATGTATTAGCAGTTAATGTCTAAAACAGGGGCTGGGTAGGATACTTAGGCTGAGGAGGCTGATTTGTTCAGATTTATGTCATGCTGGATAAGGAATCTGGGGCTGTATATAGAAAATGCTTTTGGACATAGATTTGGCATCTTCTTTTGGTCCTCCTCATCCACTTTAAAGAAAAAATTCTTTAATATAAGTTGTATAAGAGTGGCAGTCACTCCAGTACTCACTGGATTTCACAAAATTTAGTGAGTTCCGTTCATTAAGGAATGTAAAATTATTTGTGAAGTACAGTCTTGGTTTGTGTCTATTCTCTGCCCATTGATATTAACCTGTTGGCAGTCAACATACTCCTTTTTTTCTCCTTTTGCTGGTGTGCAAGAAGCAACAGCTTCACAGGTGGTTTAAAGTGAATGGAAGAACTGCATTCCAGCTGTTTATAGACTTCTGTTTTTGTAATGCAAGCAAGGACAGTGCAGATTTTTTTTGGCATTTGAAACTAGCTGCTATTAATGTTTAAAAAAACAGTTCTACTCTTTAGTAATTGCTATTGAAGTTGCTGAAAACTTCAGCAACTCTCCTAATGTGATAAACAGTGCACCTTGGAAAAAAAAATGTTACATAAGCTGTAAGGTGTACAGTTGAAAGGGAAGTGATTGAACTGAAAATATACTTCATTTTGAAGCTTGAAAATGATGTAGTGTTTAAATATAACATGTCAGGGAAACTTATTGCAAATATATGTGCAGTTGTAAAGAGCAGCCGTTTTCTGCTTTACAGTAGAACTTTATCATTTTTGAGCCCAGTTGGAAACCTGCAGGCATTACTTCATTGCAGGTACGATGTAAGGATCTTAGTCCATGTTATTTTTCATCTGAATTATACGTGCAGGTTTATTGCAGCAGAAAAATATTCTCATTTTAATGAGCACTGCTTTGTGGAAGAATACTATTTGATTCTCTCTTTATTTGAAGGGAAAAAAGGGTAATTTCAAAATTGCTTTAGTTTTGTGCATCTGTTAGCTGAGATGACTGACTATTGGACTGTATCAGAGGTAGGTAGGTAGGAAATCAATAGGAAAACTTGTATGCCTGCTGTAGAAGTCACTGAATTAATTGAAGCAGTAGGTATAAGAAGGAAAAGCTAAATCCAGAAGTAGTAAAATGTAAACTCTATAGCACTCAGCATTGATTTTCAGCATCACTACTTTTTGTGCTAATCTCTATTTCTATGAAGGGAAAGTTTTTCAGTTTCTTGGGAATCACAGCCCTGGCATAAAGGGGTAGGAAAAGTTCAGCTATGCCATGAAAATCTCATTTAGGAAGGGATGCTCCATATTTTCTGCAGTAGCAATACAAGGCAAGTAGAAGACATGGATTCAATTTTTTTCAGTATTTTTATGTCCCAACTCACTGTAAATTTCTCTGTTTTTGGAGGATATCTCTATATAGCTCCCACTTACTGGGGATGATACCTGGGCTGAAGACCCCTGGACCCGTTGATACTGAACAGTCAATTGATGAAGCTAAATATCAAAAAGAGCCACTGATACACAAACTGGGGCTTCTAACTTCTCTCCCAGTATTCTAACCAGTATGCTGCACACCCATGCTTGATGCTTTCCCTCTCTTTCCTCTCCCCACCTTTCCCAGCCCACATAGGTACCCCATGAAAGGTGGAGCAAGTTCAGTACAAAGGAAGCAGAGGGTCTTCCTCATGACATACACAGTCCACCTGTTGAATCATAAGTTGAGTGCTACACAGGCAGATTCAGGTGTGGCTTGGAACAAAGGCCAGCAGCCTATACCTCCCTCCATTAATTAGAAGAAAGGCTTCCAGCAGAACAACTGCCAGAAGCCACTGCATCTGGCCTTGGTGGTTCTCTTGATGGGGGAGTCTACCTTCTCCAGCATCATGTCATGGCAGCTCAGGGACCAGCTAAATCTTCTACCACTGCAGCCTCACTCTATACACTCTCAAACCAAAGGTCACAAAGTGAATACAGATTTTTTGGTGAGGAAGAGAAGTAATCAGACATTATAATGGCAGAGGGAAGAATTCAGATTGTCTTCAGCAAATATAAATAAAGCATGAAGGTATTTCTGAAACAGTCTGTTACTATGTTTAAGAAACCCCATGCATTTGAGAGAGATTGCTTGGTTATATTTTAAACAAATAGTTTTTGAAACATCAACTTCAAAGGAATAGTTTTTAGATATAATCTCAATATAAGGGATAGGTGAAGTCCCTATTTCACTGAAATAAACAGAAATTTTATTATTTAATGGGATGATTTTGCAGATTGCAAATCTCTCTAGCTTAATGGAAAGCCAGATCATTCCATGTGTCCAGATGGTTTTCGTATTTTTACACGTCTCATTTAGAGTAGGATTTGTTAGGAATTCTTTAGGGGTTTTGCATGAAGTATCAATTCTGACTCAGGACTGGGATAGTTTAACTGGAGAGAATTAACCATTCCGTTTTCTAGCTTCTGAATATTTATATGTAGCCTAAGTAAAAACTTTTCAAACTTGTATTCTTGCTTTGAATAATTTTTTAGACTTTAGAAGGAAAGCATGATATCTTATTAAGAAATAGGTCTGATAAGAATTAGTGTGCTTTGTGTTTCTATTTTGGAGTTGCCATTTTATCTTGCAGTCTGAAGGCTAGCAATCAGCAAAATTGTTTAACAGACTCTACAAGCCATTAAGAAAAGGTGATTTGAATAAACATACCAGCATAATCTCACCTTAACCACATTGGCCATTTATATTCAGTAAAGTCAGAAGTCACTTGACCTCCCAATAAATTCCTGCTGTAGTTGAAAATATTTTTGAATATCAAGGTATGGGAGTTCCTTTCTCTTACCCATTTTCTTAAAGGTACCTTTAATAAACCAGAGCTTTGTCTCCTGCAGATATTTTAACTCAGCCACTTCAAGGCCCTCAAAGGATACTGCTTAGAGATTTTGCTAAGCATTGTTCTAATGCACACCTGAAAAACACACTGAGACAGTAAATTTATATAAACTCCATTTGCCCTGCAGATTTCTATATTTACAATTGGTGCTTAGAATTGTTTTATTCCTTCCCCTTCTCTACTCCTATTGACTTATTCCTTTTATCTTCAAATTTATTCCAAGTATGCACAGGCATAGTTGCTGAAAGGCACTGGAGCAAGAGAAGATAAACCTGGCTTAAGGAGAGGAGGCCTGATACATTCATCTGTACAAACTCAAGCTTGTGTTTGCCAGGCTTTTGAAATTAAGTCATGGCATTTGCTAAGTGACTCAGCCAGCAACCCAGTGCCTGGTCAGAGTTTGGATATTCCCAGACAGCCACAGATTTGTGTATGATTCATAAATAAACTTTTATGACTTGCAATTTTACAGAGCACAGATCTGGAAAATGAACTCCCTCGAGTGCCATGTCAAAAACTTCCTAGTGCTCCTATGTGTCAATAGTTTTCCTATAATACACCCTGAGAAGTATGGCACTGGCTTAGTTGCTTTCCAGCCAAGAATACCTTCCTCCAGTGACAGTGAGTTTTAGTTTTGTGGGCCTGAAAATAATTAGGTCCTCATATCTGTAGGAGTGAAGATTTAGGTAAAGGTGTCATTGCTAGGACTGAAGCTTCCTTTTGTACTTGTCTGACACATGCCATGAGCAATAACAGCAGTAAGTAATAGGTGGTGTGGTGTCACAGTTAATTTTAAAAGCAAAGTAACTTCTGCCCCTGTCCACATATTCCTCCTTCTGCTAATTCTTAGGCATGTGCAGATGTAAAAGCAACTAGATTAGGGAACTGATCTGCCTGGAAACAAATACTGTATTTGCTGACTTAGCTTTCTGCCTAACTAATCCTCTAGCATCACAATAAAAAGAGATATTTTGAGATAGAATATGTACAGTATTTTCACATTTATAAGCCACACCTTTTTGACTGAGTTTTCGACCCGACCCGGAAGTGTGGCTTTTCATCCTGTGCGGCTTATATATGGACAAATTCCGGTGAAATGCCGACCCAGAAGTGCAAGACGAGCCAGCCCGAAGTGGGGCAGGCCCGAGCTGGATCCTCCGTGAAAAAAAAAAAAAAAAATAAGCAGCTTATCACCCAGTGCAGCTTATATATGGACAAATCCCGTGGTCTTCCTGACTACGCGGATGTGCGGCTTATAATCAGGTGTGGCTTATAATTGTGAAATTACTGTATTTTTTTCTCTTTTTTAAAATTAGGACTTAGGAACTGAAATCAGTCCCTAACAGCATCATGTAGCATTACATTTCATTTAGACTCAGTTCTGTGGGCAGGTATTTTATAGCATATATTTTTAATATTTTAAAAATAAAAACCAGTCTGTAGCCAAATGAGTGGTATGCATGTGCTTGAGATATGTCTGCTGCATAAATATTTTACATAAATATTTAGTTCTAGTATGCTGAAGAGCCAACAGCGTATTTAATTCCTGATGTGTTATTTTATTCCAAGTATCTTTAGTCCATAAATAATATGTTTGATTTCTGCACTAGACATAAATTTAATGTAGGAATTTCTAAGAAATTTCGTACAATTGTATTGTATCGAAAAGCAGTTAAAGAGAATTGTGATACTTAGGTCATGTGTTGTCTCAATGAATGCGCTGTTTTGATGATACTCCTCACCCTTTCTTTTCTTGATCTCTAGTATAACATACAAACAGATCAGTACAGAAGCTGTGATAACGTCTCTGCCAAATCATCAGATAGTGATGTCAGTGATGTGTCAGCCATTTCCCGAACCAGCAGTGCCTCTCGCCTCAGCAGCACAAGTTTCATGTCAGAGCAATCTGAGCGCCCCCGGGGCAGGATCAGGTGAGTTCTCCCTGCAGCTTCAATTGCATCACACTCCCTCTTTCATCAGAATACAACCAGAAATTCTTGAAACTTGATAACCATAACACAAGAATTTGTGAAAAATGTTCTGTGTGTATAAGCTATCTTCCATGACTGGCCTAAGATGACATTATTTTTGCAGTTGTGCATCTAAAACAGAAAGCAAACTTTCCATGAGGGGATGATAGATTCATGTACAGTAGTTTCACGAATATAAGCCGCACCTTTTTCATTGAAGAATC